>CM039519.1:29112203-29449230 GCA_022433055.1 Begonia peltatifolia
AACTAAAGTACATCAAACTAATATACATCAAGGTAATGTATATCAAACTAATGTACATCAAATTCAAAAATAAAATATACTACGCTTGGACTTCCTCTTCTCATGTAGTTCATCATCTCTTATCTGCACGCAATGAAAGTTATATTAACAAATTAAAATTATAATGAAAATAGTAAAATGGTTTGCAATGTACCTGCGTCATCGCTCGTCATCGTCCTCATCAGCGCCCTCCATAAGTTGGTCGTCGTCCTCATAACCCCCCATAGTCTGGTCATCGTCCTCATCGCCCCTCATCGGTTGGCCCGCTTCGTCATCGCCCCCCATCCAATTTAAGATGATTTGTCTCGTACCTCTCTGATAGTCGAACATATCTCTCTGGTAGTTCATCGTCTGTTTGAGGGAGTTCACCACCTCTGTCAACCTCTCCTCGACCCAAAGAACTCTGTTTGAGAGAAGATCTATCTCTAACCTACTAGTCCTCGTGAGTGATGTGGCCGTAGAAGCCTCTCTATGAAAGTCATCCCAGGGGGGCGCCTCATCTATCCTTCACGTCCATATCGCGTCTGTTTCAACGAGTCTCATCCTAACCAAATGAATCCTGTCGAAAACTTCATTGTCTCGCTGTGATCTCATCTGCTCTCCATGCGGTAACTGAATACCAAAATTCTCGACGATCTTTATAATCAACACACAATAAGGTAGGTTCTTGTTTCGTGTCTAGTCGATCTCACACATATGACTTAAAATCAGAAAGTTGGGGTCGAACATCCTACCATTGTATAGCTTCTCTATCACGTAGAGATCCATGAAGTTAACAAGATCTCTATGTCCATGCCGCGGTAAAAGAGTGTGTGACCCCAAGTTGTGGATTACGCGAACTTTTGCGTTCAAATCTTTAGCTACCAGCTTAGGAAACCCTACAATGTTAAGGTCGATTAATTAGGCTTAATAACTCTGTTACGTCACCTGTTCCCATAAAAAGACAGTTCCGGACTGTTTGGTAGTATCTTTCAGCCTTTTCACCGACAAACCCGATCAACTGATTGACCGTCTCCGGAGTAATCACAAATTCCGTACCCAATATGTACGTCTTTATAGTTCCTGACCTTCCGAAAAAACTCACGTTGGCGTAGAATAGGCGAACAATACGATCACAGCTATTGCCCCACAAATCCAACACTCCTTCGAGGCCGATTCTAGAAAACATCTTATGTATTTCCAAAAATTTTCAACCTCGAGAATCCACATACTTGGAAAGTGTAATCAATCGGTGCAACAAATCCAGCTGGTACTGCTCATCACAAGCCTGACTACGAAATTCAGTAGATCAAAACTCCGGCTGGTTCGACCGTAGCGGCCTCTCTGCTAGCTGGTTTGATGGTCCAACTTGTGAAGACGTAGGTCCCCAACATTCTGGCGGTACACCCTTTCACTTAGCATATGATCTCTCAGTAATTTCAGTATATGCAGATTCAAATAATCTGCAAAGATCAAAAAAAAATATGGTATTAGCAAATTTAAAGATACGACGCACTGTCGGAGAGTGGTGATCCTCCGTTCTCTGTGTAAAAAAAGAGATCGGACGCACTGTAAGAGGGTCACCACCTTTCGCTCTTTGAAAATTGAGCAATTGGACGCACTGTCGAAGTGTAGTGACCCTCCGCTTTTAAAAAATCGAGAAATCGGACGCACTATCTGTGGGAGGTGACCGTCCACTCGGTAAAATTCACAGAGATCAGACGCACTCTCTGAGGGTGGTAACCGTAATCTCTGTGAAACTTTCAGATTTCACACATTAACTAACTAAAAATCAAATTAAATCATTCATAATCGATAATGTAACCTAACCTGAAGTAAATTTCGGTCAATTTCTGTAAAAAAAAAAATGGCGAGCGGTCGAGAGGAAATTGTGAGCAGCCAATAATTTTTCGCGAAAAATGAGTTTAGGGTTCTGATATAATCGACAGAACGGACGCACGATTAGATGGTACTGACCGTCCGCTATAGCATTAATTTGAAGAACGGACGGACGGTGTTGTAGAGAATCTGTCCGTTATATGGAAAAATTCGATAATAGACAGATTGTGTTTTCAACAGTGCGCCCGTTCTAGGAGCAAATTCGAGAACGGACGAACTGTGTTTTCAATAGTCTGTCCGTTCTACGGTAAAAATTGAGAATAACGAAGATAGCACGTTCAACACAGTCCGTCCGTTCTAGAACGGACTGCCAAAATTTATTTTGTTAGTTTTGTAGTAAGGTAAAGTTTGAATTGTTAGAATTTATAATTTAAGATTTAAAAAATATAAATTTCAATAATTTTAAGTTTACAATGGTAATTGCCTCTTTATAAAAATATAAAATTAAAAGATTATGAAATCAATGAAGCCTGAAAGAAGCTCCACAATTTACCCGGAAGGTGTCCCTAAAAATGGAGACTGAGAAATGAAAGAGAAGCTCGCCAATCACTGACTGCCACTTAGGCGCCTGACTCTCCCTCTCTCTCTCTAGAACTGTCGTCGTAGAAAAGTAGTGTCCCTTGAAGTCGTGCCAAGTTTTGCTGTGGAACGATAGCTCTAGTAGTTCTGAATCTTTCCGCTTCAAGTTTTGAGTACAGGAAGAGATGGCGGTAAGAGAAATCTTTTTTCTATTGTGTTTCTTTCATGTTTGGATGCTCGAAAAGCTTGAATTTTATGAGAGGAAATGATCTCTTCTCATTTTGCAGTTGACGATCCTTATTTGATAATTTTACTCTTTTTCCCCATTTCCAAAGCCAGCTATAGGACCCTAAGAAATCTGTCTAATTTAGAATTCTCAAGTTTTAGGAATTGAACTTTGAATGTTAAAAAAGTCGCACTCTGTTACAGTTGTTGCGAGTAAAATCCAAGTGGACTTGATCATTAGCGTGTGTGTTTTTCTTTATTGTGAATCTTGAACAGCTTCTCAGGTGCTTTTTCGTTGCTGCTATCAAGCAGTAATTATGTGTCTCATCAAGAACTGCGCATTTTTTTTCTGTAAACTGACGGTTATGTCAACTTATCATGCAAAGAGCTAGTTAATAATGACATTCCTCACTTGAAGAAAAGTTCTGAGGATTTGAAAATCAATGTTCTGTCTTCCCAGACTTTTTGAGCGTTAAATAATCCATTAAAAGATGTGTAGCATTTCTGACTTGGAGAATGGTAAACCGTACTTGAAACATTTGAGTCAACTTTACTGATTCAAATCCATGAGATAAGTTGGCTGATTATTGATTCAGTTATGTTTAAGTATAAATAGTCCTAGATTGTAGGAATTATTAGTTGTTCTGCAATTTGAATTTTCTAAGATTCATTAGAATTTCTTGGTTATAAAGTAGGATGTAGAAGTTAAGTTTGATCAATGAGAAACAACTTCATGTCCAAAACTCTGTTGTGCACATTAGATAAGAAAAATTGACTTCATCAATGCATATGATTTTTTAGATTATAGTTTGGAGTCCTAATTTTGACGTCATTTAGAGTTTTCCAGCTGCTTTGCAGTTAATCACAACGAATTACTGTAGTTAAGTCATAACAACGAAAACTACAAAAAAAAAAAAGCTTCATTACTAAATGGTTAATTGGCCTTATGAATTTCAAATTAGTCTGAATTCTGGACATAAACATTCTCAGTTGATGCATACATATAACTTCTATCATTTGAGTATCTAAATAGTTGGATGGATCAGACACTTGGTAAATCTCTGGCAGTCTTTGTAGATGACACAAGAGACTGACCAAAATATCACGTTGTTTATTGTAGCAGCAGCGTTCACATGTTCCAAAGTTCGGCAATTGGGAAAGTGAAAGCAATGTTCCTTACACAGTTTATTTTGACAAAGCTCGAAAGGGTAGAACTGGAACCAAGATGATTAATCCAAATGATCCCGAAGAGAATCCAGACATGCTTTCTGATACTTCATCTTCCCATGGAGCTCCTGCAGTGAGAGCTGAACCAGGGGAATCCACCGGACCAGTTGGACCAATCAATGACAGAAGGGAGCCCACTAGAACAGTTGGACCAGAGGACAAAAGAAGAAGTAGCAAAGAGGATAGTAGCCTTAGGCATCCTAGTGACTATCAAAGCTATCAGGATGGCTCTGGTGAAACCAATAAGAGAGCAGGAGTGTCTGGGAACAGCATCGAACGGTCTCCAATACATTGTCAGGCAAAAGTCTCAGGAAGAGAAAGTCCATCTTTGGAAGGAAAGAGTTCATATGATAGCAGTCATGGTACTCCAGGAAGATCCAGAATGAAAGCTGGACGGAGCGATGAAACAGTTAGTTCTCTCCGTGCCTAATCTTTATTACAACAATTAATCTATCTCACTTGTTTAAAGTGCAACTAATTCATATTCTTCTCAAAACTGTGTATTTATTTATTTTTTGTTTTTACTCGATCATAACATTCCTTGAGTTATCTAAATATTGTAAGTTCTTTCCAATAAGTACTTATCATCATATATTTCGATGGGTAGTTTTCGCATGAGTAGAATGTACATTTCACAAAAGGATCTAAAAATGCATTTGATTCTGTGTAGAATTTTTGCTACTTTAAATCCGTGGAGTAATAACCATCTCTCAGTCAGGATCATAATTTCAGAATTTTGCAGCTGATTTGATGTATTAGCGATTCAGCTAAATTAGAGAAACAACACTAGACAATAAGTATGGCTGCCTCATTATCATTTATGTTTTGTGGTTTGTGGCTTTATATCATGATGACGACTAATTCATTTGATCTTTCATGATTTGAATCACAAAATTATTGATCCATTTGCTTTACTTTTTACCAGCTTCTTCTCTGATTTTGCCTATGGTGCAGGTTGTCACAGGTACTGCAGTTCCAAAATTTGGTGCTTGGGATGAAAGCAACCCATCATCAGCTGAAGGTTATACTGGAATTTTTGATAAAGTGAGAGAGCAAAGGCAGATAGGCGTGGGAAATGTACCAAGCACACCTCCTCCAGCTTACAACATAAAAAAGCAAGAGACTAGCCAAAATGCACAGGTGATTTTTTGATAAGTTCATGTTTTTATTTTTATTATTTTCTTTTGTGATTTATGCAAAGGTAACAATTTTAAGTTTTTAAATTGATTAGAAATGTCATAGGACGTCAAGCTTCTGACTCTACTGTCTTAAGTGGTTCTTGTATTGGAGCCTTCTCAGGACAAAAACATCATGGAAAAGACAGTTTTGACTGGGAAACAAAAGTTTGGAATATTAGCTAGAAGCTTTTGACACAGAACAATGCAAACTTAACAAAATCCATTGCAAAAGAACTGGATAATAGTAATGAGCTGAAAAGACAGAAAATTTGAGACAATAAAATGATAACTAATGTACCTTTATATTATTTTTTGGAAAGATTTGCTCAGATGATCACATTGCAGACACGTGCATCTGAAAAACACTTCTGCTGAAGTTAAAATCAGATGTTACTTTATGGTAGTAGAGGAATATGGGATATTATTTTACTCTTTCATTCTGTCGATTCCAGTGTTGCTGCTTTATGTGGAGTAAGTAGATAATCTACTTTTGGCAAGAAGTATCTACTTTGGACCAAGTTATTCCCTTCCTGTCTGGTATTTTTCTATTCCCTACCACTGTTAAATTCTTATTGAAAAACAATCATCTCTTTGAGTGTCTCTTCCTCTTTCTTTAGGCTTTGTTAGGAACAATTTAATACAAATCTTATGTATTCATATTTGTTTTATTATATGGCAGCTTTGAAACATTCTACATTTTACCATCTCTCAATTGTTTGAAAGTACAAGTGTTTTCTCAGTTATTCTCAATTGTTTTCTCAATTATTGTTTAAGAATAGACCAATTTTCAGTTTGAAAATGGCTTTCCTGTCTTGTTCCGGCTAGCTTTTCTAGTTTTTAGAACATAAAGCAGTGTGTTGAGAGATCAACGTAAACACGTAGAGTTTTCCATAGACACAACGTAAACACGTAGAGTTTTCCATAGCACAAGTAAACAATTATTTTCTCATAGCTCCACTTTGCTGTCTGATCAAATCCCAACTAGGAATGATCTCATAGAGACAAAGCGGTTTATTCAACTTAAGCAGACCCTTTTATGAGCAAATGCTTATGGTGATGCTCCAATATTTCCCATGGTAGCGGGTTTGAGCTTGTCTTTGTCATCAGCCACCTCTTCAAGCACGGCTTGATCATTTGCCAGCTTCTTGTCTTTGCAGCAATGATCACAGTCTGAGCTGTCATCGTCATCATGGTCGGGGCAATCATCACAATCCTTGTCATGGTGACGATTATGTTTCTTACGATCACGGTTGCAGTCATCACGATCGTGATCACAATCTTTGTCATCACGATCGCAGTCAGAGTCGTCATGACGATCGTGATCACGATCTTTGTCGCCACGATCACAATCAGAGTCGTCATGGCAATCATGATCGTGATCTTTGTCGTCGTGATCGCAGTCGGAGTCGTCGTGACGATCACAATCTTTGTCACTGCAGTCTCGTTCATGTTCACAATCATTGTCATGGTCACGGCCACGATGATGACGTTTGCTGTTGTCACAGTCACGGTCCTTGTCATGGTCACAATCATGTTTCTTGTCATCATGGTCGTCGTCATCGTGACAATCATGATCACAATCTTTGTCATTGTAATCACAATCTTTGTCATGGTCATGACAATGACGATCACGCTTTTTGTCGTGGCAATCACGATCCTTGTCATTGTCACAGTCGTGTCTCTTGCCATCATGGTCGTAGTCGTCATCACAACCATAATCACAGTCCTTGTCGCCATGATCACAGTCAGATTTATCATGACGATCACAATCTTTGTCACTGCAGTCTCGACCATGATCATAATCTTTGTCGTGGCCATGGAAAACACGGTTGAGAACGGGAATAGGCCAACCAAAGATCGAGTCATCTTTGTCACCCTTCCGTGACAAGTCCTCAGAACCGACAACATTTTCACTATCAGAGATTTCTCTCGCTCCATCGACAATGAACCCAAATGCCATAACAAAGATCGCAAGCACTACGAATTCTTTAGTAGCAATCCTCATCCTGGGCAAGGAAACTACTTCCTCTTTTTTACTTAGGGTGTGAAAATTGCGTCGAAGGACCTTCCAATTTATAGAGAATGAACCCACCTATTTACTCATCCATTCGGGCCCATAATTAATACTGATTTTCTATTTAAAAATTTGGTTTTCTTATTATTGCTGTAACGTTGCAGGTTGTATTTACTTTTAATCCATGGTCCAACGTGGCATTTCTATTTTCTAATCAACTTGACATCTGTACATGACTAAATAATATTATAGATGACTAATATAAAAATATTGGACGATAATCTTCCTAGTGTTTTGCTTATCTCTTCTGACATGCTTAACCCAAGTAATTAATTTTGGAATTAATGAAATTAATTTAATTTAATCAAATTTTTCGTTAATGATCCACTAGATCGATGACATAACGATTGAAATGAATGACTAATATCAGAAAACGAGAAAATTTACGAGAAGAAATCCTGACTCAAAGTAATTCTACATTTGTCACAAAATCTATTTATAAATTTAAAACTAAGAATGGATAAATCTAACAATATATTAATTGGTTTATGCGTGGGAGGGTTTGCTCTTATGGAAAGGAGTAATAGAATAGAATGGGTGCACAGAGGTTAATGAATTTTTAAAAATTGAAGGAAATGGCAATGGATTGGTCCCAACAAGGTTGGGCTATTGTTGAAGTCTTACTATTTAAGTTCTACAATTCTTTTGGTTTAACATGGAAGGTACGACTCTTATTGTGTCTAAACAAATATGTTGCGTGTGATGATTAATTTTGTCGAATTCTTATTTAGCCTAATACTCGACGTCCAAAATCCGTCTACAAAGACTGCTAGCTTTTATCCACCGTGAAAAAAAAAGAAGCATGGGTAACTCGAGAGATGTCAAATGAGCGACTCGAAGTCAGTTGAACTTAAAAAATCGTATTCATTGAGCCTCTGCCTTTGATTCGCTCCTATGTTTTGATAGGAATTTGCATAGAGTGATTGGGACGAAATTGAATATTAGCACAACATTTAATCATTAGACAATGGCAAGTAAAAAGAGGCCATTCAAATTGTAGAAGATATCCTTAGTTAATTCTTTCATGATTTAAGATGATTTGCTTGATAATTCATTATCAACTTTTAATATACATAAAATTCAATAGATCTTTAAGTTCAAGTTGAACAAGTGACAAAGAAAATCCAACGAAGACCCAACCATTTTCCGGTAAACCGAGCTCAAGTGGCCTTCTTTCTTCTTTTTTTCGTCCTCCAGCCAATGTCATTGTAGTAATACACGTAAAATCAATATTATTATTATTTGACTTAATCGTTACACGTTGCTCATATGCTAAATCTAACTAATTTATTAAGAACGCTATGATTCAATTTGCTAGTAGATAAAATTCGAACTCCATCTAGTCCCATGTCAAGCAGAACTATGTCCGCCATGGAATGACCACGAACTTATGTCATTTGTTAAGCCCGAATCCATTGCACGAACAATGCTAATTGAGTCAACACGTTAAATTTACGCTTTTGTTGTTTTAATCTAACAAATATAGAGTTTGTTATACTCTAGTCACAGGTATATGTCTTTTTATGAACACTTTAAGATTAGTCTATGTATCATACTATGATGTCTTTTACAACTTTCTTTAGTATGTACTTGCGATACATGACTACGTTTACTAAATACACTTGTCACATTTGACACAAGTAGATGATAAATTCAAATGTTAATTCTATTTCAATGTTCATGATAAGAAATGTGATATATTATTATTATTATTATTTTGACATTTTATTTAAATTATATTGTTTATTTTTATTTTTTTATCTGATAATCAATTTATTATTTTTTGAATTTAGATATATCATTACTAATTTTATTCATAATTTAATATTTTTTTAAATTTAGTTGTCTATCTTCTATTGTTTTATTACAAAAAATAAAAATAAAAATTAGAGAAAAATAAAAAGGAGGATAATATCTTCCGACGTCAAACTTGAGAGTGACGGTACCAAAGCATAGCAGCTAAAAACTAGACGCTTTACACGTGTCATCTCAGGATTCTCACATCCGTGATCCCACCCTCCCAATCTCTCTCTTCCGTCTTCTCCATTAACTCTGCACTCTTACTTAGCAGTTGCAGCCCATCCTCTCTCTCTCTCTCTCTCTCTCTCTCACCCCCCCTCTCACCCCTTAGCCATTTCTCCCTCCGTGTCTCAAAATGGAAGTATAGAAGTAAGAGGGCAAGTGTGAAACGACCCAAATCTTTGTCAGGATCAGGAACAGCGAAGAGAATGAAGCTCAACGGCCCAATACCGTCCTCCATTGCTGGCACAAAGACTCTTCAGCTTTACTCTACTAAATCATTATCCCTCGCACCTCAGCCATGTCCGAGCTCAAAGCCCCACGCTAATCTACGCTGGGCCTTCGTTCTCAAGCATCCTTTTCCTCTCAGGTCGAATAACCTCCCTTGCGGCCTCCGCCATCGCCATCGCCATCGCCATCGCCACCGCCACCTCCACCGCTGTGTTGCTTCTCTTGACTCTGATGTCCCTCACCCACTTCACCAGGTTGGTGTCCCCTTGTCTTTCTACTCTCCATTTTATTTCCTGCTGATTACTGTTCCTCACTTTTTAGATCACCCGAAATAAAATCCCGCGTCAATTTGTCTTTTAATCTTTGTATTGCACATTGCAAAGATAAATCTCACAAATTGAGATTATATTAACGTTTGATTGTTGGAAAAAACTGGGATGGAGAAATTAAAGCGAGTTCTTATGTCCTACTGAAATTTGCTAGGGATCAGTGGCGTTTAACGACAGCGAGAGCTTTAAACAGTGGGATTCATTGACAGCAAAATTTTCTGGAGCTGCAAATGTCCCTTTTTTGCTCCTACAACTGCCCCAAATCATCCTAAATGCTCGCAATCTCTTAGATGGAAACAAGACTGCACTTTTGGCAGTGCCTTGGCTGGTAAAATTTTACATCCAAGTTTTCTATTTATTATTCTTCCTTAAACCTTGTTAACCGAGTTAATGTTTCAGAAAAAATGAAAAATAAAATTTGGGATTTCATTGAGGATTGTTAGTTTGTTTTGGTCTATCAGAATGTGACGAAATGGCTTTGCCACAATGTCCTTCATTTTTAGTAGGCCTAGTCCAGAACGATTACTGTTTTCGGCATATTTTCGATCAGATTTTGATTCCCCAAAGTTTGCTTTCTGAATAATCATGATATCAAAATGAAATCTCAAACACCCTTCGATGGACACAGGGTATGTTGACAGGTCTGCTTGGAAATCTTTCACTTCTATCATATTTTGTAAAGAAAAGAGAAAAAGAGGTCATTGTTGTGCAAACATTGGGGGCGGTATCAATTTTCATAGTCATTACTCAACTTGCCATGGCAGAAGCTATGCCTCTGCCTTACTTTGTGACCATATCGATTGTCGTTGTTGCTGGCCTTGTTTTAAATTTTTTGAATTACTTCGGTCTTCTCAAAGCTGAAATCTGGCAATTCTGGGAAGATTTTATTACCGTTGGTGGACTATCAGTCCTTCCCCAAGTAAAACTCTCTCATAAAAGTGAAACTATTACTACTGTTTCCTCTAGAATAGATGATTAATATTACAATTTGAGTACAGATAATGTGGTCTACTTTTGTCCCGTTCATACCGAACAGCATTCTGCCTGGAGCTATATCTTTTGTCGTAGCTTTGGTGGCTGTCATTATGGTAAGCTTATTATACCTCCTTTTGTTTGATTTGCTTATGGTCGTCGTAGATTTTATGAAAATGTCAGGGAAACATGGTAAGGCAACTCCTACTCTATGGTAGAAAATGTCGATGAAATCATTTATTGTCCCCGAGTCTATAACCCTTTGAACATCCTAGTCATTACTTTTATCCTTCAAGTTGGTGAGACTTGGTTTTACGAAAGAGTGATAATTATCTTCAAGTTTGTACAAATTACTCCTCGCTAGTTTAAAATATATTCTCGACGGCTTGACAGATTTATATAATTGGTCTCTCGATTTCAACATACATTTTAGAAATTCCTCTTCTAAGATCTACAGGCAAGATCAGGCAAACTTAGTGAAAAAGGCACGAGATTTGTCGGTTCAATTTCAGGATGGACGGCTACCCTTCTCTTCATGTGGATGCCGGTGTCACAGATGGTAGTTTTTTCTGTTTTCAAATTCCTCGATCGACCAAGTTTGGAATATCTTTCTACGGCTTCTGACAACGATTTATGGTACTTGTTCAGTGGACTAATTTTCTAAATCCCGAAAACATCAAAGGATTATCAGCTTTGTCAATGTTGCTTGCCATGATGGGAAATGGACTTATGATCCCCCGTGCTCTCTTTATTCGGGATTTCATGTGGTAAATATCTCATTTCCCCCTCTTCTCAATTTTACCGTCCTCTTTATCTCTCATCTCTCCCTTGTGCTACAATAAAACATCACTAATCTAGCCATACTTTTTCGAACTCATCAACCAAAATTGATCAATCTCTCTAAATTATTGTCGGGTTAAACTTGGATAACAGGTTCACCGGTTCCACATGGGCGGCATTGTTTTATGGATATGGTAACTTAGTATGCTTGTACTGGTGAGCGGAGATTATTAATCTCAGATTTTACAGAGTGTCCATCCATTCAACTCAGAAATGCTTTTATTTGTCATCCAGCTTTAAAAGCATCAGCAAGGAATTCTTCTTGGCATCAACTGCTGGTCTACTATTATGGATGGGTAGGCAGGCTTTCGTTAATTGTTTTTGAGCCGATAATTCAGGCTGTTAGTGAGATATTCTTTTCGGTTATTTCCAGGTACTGCCTTCTGGAGAGATGCGACTGTTCGGGGATACAGCTCTCCCTTCATATCATTAAATGAGCTCGTTTTCGGGTCATGAAATCCAACAGAAGGTAGGTCTCTGCTCTTCAGAACATGAAATGCAGTTTCTTTGCAGGCAGGGTGAAAATCTGGTAGCTGCCGAGAAATCATAGATTGATGCAGTTTCTTCTTACACTAGCTTTTCTGAGAATCATGCTTTACCTTTATTCCTTTGTCTATGAGTATTTCTTCCCAAGGAACCCAATAATATCAGAAAATTATACTTTTATACTACAATTTATGTTGTTAAATTTTTGGAAGATGGTGATGATACATCTCACTAATATATCATTTATGCGCCCAACTTAAGTTTAAATGATAAGACAAGATTATAGTGTAAAATTAGGTTAGATAATTGTTCGGGTGATTAGTCCACCTGCGAGAATTGTTATTTGGGTAGATCTACCGAGAAAGATCGCGAAGCAACAAGCAAACTTCGAAGGAAAATAAGAAAAAAGGCCAAGTGGAAGTAAAAGGCCATGTATCGAGAGAAATTATCTACTAAATATATACGAATCTATAAAAACTATGGTAACATGGGTTCCTCGATACAAAACATAACGCCCGTAACGCTACGTAGTTAAAATTTGGAAGTTAATAATTTCATAATAAAAGGGTGGAACATTTTATTTTCATTACAACAAGTTGTCACGCTTGGAGATGATTGAGCTAATTTGTCAAATAGCATGCACATATTTATTATATTTTGATAAATTGGACCACACTTAATCTTATTCTTATTTTGGACTCACAACATTATTGTTCAATTTCTAATACTAAGGTATCATTCAAGGTGTGCTGTTATATATCAAACTATAAGTGTCAAGATCAAACTATAATTTCATAGACTAATAACGTACATAATAAACTTTATAATAAGGCGTGACCGTGACGTAGACGTAGACGTAGACACAGACACAGACACGATCAAAACGTTATTGTATATATGATTAGATTAATTGAACATATTTTCAAGTTCCATTAAAGCCTGTAGAAATGAAGCTTCTCAGTGGGATTGTAGAAATGGAAGGGGGGCTTCTCTTGTCCACCTTCTTCTTCTTCTTCTTCTTCTTAATGGTTATGGTCTTTGCTTATTTGATCAAAACTAGGACCAATTCCAAGCTGCCACCTGGCCCTACTCCTCTTCCTTTTGTTGGCAATCTTTTGCTCATCAGAAAGCATTCTTCCAGCTTCACTGCCTTCCTCCAAAACCTTCATTTCAAGTATGGTCCAATCATCACTCTCCACGTGGGCTCTCGACCTCTTATTTTCATCTCTAGCAATACTCTGGCTCACCGAGCGTTGGTCCAAAACGGCGCCGTTTTTTCTGATCGGCCACCCCCGGCCACCACCTCCAAGGTCCTCTATACCGGGAGTATCACTATCTTTTCCGCTTCTTACGGTCCCATCTGGAGCCTCCTCCGACGAAACCTCATCTCTCAGCTTCTTCATCCTTCTCGGCTGAAAAGCTTCTCCGGTGGCCGCCGGTGGGTCATGCAGCGCCTTATCAGTACCCTCAAAGCTCATTCGCTTTCTGGGTTAGGATCTGTTTGCCTCTTGGATTACATAGAACAGGCTATGGTGAGCTTATCTGTGTTCATGTGTTTTGGATTGAAGCTTGACGATGGAAAGATCAGAGAGACTGCAGACCTACTCCATCGTGTTCTGTTGTCTGCCAGCCGACACAATAAGCTCAACTTCTATCCCGAGAGATTGGGGAAGATCCTGCTTCCTAACCTGTGGAAAGATCTCTTGCAGCTCCGCAAGGATAAAGAAGTAGCACTGCGGCCATTGATGAGAGCACGATACGAGGAGAGGAATGACCGAGACGACGAGATTCTCTTGCCTTATCTGGATACGTTATCTGACCTGCATCTCCCGGAGGAAAATAGGAAGCTCGAAGAAGGTGAAATTATCAGCCTTTGCTCGGAGCTCCTCAACGGAGTCGTTCACACCACAGTAGTAGCCATGCAGTGGACGATGGCAAACATCGTGAAATACCCAGAAATTCAGGAAAAGCTTTACTCGGAGATGAACAGAGTGATCGGGCAGAAAGGTGCAATTGAGGAAGATGACCTGAAAAAAATGGCTTACCTGAAGGCTGTGATATTGGAAAGTCTAAGGCGCCACCCAACGGGACACTTCAGTCTGCCTCACGCAGTGACGGAGCCGGTGTGGTTGGATGGGTACGTCGTGCCGAAGAATGCTTCAGTTAGCTTCAATTCTTCTCAGATGAACTGGGACTCGAAGCTCTGGGAAGCTCCCTTGGAGTTTAAGCCAGAGAGGTTCTTAGACAGTGAGAACGAAATTGCAGAGGAAGTATTAGACATAACCGGGAGTAAAGAGATTAAGATGATGCCGTTTGGAGCAGGAAGGAGAATATGCCCTGGTATTGGTTTGACGATGCTTCATCTGCAACTCTTTGTAGCAAACTTGGTTTGGTATTTCGACTGGAGGGCTGTGGATGAAGTCGATCTGACTGAGAAAATGGAGGTCACGCTGACCATGAAGACACCATTGAAGGCCGAGATCCAAGCAAGGTCAGGCTGAACTTCAAATTTTCGCATAACATGTATATATATGAGACAACAATAGTACGTATTTGCATGGTTTATGTAATGATTGAAGAGGTCAACTAAGCTTAATGAACTCATACAATTTGAGTATGTTCAACGTAGTTTCTTCGTACAATTTCTTCCGACATTAGACCACTCGATTCCCCGTTAAGCAATTGAACTATCAAAGATACAATCTCAACTGATAATCAGAATCACGGTCAGATAACCAGGTAACGTACATAATGAGAAGCTAGTTTTCAAACCTATAATGTGTCACTTGAACCAACTTCTAATTGCTGCAGCTTGAGAGCAGTACAATGATTTAGCCTTTCCAACCTAAATACTTTGCGACTTCTGCTCATACCTTTTAAAAAGTCAGGGTTTTTAAGCAACTCATTGAGGCTTTCTGCATGTAATAATTGAAAATTTGATAACACCCTTGTTGAATCCTTCGATCATCAATGGCATCACCAGTGCTCCTTTGATAGCTTTCATCCCTGCTCAGAGAAAAACAATATCAAAGCAAGTTATGTATTGAAGAAACAATATGAAAGTCAGAATCGAGCCGATAAAAAGCAGACAGACTAAAGCAGAAGGGTATTGCAATTGAGCTTTTACCACTGCTGAGAAGCGATGAGAAGCCTCTCCATGTCAGCGCAGATCGAATCACAGCAGGCCAGAATGGTGCAACATTTTGAGTCCAGTCTGCAGACTCAATATTCTGCTCAGAAAACGAGGGATCAAAACAGCTCTTCTCTCAATTCACTAAGAATCATGAATAGAATTTTACCCAAATGGAGGAGGTGAGTTACCTCGAGAGACATTGATTGGGCTATTCGGACATAGTCTGCAGCAGAACACCACGCTGGAAGATAATAGGCATCGCAAATTCTTTGCAGGAGTCTTAGCTCCCATGGCTGCAAAGACTCTTCTGAAGGGTCCAGGTCCCGGTGACACCATGTTACTATTATTATCGTCCCTCCTGGAGCTGCAACTCTAGCCAGTTCACCGAGAAACTGCAAGTTTAAGATAGAAAAAGAAAAGTGGAAAATGAAATGTGAGATCGTCAAAAATGGCCGCATAGGAAGAGATGAAGACACGAAAGAGAGAACCTTAGATTTGTCAGGCATGTGTTCGCCACTCTCCATAGACCAGACCAGATCAAATTGGTCATCTGGAAATGGCTGTGCGAGGGCATCTGCAACTTGAAATGAAACCTGCAAAATATGAAGCCCGGTCATTATCAGTTCAGAAAGGGTGTTGTTCTGAAGGGAAGTAATGATAAATACACTGCTGGCTAATCCTTGGGCAGCAGCAAGAGCGTTAGCCCTTTGAGCTTGGACAGGGCTCAAGGTGATGCCTTGACATTTGGCCCCATATTTCCTGGCCAAGTATCTTGAGCTGCCTCCTATCCCACACCCGACGTCAACTATAGTTTCAGGGCTCTTGCTCTCACCTTCAGAGAAAGGAAATGAAAGCCATTCATTTCTCACAAACCACACAGATAAACACAAAACTGGAGAGAGGGAGCAAATAAGTTGTGATAACAACCAAAATCCTCGAGCATTCAACTAAGCGGACGCAAACAGATAAGCAACAGAGAAACAGACCGGAAAGTCCAGAAAATCGGAGCGCCTCTTCGATCATACGGATCTGTGCGAGCCGGTGGTCGGAAACGGAGACAGAGGCGTCGGGATCGTAAAACCCATGGTGCATGTGGTCACCCCAGATATTCTCCCATAAACCAGAAGACTCGTCGTAGAACTCAGCAATCCCCTTGCGAAGATCGGCCTCTGAGGCGAGGGCACGCGTCGCAACCATGGGGCGGGAGGGAAACCTGGAAGACGAGGCAGAGGGTAGAGAAGATCGGAAAAGGACATTCTTGGGCAGGGACGAAGAGAAACGTGGAAGGGAGAGAGGGGTGGAAACAGCGGCGAAGGGCATGGTGCGCTGAGAGAGAGAAACAGAGCTTGGCCAGATGCAGACGACGGAGTGGAGAAGCCAGAAAGCAGTACGTTTCAGAAAATATCAACCAATCACGGAATACGACGAAGCCACGGCTTGGCTTAGGTGGATTTCGACTGTAGACAGCATCGTAGACACTGTGTATTTAATGATACTTGAGTTAATTAATTCTGTAGAGGGCAGACTAGAAAAGTGAAGTACTGTTCAAGTGGGAATTACGTCAAGAAAATCAAGAAATAAACACCTGAATCCAAGATTTAATTAATATATGGGGACAAGAATATAATATTTCTATTTTTAATAATTTAATGGCAGTAAATTTAATTATTAAACGTAGTATGTGGTCAGGTCACGCATAACAATACAATATGAGGTCAACAAATTATAATCAAGACGTTAATTTTAGGTGTTTAATAAATCTACTTGATTAATAAACAAAGTTAATAATCAACAAATATTATTACAGGTTTGAATAGCTCTAAATTTCTAATAATTGACTACACATCAAGCTAAAAGATGGGACATGCACGGCCAATCACTGCCAAGTAATCTCTTCAAAGCTTTCAACATAATCTACTTTTCCTTACTCTCGTTTCTCTGCAGTCACTTGCCGGTGTTCTGGATCATCAATTTAAGTTCATAGAGCAAACACAGATGACATCTCAGGGCTCCACCCTCCATCTGTCACAATCCAAAGGCTACTCTCTGAACAAAATCAGGTCGTCTTTTGCTTGGTGTCCGAAGAAGCCCTGTTATCTGGAGTTCGATAACTGCCCTGCAAAGTCGAGCTCTGTACAGAGGTTAAGGATACTAAATTCATAATGACATTCTTCTTGAATGTTATAAACTGGGTC
The DNA here is from genome assembly GCA_022433055.1 of Begonia peltatifolia. Taxonomy (NCBI): domain Eukaryota; kingdom Viridiplantae; phylum Streptophyta; class Magnoliopsida; order Cucurbitales; family Begoniaceae; genus Begonia; species Begonia peltatifolia. The sequence continues at coordinate 29,129,549 of CM039519.1, forward strand.
GGATTCTGTAGTGGATGCAGGAAATACACAAACAAAAGTTCAACATAAACTTACACCCATTAATTCACACAAGAAACAAACAGAGTGTGGAGGCTTCAGTTCTTCTTGAAGTGCCCAAATGGTCATTTGAGTTCTTGGTAAGCCACAACTTGATAGTTACTTTAGTCATCATGTAATATAAAAGTCTCACAGTATAGGGTGCAGGGATGGAGTTCGAATGAGACAATGTTTATCTCGTGGGCCTCCGTACCATATGTCTCGCACGGAGAGGCCTCCAGTTCATTTTTCCAATAGGTTGCAGGTTGTTTGTATGGATCTATATACTGTGGTGGGTTGAAACTACCCTGATCCTCAAGACTATGTGGTGAAGGAGACGAGTCGAGAATAAAAAAGAAAAACAGAGCTTTAGTGTTATAGCAGTCATATAATCATCAATGTTAAATAGATGCCTCTTCATTATGTCACCTCCATGTTATAATGAATGGGAATAAATAGAACACAGAAAATTTTTGCCAGAAGGATACTGTATTAATGCCTCGTTCTTGTTTTCAGATGCATTCATAAGTTTTTTTTTCTTGGGCAAAGAATTTTTCTTCCGCTTCTTTTGTGTGAAAGTCCGAAGAACAATTTGTTTAAAAGATTGAAACCAATCGTGGAGGTTGATAAGATCACCATGCTCCTGAGAGAGAATGTACCTAAAAGAACAATAGAAAATATAATATCAAATCGCATAAATGAATTGAACAGTCCGACGTCTTCAAAAGTGATAAAACACATAATTAGTTAACACATAATTCACAATATTGAAAGTAAAAATTCTACATAATTATTTATGGTAATATTTTATAAATTATCATCATTACTTGAATGACAGACATTAGGAAAATCAAGGATTTATCTGAAAAGACATCTTCATATACTTAAGTGAGATTATTTAATCTAAAATGCTCTAAATGGCGAATCCAAGCTCATTATGTTACCAGAAAAATCCAGCTCATCAGACAAGCACTTTCTAGATTAAAAAAAATAACTGCTCCCAAAATGAAAATTTTCCAGCTATAGAAACAGAGTGCTCACAAAATTGATGAATCCGGCATGGATGGAAGCAACATGCTAGCTCTTCCCAAGCAGCAACTGCATTTTAGAATTTTGTGGAAGTTGAGAAGATCTCTTTGAATACGTCTTCGTGGATCTCCAATCAAAGCCTAACGCAAGCAATACATTAGAAAACACATCAGATTAAAGTTCAAATGACAAAGTTCCGTGAGCGTTTGATAAAGAAAGTGTAATAACAGTGAAGAAAACACAAACTCTTCAATAAAAGAAACTTCACCAAGTTAATATCGAGCACAATTAACATCCAAAAGTTATACTAACAGAAATAAAACGAAATATAACGCCACGAGTCCGGTATTCGGACCCAGAAAACAACCACGAAATAACTCTCGAAATAAACTGTTGAGGCAGTTTTTACTATATTGATCCTTTTATAGCCCATAACCACCTCTCTTTTAATTCCCTAAATTATCCTATGTTATTTCATTCTAACCATTACTCCCTTCTTCGAAAGCAACCCTGTCCCCAAACTTGTAAGAAGGATTTCTTGTCTTCACTAGCTCGACTTCTCTAATCTTTCTGTACCAAACAAATAAATTATATGGTGAAAAATGTATGCTCAAATACATCGATAAGAATATATGTAAATGTGTCAAGATCGGCCTGCATCCTTGAAACCCATCTATTGAGCCCATAATATTATTCAACTGTTCCAATCCAAATCTGGGCACTTCTTCCAAAGTCCATGCAAATTCTCGTATTCTAATCACTTCACGGATCATATATGAATCCAACAATTTAAAAGGTCTCTAACAAGTTATGGGCATACCATCCTTTGACTGGAGAAAAAATCACTTGTATCCTTACAGCCAGAAAAGACCAAAGAAACAGGCCAGAAAACTTCAGTTTCAACTTCAATACTCAAATAGTTATCTTTACAACAGCGCAAGAAGTTACACATCATCAAATCAATTAACGGACCACTTTTGCACAAGTCCACCTGAAATTCTTGTTTCTTTTATATGGATGATGACTTGTAACAAAAGAAGCTTGCTAGAATTGCCCATAAGCAAATGTCTTAAAAGGATCGATCAGAGATACATCCTAAGCTGTCTCACTTACACAACAAATCATCAAATTTCAAATATTTAATCAATTTCTAGACCATATATACTACTATCTCCCTTTTAAGGAATTACACAGTAGACATGGAAGATATAGGAACCATATTCACGAGAAATGTGCGGCAAAGAAGATGCCAAACTATTTTATAAATCATGGTCTTGCATGGTGGATAGGTAGAAGGAAGCAAAAGAACAAGGATTACTTTGTGTGACAAAACTGAAAAGTTAAATCAATTGATTCACTAGGTTCTACTTAATGATCGATGAAACATACTTACCAATTTAAGTTTTTCAACTTCTTTAAAGCATATTACTTCGTGAAAAGGTACGCACTCGATGGGCCTCAGATATTCTCTGTTATGTAGAAACAGGAAAAGAAAATAACAAGTTAAATTCCTCATCACAAAGTAAATGAAATAGACAAGGCAACTATAGTTCCTTGTACCTTGAAAACAAATTTTAATGTTCTAATCAAATCAAAACAAATTTACATCAACTGTGATTATTAATTCACCAAAATTACAAATAAAAATATATAATTCCAGCCAAGTGGATATTGTAGGATAATATAAGCAATCATCAAACTTTTGCAAAAAGTACAGTACATAAAAATAAACACGATAGATAAGTTTAAGTAGTTCATGTGATCAGAGACTCATTGGGTTTTACAAAAACCAATTCTACTCCTAGCTGATAAACCTGGCTGCCTCCATGCAAACTATAGGGTGGGTAGTGGCTAGGAGCCTGAACTCTGAATTAGTGTGAATTAAATTTAGCGGGGCTTGAGCCTTGATTACTCGAATATATCGTATGAGCACGACTGCGAGACAAATTTCAAGATCTAAACCAAATATAGAAAAATTCTGAATTTGAATATAGACAAATCTCAAGTCGTAAAAAAAGGTAGTCATCACAATCCCACATTGCTTAGGGAGGTATATAGAAATAAAATATATATAAAAAAACTCTCCCAAGATAGTAAGACGCGTTTTGGAGCACAATTGACAACAAATATCATAAGAACTCCGAAGTTAAAAGTGCTCCGGCGAAAGCAATACTACGTTGGGTGACGACTGGAAAGTCATCGCCAAATAAATCCGTAAGAGGATATTGGATTATGTCTAATCCCCAAAGCTGACAATAACTTACTGGAAAAAGAATTCGTTATAAATGGAATCAGGGCCTGTACCCAACCAAAAATATGGCCAACGAAGACATTGGGTCCCCAAGAGGAGGTGATTGTGATGACCCGAATGGATACGTACGAGCACGACTACGGGGCAAATCTCGAGACCTAAGCCGAGTGTAGGTAAATAGACTCGAGTATAAGCAAATCTCGGGTCGTAATAAGGGGAGTCGTCACAATCTCACATCGTTTGCGGAAGTATATGGAAATGAAACATATGTAAAGAAACCCTCCTAAAATACTAAGACGTATTTTGAAACACAATTAACAACAGACCCCATAAAAACTCCTAAGTTAAAAATACTCCGGCGAGAGCAGTACCACGTTAGGTAACCGACTGAGAAGTCTTTGCCAAACAAATCCATGAGGGGAAGATATTGGGCTATGCCTAATTCTCAAAGTGATCTTACTGAAAAAAAGGTTTGTTATAGAGCCTATATAGCAAAAGGAAAAATCTTGCAATCTAAGCTCCAAGAAGACTATGTTTTGGATTCATAGAGAAGTTTCATAAATATAACTATTTAATCACTAAATAAAACTCAAAATTACTAAAAATTAGTAAATTAAAATCAACAAATACAAAGTCATTACCACAAGGGAAAACAAGCTCTACAATGCAAGAGCGGAAACTACAAAAGAATCTAAAGATGCGATATTATAATTTTTAAGCAATAAATAGAATAAATTGAAATGGATAAAGAATTTGAATTTTATGTCCCAACACAGAAACGTTATAGTTTACAATGGAACGCAATAACATATACAAAAGTAACAACCCAAAACAAATCCACTTCCACTAGTAATTGTCAGTCAAATCTTTACGACATATATGCATGTGGCCACTTTTATTAATCATGTACTCACAATAAATATCTTCTTATGAACAAAATAAAAGAAAATTTAAAATTGTCAGTTAATAAATAAGTTTTCACACTCTTTCAAATGATAATCATACGCTTAATTTTAACAATTTAACACTACATCAATCATTGACCTCATGACTCACTCCATAAACCAAACCAATATTTGGTCCAACTTTATTTCACTGATATGTTGTTTTTTGTCGGATATTGATCAAGTGCTGACTGGTAGACCCAACTAATCATCATAATCTATGCGGAAAAATAAAGCAAATATGATGAATCAAGTAAAACAAAGATAGCTAGCACTTACCTAACTATCAAATTCAGAAATGTCACAACTTTGTCATTGACTGACTTTGTGCCTTGATTATGTAACTGGGGCTGGAACGCATGCCTTCTGTCATATGAAGGTTATCAAGCAAACATTCTGCAAAAAGTTAATCTTTCACAAGGTCGAGCAGATAATCAAACTAGAATAACCATAAAAAGTTGCTAGATTTAGAGTTCCTCAGTTTAATCACTTCATCCATGCAGCTATAGATAAAAAAAACATTAAAAATACTAACAATAATATATTAATCAAACTCAGCATTACTGCCTCTGTGAAGCTTTAAATACAAAAAACATTAAAAAGACTAGCAATAATATATTAATCAAACTTAGCAATACTGCAGTGAAACTCAGCATAAAATAGCATAAAATAATATCAATGAAAATTTTGGAACATAAATAGCATAAAATAAAATAAAAAATATCAATGTCCTTCAGAATTTTACACTTTGATGCCTTTAGAAATCTATACATAGATGCACTTCAAAACAAAAAAATAATAACATACTAAAAAATGAACTCTATAGTGACAAATTGACAATGAAAAGCAACAAAAACATGCATCTTCATATTTTAAAGAAAAAATTGATGTTTTACTTAAAAAGCAAAGAGAGAGAGAGAGAGAGAGAGAGAGAGAAATATTTGTTTTAATGCAAGAAAATTGACATTTTCCAGTAAAATTAATTTCAGAACTAAAACATTTCCCTGCTATATAAATTTTTTACAAGAACTACTCCAAAATTGATAAATAACAATAAAATCCCTTTGCAACATAAAAAACTCGATTAACGTTCCTTTTATAGAACAAAATGTCAGACTAGTTTTTTTTTAAAAGCAAAATGCCACTTTACAACAATGCCCCAGGTATTTATTTACTTTTTTTACCAAATAATACAAGATGCCTCTGGTATATAAAGAACAAACATAATACCAAGCCTACATATTTTTACATCCTTAACCATTTGTAATCATAAACATCAACAGTAAGCTACAACAGGTTGCTTCAGAAAAAAAAATCAGAGAAATGGACTTTTTTACTTTTATTTTTCCATTAAAAGGTTAATTATTTTGATTTTTTTGCATTTTCAATTTGACATTTAACTGAGATCAAATATTTGCTTCAAACTATAACCACATGAGAGATCAAAATCACGACATGCAATGAGTATTAAAGTTCACGTCTACACTTAAAGGGACAGTAATTGAAATAACTTATTTGATAAGAAATCTCATTTGTGAATTTTGAGAAATAATTTAAACGACTCTAACGAAAAAATAAATAAATAAATAATTTGAATGACTACAATGATCTCGACTAAATAACTTAAATTTTAAATATTGGTAGTAAATTAACAATGAATCAATAACTATTATATGTAGAACGAGCACTAATCTTATAAGCTACAATGCATAAACATATAAGAAAAAGTTACTTGGATATGTCTGGCAAATCTTGTTGCAAACTCCTTTTTTCATCAAATTCCAGAGCAGATTGCAACTCTCTCAGTTGGCAATGAACCTGTACAGAGATTGACTCAGCTTATTGAAATTCCTAGGAGTATCTATTTTTCCTCAAATTTATGCACCAAAGAAGATTGATACATGAAATTAATTCAACGTCAGCTAAAATAAGTACAATACTGACTTGAGGACAACATGTAGTCTGTAGAAAACAGCCAAATATCTATTAAGCATCTAGATATGAACAAGGATCTGTAAAGAAAGCAAAATAATTTTGATGACGATAGAAAAAGATGGGTACAACAAACTAAAATTATTCCACAATCCTTAGTTTTTTTTTACTTTACTTTTCTCTTTCTTATGCACATTGACAAAAAAATTTCCACGGAAATTCACAATTGATTCCTCTCAAAATTGGCATCATGAGTTCTCTTTGAAAGTGCGCCATAAGCGCCCAAACCCCTCATCCTTGCTAATATTTTCATCAAAATCAGTATTTTAGAAATTAACTTATGGAGAGGAGGTAAATGTGAGAATATTGGATACATAGTTGGGTATCACCAATCACTCGAATCTTCCCAAAAGAGAACCCAATTCTCATCTCGCAAATTTAAAAGCAATACAAGTCAAAAGAATAATAAACAAAAAAATAAATGTTTCCAATAATGTAAAAATAGATAATTTTTCATTTAGCGGACCATCCAAAAGAGATAGCTTGCCGTTTACTCTTAATCATAGGGTACCATAACAAGTCAACCTCCAACCTGATCGTCCACAACAATTACCCTAAAAATTCCATGTTTGAGACTTGAAAACTACCAATGATGAGTCCCATGTTAATTTTGAGATTAATGATTGAGTCTCATCAAACTAAATGTGGCTTCTTCCCTTCCAACCCTCCTAAAAGAATCGTCTCACCAATTAGTTCTACGGCTCAGCTAAGATGCTAGGTAGCTTAAAAATGATTATAATATATAAAAATAGTATCAAGAACAGCTAGAAAGAGAGTAATTCTGCTCTCAATAAGACTACCTTGATGTGTCAATCCACAATTGATATTGTATGTGTCAAACGTCCATGCTCCTTACATATTGTATGTGTATTTACTTTCCCTAATTGATAGGAGAGGATCTATGTCAGCATTTTATAAGGCTCGTTACAAAGCTTATTTGTTTATGGTATCCCAATTATGCGTTTTTCTCAGGCATAATACAAAGATAGGTCTTGTTGGTGTTAGATGAATTCCATAAACACTTGATATTCATCAACTTTAATCACCTCCCCTAGTTCTTAAAATAAAGCCATAGTAAGCACATTGTGTCTGGAGCTATATCTCTATCACAATCAAAGTCAACTCTATTCATTTTGCTCAAACGTTCTAATAAGAGGTTTGTCATGTCAGGATATATAGGGTTTCGATCAAGACCGTTGAACACGTCTCTTGTCTCTGAGTACCATCCAATCCATCATTCCTATTCAGTGAGACTAGAATTTGTACTCTTTTGAATGGCTTTCTTCTCAATTCTGATATATCTTCAAATCCAAAAGGTTTCGACTCCCAATTGAATTCGGAAGTGTCAAAGGACTAAATGACACTAGTCTAATACAAGTCATACTAGTGTTGGAATGAAGCTTCCAACCCATTTGTATATGGAAACTAATTCAATCTATAGCAAACCAAGTTCTCCATAGGATAAGTGGATGACAAATTCTCAGAATGATGCCCCAGAATTATACATCCTAAATAAGACAATAAAATACTTCTATACTTTGAATCTTTTGCCTTGCAACTCTCAAAACTAAGTTTGTGATTTTACAACATCAATAAAGGAGATATTTGGAGGAGAACACAAATAAAACAAGTGCACAAAAAGAGTCGTGGAAGAAATTCACAAATTTAGTACGTCAAGATACATAGAAAATCGTAAATAACTTAAGCTAACATAATATATAAAAGTCATCTTCAATTTCATTCACAAGTAAACGTTCGCATGTGAAAGTTCAATTAACTAAGTTTTACATGAAATCCTTCTCAATTTTATTCAAAAATATATATACTCACATAAAATGTAATTTCATGAAAGAAGCTGTAGAATATTTAGCATAGACAAATAATCAACCCAGAAAAGAATAAATTTAAAAATAAAATATGAACCAAAAATCTCCTTTTCAGCATTGAGGAGGTAGTGTGTCCAGCAAATTTCATATGATTGAATTTCAAAGATTTCCAATTTCATAACCTAGTTAAAAAATTGACCAGTTTGTATTTATAATGCAAATATAGAAAAATATCAATGGATTACAAAGCTACTTGAAATTGATCAGGATACATTGGTCATACACATGCGCACACATACACAGCAAATCTCAAGGGATTCCAAAAGTTGTTGAAGAAAGTGATCATACCTCAGGAAAGTTCACAGTATATTTTTGCCAACTTAGCAGCAACTGACATAGAAGAGCAACCGGAATATTCCTAATACAATTGGGAGATAAAATTCAAACCAGATGAAGCAATAATGGAAGAAATTTCTAAGGTATTAAGCAAGTTATCTAGTCAAAGAACTATCTAAATGATCAAAAAGGCTTCAAACAATCTGCTTTATTTAGGATAACAAATGAGCATTGATAGAATTAAAAAAATTAACTCTACCACCAGGTAAATTTTTTTAAAAAAGATGCATCCATAGACTAACAACTCACATTATTCAAATCCTCTAAAACAACTCATAATATAAAATCGAATCAAATTATAGATAATAATTAACTAATAAATATCTAAAGGACCACATAATTCTCTAACACCCGTTGTCACATGCTGAAATCTTATCGGAGGTTGATAAGTTTATTTAAATGATGAGGTATAAAAAGAACCTAGAACTTAATAATAACATAACATGATCGATAAAGCTAAACATAAACACAAACAAGTGTTTGTAGGACAAACAAAAAATGGCAACCTGCCACCGTCTAATTTTATTTACTATGCTTTATAACCCTTGACTAATAATAAAACTTGGAAAGTTGGTTAGATGACACTAAAAAGGAAAAGTTGCAACTACCTTAATGTATTGACTGCCTGACTAATAGAGCCATCCTTTCTCATGATAAAACAGTGTCGTTTCTCACAAGCACTTGAAGAACATGTCCCTAATCTCTTTCCTGATCCTGTGATAATTTCAGAAGTCATTGGTTTGTAGAGATCTTCGTCAAGTGCCTCACATAGAATGTCCAGCAATGGAAGCTTTTTAGACTTCCCAGCCTCATACAGACACTGCAATGAACAATGAAGAAACTAGAAAATTTTATTATACATTAATCTCACACTTTAACATCTAATTAGGAGACAGTGTAACTAACTCAAGAAACAACATGCATCCTGTCACATTTACCGGTCGTTCTACCTCATTTTTCCTTCCGTTATTATGGCAGAAAAATAACTATCACTAGAAACATTTAAGAGATTTATTGTAGGACAAAACGGTCCCCAAAAGAACAATTACAGATCTTTAAGGAAAGACTATGCAACTATCCGAAGTGCCTTTAAGCCTGAACAACATTTTACATAGTTGGTGATTTTTAAATGATAACTAACTTCAGAAACAAAAAAATAAAAATAAAAACTTGTCTTTTTTAAAATGCATTAATTGCGTGCAAGAAATCCAAAAAAAAAAAAAATCTGTATTCTTCTACCAGCTCCAAAAAGGTGGTCACATATATAATTCCTAAAGAACAAAGAAACCAACAAAGACAATAATTCAGTATACTTAAAGACAATTTAAATCATTCTTAACAGCATCTGAGCATAGACCACTTCTTATTAGGGGTCTTTTTCCTTCTTAGAGATTTTTCTACTCTTTCTTAGGATATTTTTTCACACATTTTTTTTTTCTTGTTGTTAATAAATGTAGAGGACTAGAGACTAGAGACACGATAAAAAGATAGATGTGAACATATATTTTACCATACATAGAAGCATTTTCTATTTGACCTCTTTGGATCAAGATGTAATAACTAAAAACTGTCATTGATTAAAGACACTAGTTACAATAGCAATGGAGAAATTTTGTGATCGATGAAATAGCATGGATTCAAATTTTGAGTAATGTAATTTTCTTTGTACTTAAAAAAACATAAAATAGAATTTGACTTCATATTATAAAAAATGTCTCCTCTGTGTAACAAGGGGTGTTTAGGGAAGTTCAAAAATCACCCTTTGGCATGTCAAACACATGTTAGAGCACGTTGGCTGAGTACGATAGTACAATATGTGTTTTATAGAGGCATGGTCGCTAAACTAGTGAGTTTATATCTTATAGATCGATATGAAACTCTTAGATACTGCAATATGGGCATGAGGAACATAAGGATTTTGTAGAGTTTTAACAATTTCAATAAATATATAAGAAAAAAGAAATGAAGCCGCACCAAGACAATAGCAGTCCATCTATTTCGCAATCTTTTCAGTTCCAACAAACCATCTGCAACATTTTTATCACTATGTTGAGACATTTGGTACCTAGCAAAACAATTTTCCAACTAATGTTAGTGCATGATGATGTTAAATATCGAGTTCCTAATTATACTCATAAAGAAAGAAAATTGATATTCAACACACCTTGAATGAGACATAATTTCAGAGGCATGCTTTAACACGAGGTCTACTGAAAAAACATTATTGTCATTCTGCAACCGATTTAGAAGCATTAAATCCTACTGTGAATGAATGAGAACCTAGGAAGCATTATATAAAAACAATGAAGAAAGCATGGCAACGACAAAAAACTCATGATGTTCTTATCCTCTCAAGAAAAGATAAACATGTTCCAACAAGGAAAGAAAAAATCTAGTCTCATATATGTATTCAAATGACATTCCTAAGTATGGGAGAATAAAACAGTTCAAAAACAGTAATATACACATAAAAAGTTATTTTCGCTGTCACCAAATTAATTCAACACATCAAATTCATGTAGGGAGAGTTCAACAATAAACTGCATTTAGCTCCGACAGGGATAGGAAAATGTTGTTATGATTAAGAAATTAATGAAAGTAGAAGTAAACAAAACAGTGAGAAGAAGAAAAAAAGGTTTAAATTTAGAAAACAGGGTGAGTTTTTAAACATCAATAGCAGCAATCAATCACCTCCAGCTAACTTGGAGGCTTGTTAATAGAAATCACATCACATCAATAAGAGAATTTTAAATAATGAATCTCTTGATAAATAAATGGTAATGAATAAAATCACCTTTAAATCTTAAACTATTCTCTAATAGTTTTACACTTTCTCAAAATAATGAATCCTATTTGTATTGGGTAGGGATTGCAGCCTTAATTCATGGTCATTTACCTCGTTATCTTGATCAAGTAACCCAGCAAGCATAAAACTTAGAGGCTCTGAGCAGAAATGTTGAACACATGCTATCTGAGAAATATACTCGAGAACTCAAAATCAGTGGCCCCATTATTACTGACAGGGCAATTTGATAAAAGAAATTTAAAAGTCAAATAACCAGGAATCAAGAGGAAAAGTCAAAAGAAAACAAAAAAAAAAGGTTGAATTACCAACCTTCAAGCCTCTGATAAAAGATGTTAAGGTTCCATCTTGATTTAAGAAGTAGTTTCTCAAAAAATCTGCAACCTTGTGGCCAACACTGATCATGGAGCACTGCCTCAGTAGAATGGCTTCAACAACTGCATCCATTTTCTCAGATGGCAATCCTAAGATAAATTTACTAGTGTTTAATAGTTGCAGTGCCTTCGAAGAAATTATATTTTTTGGAGCATCCAGTGTTGTCGTAACTCCCATGAGTAGAACTATTGGAATCTTGACAGCCCATTCGCTGATACATGCAAAACAATTTAGATCTAAGACAATGTCACATTGTAAAGAACAACCAAAAATTATGTTCAATCATTTAACTTCCGTTGAAATGAGAATACATCATAAGATGAAATTGGAATTAAGTTTCCACCAAAAGCTCAGTCGGTTAATTCACCTAATTTGTGACAACATCAGCGCATATCAGTTTAAAAAACTCTCTAGAGGGAGTTAAAAAGTTAGGTGATGGACTCTATGATAACAATTTACAATGTGAAATAGGGGCGTAAGTTATTGACTCTTGTATTCTAGAATTAAGATCATGGTTACCATGAACTTCATTAACAAGCCAAATCAACAAAACACAAAGACCAAGAGTAAACATATATTTCATGTGTGGTAAAATTTGATGCTCCATTCAGACATGTTTTTGGGTGCAACTTGTGAACTCGTGTCACACAAATCACACTTCATTGTCATTAGTCCCCAGGAGATTTTTTAATTTGTAGATGTACAAAGTAGCCGACAATCAATCACATTCATGAAAAGTGAAACTTTCCATGCTTCAAAAGAAATAGGCAAGAATAAAAATTAAGACGAGTTTTGTCAATAGTGAAGAAAACAATATCAATAATGAGGATAACAATGACTAAACTAAAAATTCACTAGTCCACGCATCAGATAAAATTTATAGAATACCTCAACATAATAATTAGTTCAGATAAGACAGTTCCACAACATTGCTCCAGATCTTCAACAATTACAACCATAGGGCTTTTGTAAATTACTTGTTCTGCGTACCATGAGGCTAATATAGACAATTCAGGAGCCTGCTACAATTCGGCACAAGATAAGTATGTTTATAAAAACTCCATCTAAAAGATATCCACGAAGGAAATATGATATTTACATCAAACGAAATCTGTAGAAACTGTCTCAATAAGCTTCTGAGGCAGCCACCAATACCATTCTTGGACAAAAAATCCAGGGCAGACAGTTTTGCTACATAGCATCCATGAGATTTCAAACGAAGGCCAAGCTCTTCAAAAGTCAGTAGATCATCGACAAACTCCATATTCTCTATCATATTTACACAACAAATACATAAAAATGTAGCAGGAATTAAACTATTAAATGACTTTGTAATTTCAAATGAATGCCTAAAGTTCAAGCTTGGTTCTTGTGATTCAAATGAAATAGTTTCGAGCTAGACTAGGAAAACTTACTTGTTAGAACCAACCCAGTAAACAAATGTTTAGGCTTAGCATCAGCAATAAGTGGAAAGGACCGAATTGCTCTTCTAGAATTAAGGGTACCAATTGTTCGGATGAAATTGAACGACTCAGATATCCAGCGATATATCTCATCAAAGACATTAGTGTTGATTTCCTTCAATACATTCTGCGTGTAAGATCAGGAATATGGTACTTAAATTGGTATTCGTTACTCTGTAACAAAAAAAGCGAATAGCTGCCAGCAAAAAAAATAATAGCAGTTCTGGATAAAAAGTGAAACAAATATAGTATTGATAAACCTTGATAGTTGTCTCCATTCTGGACCAAACAAGTTGGTAAGCTTCCATCCTCAAACGTTCAATGCGAGAATCATCGACCACAAAGTTCTCCTCACTAACCTTACGCTTTGACGGAGAGAGGTCAATTTTCCGCCTAGATTTCACTGTTCCATTTGACCTTCCATCCAATTTTTGCGACGATGCTTTGTGAAGTACGTAAAACGGCTGGTACAGGAAATAATCAAGAAAATAACTTCATTCTCCCTTGTATGAAACTTAATATAAAGAAATACGAACAGAGACAAACTTACCTGGAGGTTTTTTTCGGTGCTATCGACTATCACAGAAGGCACATCATCGGCTGCATTTGCTGAAGGCGGCATCTCTCTCTCTCTCTCTCTCTCTCTCTCTCTCTCTCTGAGTCAGGATTCTAGGTATATATACAAAAACTTTTGGCGGGAAATAGCCCGGACGTGGTGATGTTTCTTCAGTCGTCTAGTTGGAGGACACTTTTGGAATTTCATTGCAACTTCATTTCATTGCAACTTCATATTATATTCACTTTGATGAATTATTCGTTTATTAATAAAAACAATCATGAATATATTAAAAATTATAAATCATTTATATTAACGAATAGATACATGTATCGACGCATATTAAAAATACAAAGAGTACACTGCAATTTAACTTCTCAATTTACCCAGCATTCGTACGTAATACCTCGATTTTAATTCAATAAATGAATCGCTTATTCTTTTTTTTTCTCGTGAGCAAATCACTCATCCCTTACACAATATCTATTTGTTACGTGCAAAATATGTGACGATCTATTTTTTTTAATCTTACACGTAAATTGCATACACTAATCTCTAATTGTCTATTTTTCTCTCTTTAAGAAACGTTTTGGATCACTACCAACAAACACATCATCGGAGTATTTACGAGGCTCGATCATGTCCTAGTCCCCATATCGACTTTTCTAATTATGTATCACTGAGTTTTCCTTATGCGCTATGACCTCGAATGGGCTCTACTTGAAGGCTAGTCAAGTCCAAGATGCACGGCAATTCGGCCCGAACCTTGGTTTGATTAAAAAGTGTTAAATCTACTATTAACTCAGTTGAATTTCATAGAAAGGGAAGCATATTACTCTAATAGTAATTTTACGTTTATTTTTTATTTTTACCTCAGTAATTTATCCCTCAAGCGAAACAACTATTGAACTGTGCAATGCAATTAATATAATAAAATAAAGATAATTAAAATAATATATTAATTATACTTATAAATAGAAAGATAGCATTGACCACTTTGAAAATGTGAAGCTCAAATCAGAAAAATTAAAAACTCTTATTCAACGAACCAAAGCAGAAAATAAAAAAAGCTAGTTTCTCTGATTTTCTAACTAACAGCACACCAGCGTGCAAAGCCATTAAAACAAAGAAAACCTCCATACATCCCACCACCATTGAACAAATCTTCTCTCTTAAACATGGATTTCTTCATGCTATGAACTATAAATATTCGATCTCTCGGACCGATACCGTGCATCTTTCAATGTTCTGCAGAGAAAATTCAAGGATGGAATCGGAATTTTATTAAGTCACAGTTTAAGCTACGAGTAGATAAGCTTAAGAAGTCCACGCATGAAAAATATCGGATACTCACCTAGTGAAGATCTTGAACTAGTTGCCGAGAAGTCAGAAGAAGACATGGGAATGGAAATGGAGAGCTGGGTAGAGGATGATGTTGCTGGGTAGTCCCTATTTCTAGGCCATTCCTCAAAGAAAGGCTGAAGATATTGACCCTCCGGTTTTGCATTTTCTCCGGATCCGTATTCGCTGCCAAAAAACAAACTTTTCGGGTTTTTGCTTTGAATAACAGAGGGATCACTTGATTTTAATGGGGGAAACAAAGGGGCAGTGGATGGCATCACAGGCCATGCGTAGTTCAATGGTGCATTTATCTGAAAATCGGCGTTGCTTATGCCTGCTTCAGAAAATAAACCATGCTCCCCGCTGGCTCTAAGTCCTTGAAGGTGCCTGAAAATATCGAGTAAATAATTAGACATAAGTGAATCTTTAAGTTGCAGCTAAACTAAACTAGATGAAAAAAATTCTAAAAGAACTCAAAACAATAAGTGCATTCGACAATAACAAAATTAAATATTGTCTCAAATACCATCCAAGATAAAAATATTGTATTTAACCAAATAGCTCAAATAACAAAACCTGTAATTTCAATATTAGTTTCCGCTTCTTAAATTGTCATTCCCTGTTAAAAATCTCGGCGAGAAAACTCCATGAGCAGGTAAACTTTGGAGTCTTCATTTTAAGCAAAGAGCTGCTATATGTTGCATATTCAAATGAAAAATAGGCTCAAGAAAGTTAAAATTAGATCTCAACAAAGACGACTCTTTTCTCTTATGATGATGACACTCATCCGTTCGAAAGTTCTTCCCGATCCTGAATGGCCAAATACGAGATCTCTCGTATGAATTTTGAAAAATATCAAATGTCGCGATAAAGAACATCAAAGAGTTGAAGAGGATAGAACTGAATATAAATAATAAAAATTTGATGAAAAATAGACACGATTTGAAAATATAACAAAGTCAGTTAAAGCATGGAGAAACGACTTTTGTTGGAACTTGCAAAACATGGTTTCATCAGAGGCTGTGGTGCAGCAAGACAGCCAGAGGTTGCAATAAAGATATCGTCCAACAAGTTCCAAGACCAAAAATAGAAAAACAAATAATGACGAAAATAATAGAAATCGATAGTTTAAGTAACGCGAATATAAACAAAATCTCAGCATTACGTGTAAGTTGGTACAACACAGCTTCGAGCATTGTAGGCTATTACTATAACAGGGAAATTAAAAACCACCTCCAATTCCAATTGATGTATCCAAATGTAAAAGACAGAAAATCAGCATCACAAGGTCAACAAAGAAATAGGCATAACAATACCATATTTCATGGCGGTCTAGTTCTTACCAGCAGGTCAGTTTTTCATGGTTATGAGGCGATTCCTAATTGCCGACACGCAGATAGAATGAAAAGTAAAGAAACAACATATAAAGCTGCTAAATTTAGTCGTCATTGTAAGATAAAATAATGTTCAACGATAGTCCGTAAAAAAACAGAATGAAAAAGTTCGCAAGACCAGACAACAATACTTTGTCATATGAATCCATTGTTGGCCGACAAAACAAAGGAAAAATTACATTCCAGCATAAAAAGTATATATCTACTAACAGTAACAGTGAATGCGGAAGAAATTAAACAAATGTACTGATTGCATTTGAGGGAATTAGTCCTTTTCAAGCAAGAAATACTGATATTCATGTTTACTTGTCATGCATTTGGTAACTAAGTTTAATAATATGGCTCAAGCAAGCTACAGAAAATTAGATACCTATGATCTTTGTTTGGGATTCCGTACGGAAAAGATTCCGACTGATAATGAGACTGACCGGTCCCGGAGGCAGTCCCTTGAGAACTACCATAGGCACTCAGTGGAAGGGTCTGGAAACTTCCGGTGGCGCTGCTGCTCCCCGTCACAGTTTGTTGTGATTCCACAGGCTTTCTTGAACGGTTGCGGCCACGTTGCATATGGCGTTCACAGTATTTGGAGTCCGGGTATGCATCTTTGGAGCACCTCCATTTCTTCCCATCTGTCCTCCTGCATCGTCCCGGCTCCGGGTCCACCTTCTTCCCATAAAAGGAATAGCAGTTCACTGCAAAATTTCAATTATTTTATACATACCCCTTTATCTCTATCAAATACATGACCCAAAATTGTATGTTCATAGAGTTGTAGAACACAGATATATCTACACTTAGCTCTGAGTACACCATTAATGCTCAGATAGCAAGCTAACGACCTTGTAGAACATGGATAGTTATTATAATTTTTATTTTATCCATAAAAAAAGCATAAATTTGAAACAGAAAACGTATCTACAAAATAGGTTAACTACAAAAAAAACCCATCCCCCGAGAGAATATACAAGAAAAAACCTAAAAATCATGTTTGACCCGCCAAAAAAAGAATAATGGACATCGCTTGTTTGGATAAGAAAACTAGCACTGTCCACAAATCTGTGTGTGAAACATAGAACGCGTATATGCCTCGGACAGACCAGTGAGGCAAAAGATCCAACGTCCCCACATTACAGTTAAAAATCTGGAGTCTTCCTAGTACTTATTTGGATTCAGGAACTATTGCATTGGAAAACATCTTTGCAAAGTTAGTTTTTATTCCTTCAATGAATAGGCCAGTAAATCCTCAGCAAAAAATAACAAGAGCAAACCTTTAAAGCATTTCCTTCAGGGAATCAAAAGAAACCAACTTGCATATAAATAAAATAGAAAGGAAAGAAGACAGCACAGTACGAGATTCTGAAAATCAGAAAAACAAAATATTAGGAAACCAATCAAGACAAGAAACCAGGATGCATAGAGGGGTTTAGGGGAGATTACTGGTAGGATGGTGGAAGAATCTATGAGAAATAGACTCAAAGCTCTTCTGAATAGGTAGAAGAAGGTCTGCCGGCACAGGCAGACCTGCCGTCATGTACTTGAAAATCAGAGCTTGGTGCTCCAGCTCCTGCCATTGCGACACCGTAAAAAGAGATCGATTATCGGTCGTCATACCCATTTGGCCAAACATCCCGCCCTCCCTCTCTCCTCCACCAAAGCTAGTATTCATATTTTGAAAAGCACAACCAGCTCAAGAACTGCGTAATAAAGCCCTCTTCTTCAGTCCCTAGAGCGACCCAGAAGCTCAAACATCGTAATGGACAGGAAGAAAATCTAGAAAGAAACTCCGCCTCCTTCCAGGCTCTCTTTAACAGTGAGCTTGTTTCGAGTGTCTGGAGGTTTCTTCGTGTCTGCGGAAAGGGAGGCAGGGTCCAAGGTTACATTTTGATGCGGGAAAGGAACTTAAATTAACTCGTTTTTGGAAGCTAAGCTTTTGATTAAACAGAAAAACGAGGATGTTGTACATGGGGCCAGGTCTCAACTGATGTCGATCGTTTTTTTCTCCTTTATACTCTGATTAAATCTAAGTCGCATTAGAGTTGTCCAAGACGATATCTGATTTGGTTTTAGAGTTAAACGAGATCTATCAGACAAAACATTATCTCGATTAAATGTTCTCGATGTCTACTTTCTTGCAAGGCATTTTGTCGGACAATGAATCTATCTTTTTAAAAATTTTATTCCTCATATAATATTTTGTCTTATTTGATGTGTCGCTGCTTAGATCATTTTGTGCAACGTTTCTATGTGATAATAACACATGTTATGTGTTTAGTTTTATATTTTCTCTTTTTATTTATTTTTTTTTTTCAATTTATACGACAAGTTTTTATTATTTTTTTTCGCAATAAAGAAATACAATAGATTGTTCATCTCTTACTCTCTACGCTTGTTATATGTTTAACATTGATTTACAGTATTTTCAAAGAGGCGAGACTCCTTATGTTATTAAGTATGTTATAATAACATGCGTTATATTTTTAAATTTTTATTTATAATATTTTAAAGGAGTTAAAAGCTCTTTATCTATTGCAATATGTTGCAATGACAGATGTTATGTCATGGTTGATAAATATCGTGGTTTTTATTTTGACGCTCCTTCAAATGTTAAATGACAAATTAATTTTATAAAAAATCAAATAATATTTAATTTATTTAAAAATTTTATTATATCACGAGAAAATAATCTAAAAATTTTCGTAATATTCTAACATTTATACAATTTATTATAATTTTATTTAATTATTTTATAAAATAATTATAATAAATTGTACAAATAGAAGTGAATAAAACCGACTTAGAACTGAAAAACCGAACCAGACAGATCGGTGTGGTCCGGTTCTCGATCGGATCCATAGGTTTGGAACCCGATCATTGTTCTAAAATCCATGGAACCGCAGTTTATGGTCCGATCCGTGGTTCCAATGTCCAAAACCGGCCTGACCGTGGGATAACCGACCCATGGGTCAGCCCGGGTTAGCGGACCTTACATTGCGGCCTGGTTATCCTATGACCACGCTCAGCTCACCGGCTCTCGCTCGGTCACTCTCTCTCTCTCTCTCTCTCTCTCTCTCTCTCTCAATCTATCGTCTGTGGCGCAGTGCAGTGAGTCACGCTGCGTCGAAATCCAGTCACGCACTCGCACTCACAGAGTCGAAACCAAGCAGCGTCGAAATCCAGTCCAGGGCAGGCAGCGTCGTCTTCTTCAGTTTCGGCTCATCGTCTTCGTTCTTCTCTTGCTCCATGTAAGGTTTTCTCCCCCTTCGTGAGAATATGGTTTTGCTTAATTTTGGACAGAAGATTCAAAGGATTGGCTTCCCCACTCTGATGAATCTTAAATCCAGTTTGCGTTCATCTTAATTCGTTGATATTTTTTGAGATTGACTGTCAATGTCTTTAAACTGGACATTAACAGATCACTACCCTGTCAATGTCTTTAAATTGTTAATGTCTTTAAACTGGATATTTTCTGAGATTGACTGTTAATGTCTTTAAACTGGACAGTAACAGATCGATATCGTGAATGTTAACTCTCAGAAGTCAGAATTGTGTTCTGACAGACTTGTGTTCGTCTGTAGAGACGAAGAAGAACAAAACAAAAGGAAGATTATTCAAAACCTAAACTTTAAAATGTTCTTAAGAAGAAGAACAGAAACATATGCTTTATTGTTTTCTGTATGAAACACGATGTTTTTTGTTTGATGCATATGCTTTTGATGCAAATACTGTAATCCACCTCCATTATCATTTTGGATGTTAATTTTTGCTACCAGATTGAATTGAAAGATTCCACGTTTCAGCATTTGTTGTATTTGTTTTAGCAGAAAATATTCTACAAGCTGAGAGTCCCTGGTTTGAAACACTTTTTTTGATAAGTTTTCCTTGACGGCTCAATAGGGCTTAATTGTTTACAAATTGTTATTCAAAATTTTTGGGTCCCGAGAGGAATGGCCTGTTCCGGTTCGGCACCGGTTCCTCCCAGGACCGGTTTCGGGACCTAAAAAAAAATTCTCAAAAATGCTGGTTTGTTTTCAGTTCCGTCCTGAAACCGGACTGCGTCCACCCCTACGTACAAATGTTAGAAAATTACGAAAATTTTCAAATTATTTTTTCATAATGTGGTGAACATTTGGTAAAAATTTCAAGTAAATTGAATATTGTTTGATATTTGTTTAAAATTAATTTATAAAGTGAAGAAGGAACGAGAATCCCTTATAAATTAATTTTAAAAAAATACCAACTGATATTCAATTTACGTGACATTTTTACGACATGTTCAATACATCATGAGAAGATAATCTGAAAATTTTCATGATTTAATTACAATAAATCTCACAAGTGTTAGAAAATTACGAAAATTTGATAAAAATTTCAAGTAAATTGAATATCGTTTAGTACTTTTTTTAAAAATTAATTTATCATTTAACGTGAGAGGTCGGTCAAATACCGGTCCTCAAGATTCAAATTGTCTATTTATGATACTTTGAGGTTTGATTGATGAATAGTAAATTTTAAGAGTTTAAAAAAAAAATCTCACACTTTAGGGTTTAAAATAAAAAAAAACCCTATATTTTATTATGTTTTATTGTCAATTCCAAGTCTTTTTTTTTGTTTAACTTTTAATTTTGGTAAAATAGTTTTAATATTATATTATATTTTGTTTATATGAGAAGCATTATTCAAGGGTAATATAAAAGAATTAGACATTTAATTCAGTGAAAGAAGGATGAAACTATTATGATGTTTAGATTTACCATAAAATATCTCCAAGCCTACTCTTGGCACTCAACATAACTTTCTTCGGCTCTGATTTTCCTCCAGATTCCAACTTCTCCTCCATGATTTCAAGGTTTGCTGGGTTCTCAAATTGTTTCTAGCTCTGAACAATGGCCTCTCGCTTTCAGGCCGTGCCACTGGTGGCTGCGCCGTCTTACCCAAACGCAATTGCTTGGTCGGATGAGAATTTAATTGCCGTCGCTTCCGGTCACCTCGTCACCATTATCGTAAACCAACCAGCTCCATTTTTCTTTTCTTATTTATTTTTGTCAGCTTTGTCATACGTTACACAGGTTTAGATACACGTTTTTTCTTTCCCTCAGCTCTGAACTTATTAAACAGCTGGGATGTTGATGTTTGTTAATGTATGGAATCGGACTGTTCATCTTAACTTTTGCTAGGAAAGCTTAAGTTGGTTAAATTTTATCGTTGAAATCAGTTGCTCAATTTCATTGCAGTCAGGGAACGTGATTTCTATCTCATTTTCAGTTCTTATCTTATTTCAAGATCAGTTATTGGATTTTATGCCAAAAAGCATACTTTCTCAGCCATTTGTTTCTCTCTACGTGATTCTGTCTTCATGCTTTGTTATTTTTCGATCACAACCTCATGCTCGGGCCTTTAATTTTTTTCTTTACTTTTTAGCAGTTACCTGACATATTGGGGTTAGAAATCCTGAGGTGAAGTGTAAGTGGCATTACGAAGAAATAATATCATATGGTACTATCATGTTTTGTTTTCTTTTCAGAATCTAGCACTTCCTTTTCGGCCACGGGGAATTATCACAATCCACAATGCTGATCCATTTCCTATTGGGGTGATAGAAAGAGATCGTATGTAATCCTTTGATCAACTACTCTCCTTAAAGATCACACTGCCTATTATTGTAGACTCTGACCATATTCTATACTGACTTCACAGTCATTCTTTATTTTTTTAATGGACAATTTTCATTACAACAACGTTCCTTTTCATCTATTCAGTGAAAGGAAGTATTGAACGACTCTTTGAATCCTCTAGGATTAGTAAGTACATGGAACTATTAGAAAAACATATGAAATTGGTTATGACCTCTTTACCTTTCTACCAAAAAATTCAAAAAAGATAAATTAGGGAGTTCATAGCTGATTTTATTAATACAACATATTTTCTCTAGCATAAATTTGTGAATTTTTTTTTTGTAGAATTACATTCTGGGTGCTTGTTGCCAATATCTCTAACCCGGGACTGTCGACCATGTGTCAAGTTGATTTCCTGGTCTCCTCTTGGAATGTCTTCACATGCCGGGTAAAAGATTTAGAGAATCCAATTTCTGTATTTTTTTACTTTGTGAACTTTTTTTAATATAGTTGGTTCTGAAAAACTTATTATCTTGCAGATGCTTGTTGGCTGTTTGCACCACAGAGGGACACGTAAAACTATATCGTCCACCATTTTGTGACTTTAGTGCTGAATGGATAGAGGTATTATTTAGGAGAACAGTAGAAATGGTCATCCATGATAAAGTATTTCTAGCAAAAACTGAAATTTTCCTATGCTACAAGTAATGTGAATGTCTCAGCTTGTGCATTCATTATTTTAAATGAATGATTATGAATCTTACTTTGAGTTAAGTGGTCCTTTCATGGGAATATAACTAACTAATTCATTTCATTATTTGAAAAACAAAATAACAAAAAAAGAATAATTTGAATATTTGCCAGTTGGTAATTTACAAGTTTTTGATGGTGGACTGGGAATATGTCTACTTTCTGGATATTTGATGGAATCCATACATTTGTAGACCACTATAGATGTATAATATATACGTATTCTATTTTCATTGAAGTATTCCCAATTTATTGGATGTTAAAGCTTACTTATTTGCTTTATTGTTGTTTTAAATTTATACCTATGATAATGAATCTACTTTTATTTCTCTTGTTCAATTGATATTTCAATGTCATATTCTTTTTTTCAAGCTTATGAATGGTTGATAGTTGAGCAAAGTCCTTTAATTTATTTTCCACTTTTTTAGTCTAAATTATATGTCACTGCCTAGTTTGTCCTCTATTTTTTCTCCAATTTCTTTTGGTGAGAGTTGGTTTCTTCTTACATTGATTCATGAGCTCACTTCTTGAAAAAATCTATCCAATGATAGATATTAACGCAGCATGTAGATGTTTACATGCACACAACTGTTTTTTTTTTTGTGCGGCTGCATGAAAAACTGATATGATACAAACTTTTTCTTTTTGGCTCTTCCAGATTATGGACATATCAACCAAGCTTTATGATTATTATGCAAGTGACAACTTCAGAAAGTTTGAGGTTTACCTTTACAATTTTTTTTTGCCTTTGTAGTAAGCGATTAGAAGCATTATTATTATTTTTTTATATATAATACAGGAGCAAGCATTGGAGGATGAAGGTACTGATAATTTATCAAAACTTGAATTTGGAAAGGAGTGTAAACGAAGGAAGACAAATACCCCCAGCATGAAGTAAATTTGATATGTTCTTTGGATGTTGTTTTGTTATTTTTGCTTATATTAGTTAAATATAAAGAAGTTACATTTATGATCTATTCATGCCTTGATATAGTTGAGAATTCAAGATCAAATGTGCCTAGTTATGGTGGAATCCTTATTCTTGTTATTATTGATGACCCTTGTAGCAACAAGGCTTCAAGATCTTCTAGGCGCAAAGCATCATATCGCGGTGACAGCAAACATGACAATAATGGATTTGATCTTTCTGATTTGGAAGTGCAAGGATTACCTGCGGTATATCATTTCTTAGCCTACACTTTTCCTTTAAATCTTGAATGACCCCTTTTTCCTCTCTTGAATATTGTGCATATGAAAAAGAGTTTTAAGTGAAATAATTTAGTGGGGGTGTTGCTAGTTTTGTTCGTTGAATTGGCATTATTATTTAGGTTTTTAAATTCTATAAAATCGTTCTCCTGTTGAAATTTCTTCTTGAAAGTATGAAATCTGATTTTGTTCAGGCGAGAGAAAACAATTTAAATCAAATTGTTTCTCTTATAAAATCCAGAGA
Source organism: Begonia peltatifolia (assembly GCA_022433055.1). Taxonomy (NCBI): domain Eukaryota; kingdom Viridiplantae; phylum Streptophyta; class Magnoliopsida; order Cucurbitales; family Begoniaceae; genus Begonia; species Begonia peltatifolia. The sequence continues at coordinate 29,153,767 of CM039519.1, forward strand.
GAACCCTCTAAAAAAAATTGAAGAAAATTCAACACTCCAAAGGATCACATCAAATCAATATGCTTCTCGTATGGCAATGCTGTCATCGCTTGCTGTTGCATGGTCACCAGTGCTGAACTTTTCACAAAAAGTTAGCTTGGCTCCTCGGAATGGTTTATCTGTTTCTATACTTGCCGTTGGAGGGAAGTGTGGTAAAATTTCACTGTGGAAAGTTAGTGCACCAGAATGCTTCAACATTGATGATGGCACGGTCAATACTACAGTAGTGCTTGTTGGGCTATTTCAAGCTCACGCATCCTGGATCACTAATATCACTTGGACATTTTTTGATTCTTCTTCTTCTAAACCAAATTTTATATTGGTTACAGGAAGTATTGATGGGAGGTAGGTTTTATTTTACTTCAAAGCATCAGATATGTTCCTTTTAAGTCATTTGTATTCTTTTTTTAGACATGGATTCAATTTTTTCAACTGATCATACATCATGATATTGCTTACTAATCTATCTAATTTAAAGTATGTCATTTAAACTGATGGATAATGTTTGGATCAGGATAAGAATCTAATGGCATCTTTAAGCTATTTTCTCAGGCAAGAGATTGGGAATGTCATAGGCGAAGAATTTTAATTTAGAGAATTATACACGTGCTTGATTATTTTATTGTTTTGGCATATAAGAAAAAAAGCGATTATTTTGGAGATAGCAAGATGGGTTAGGAGTTATTTAGTTAGGTTACTACAATAGCTGTGTAGGATAGTGAGGCACTAAGCTTAACTATTTACATTGCTACTTGTAATGTCCCAATTTTTAAAATCCCCAATTTACAAACCTTAATTTGAAATCCTAGAAATTTTTCCCAAAATTTGATTTAAAATCGAGCGTTAAATTTTTAACTTAAAATATATTTTTTTAAAATATTGAATAAAAATTATTAAATGCGCAGAAGTTGTAATTAAAATAATAGTTAAGTTTATTCGAAATAAATGCAGAATCATAAATAATTCATAAAAACTCTGATAATTCAATATAATTTATTCGAAGTTAAAATAAAAACTGAAATACTTTTAAAAATTGAAACATAACATTTTAAATTCCTTTTTCGAGAAAATCAATGTCTTCTTCTATATGCTCGTTTGCCTCTGGGAGATTCTCGATCGCAGCTAGTTCCTCCTCAGATAAAAACTCACCTACATCACAAAATTATTTAAAACATAAGAATTAACTCAGTAAGCAAAAATACATGCAAGAGTAAAAAATTTACATTTACTTTTACTGAATTCTGATTACAGAACTAGTTGGTACTCATTTTCTAATCTTAGACACATCTATTTCATTGTCGTTCAAGTTTTGTCAACTTACTTTCGATCAAGCTCACAATCTCATTATCGTTCAGGCTTTTGCTATTACGTCAGTATCATTAATGTTCAAGTTCACCATCTCATTGTCGTTCAGACTTTTGCTATCACATATTTTCTGTCAATTCCATCATTTTAATGCACATATAGTATGTCTTACCAATTTTATATTTATACTATTCTAAGTCAATGCCGAAACATGCGTGCTCAAATATCAACTCAGGTAAGAAAACAGTTATAAGAAAATAATATAATATCTTGTAATGTAGGGCCATAGTCAAAACATGAGAAAACTGTATTTTTATTTACTTGGGTTTCGAGTGGTATAGTTATCGGGATTCGTTTACTATTTCAAATAATATCCTGCTCAAATAGAATATTTGGTATTAAATTTTTACTTAATAAATCTAATTTCAAAGAAATTTGAGCAGAAATTCCTTACGTTGTTCTCTTGGGTCAGATCGAGTTGGTTGGATTGGTTCGGATGACTTCCGGGATCTTTCCTACCTAATTCGAATGTCGATATTAAAATCCAACTTAAAAGAATTTGGATAGAAAATCATTACCGGTTTAATTTTAAATCGGTTCGGTCAAATTTGGGTCGAAATTTGGTCTGGGTTCGGCTGGAGTGAAGAGTGTCGGTTCGGATCAACTAGGCCGGTCCGGGTCAACTGGCCGATCCGGGTCAATTGGGCGGTCCGGGTCAATTGGGCCGGTCCGGGTCCAACTGGGTCGGTCTGGGCCAACTGGGTCTGTCCGGGTCAACTGAGCCGATTCGCTTTGGTTCAGCTGGACCTTCTAAAAAAAACCCGATTCTGGTTTTTGAATAACACCAACTATTTTCCTTTTCTTGTTCCGCTGAGAGCGAGCGAGAGTAAGGGAGAGCAAAATTAAAAGGGACAGAGGGAGAGCTTACGCTGTTGAGGGAAATCGTTTGATCGAAGGGTGTTCTCTGCTGTCGCGAAGTGAAACTCAACCGAGAGGGGTTTTGCCTTGTCGGAGAGGCTTGCAGCGTTGGAGGCCGGGGTAAGTACTCCTTCTCTTCTTGAAGGACTTGGGAGGGAAAGCTTATGTGCTTTCCTCCTTCATGAGTACTTCTATTTATAGGAGAGGTTTGCACCCCGCTTCTCCAAAATTTTCGAGTTTTACTCGGATTTCCTGGCTGTCATTTGATTGGCGATGAATTTTTGGTTGAGTGGTTATTCAGTTAGATTCTAAACACTTCCCTCCGAACGTCTAGGTTCATCCCGGATTTATTGTTGAAAATCAGCAATCCAATCTCTAAATCAGATTTCCAAAGATATTATCTTAATGGAAATCCAATATTCTTCTGTATCGGGATGATTTTTAGGCTAGATTCATTGGATTTGTTTCCTAAAATTCGGGTTGTGATTTAAGAAATTTGAATTTTCAGATTAGTTTTGATTTGGAAATTTTAGTTTTGAAATCCGAATATTGAATTGATTTGAGAATTTATGAATTTAAAAATAATCTGAAACTCTACATTGTTACCCTACGGGACTATTCTTTAGTGAATTTTTACTTAGTTAGGCTTCTACAAAAGTTGATTAGGGAAGTGAGTGACTACTTAAAAAGCTTAAATATTTAAATTGCTACGTGATTATTTTTTATTTTTAGTTAGTGTGTCTTGTATTTTATCTTTGTTATTGGACTCGCAGAAAAATTTATTAACAAGCTTTCTTGTAAACCTTTCATAACCCAGGACATTGATTAGTTGAAAACAATGATGTAGTAGCATCTCTTTCAATATGTAGAAGACTATATGAAATATATCTTGCATGTATTATTTAGAGAAAGATATGTAGATGCATTTATTGCCTCTACTGTAATGTTTATTCAACTCTGTTTTTTTTTTTAGTGTGAAGATATGGTCCGCCTGTTGTAATGAATTACTCACATCATCAGAAACAAGTTTCACTTCCTTTTCACTCCTGAAGGAGGTATTTTGTTTTCAATGTCTCAAGAAATTTGTCTCCAACTTTGGTTAACGTTTTGATGCTTGTATTTCCAACAGATGACATCTATTGATGCTGCTCCAGTTTCTACACTTGCAGTTGCTGTGCCTTCTCGGTTTCCACGTACCTTCCTTTTAACTATTGGCAAAGGGTCTGGATCTTTTGAAACTTTGATATGTGACTCGTCTAATGGCAAATACGATAAAGCCTGGTCATTTGATGTCCATGACCATGTTGTAAGTATTCTATCTTTTAAAAACCTGCATTTTGGCATTTTTCTTGCAGTGCAAGAGTTTTAATAGTTTATCAGGTTACAGGTTTGACTTGGACTCTTGATGGACATTTGTTGTTTAGCTGCAGCGAGGTAATGTAGATTGAGGGATCTTCACAACTCTATGACTTGAATAAACTAGAACAAATAATTTAGTTTAAATTTATCCACTTTTAGTTCATTACAGTAGACTTAAAATGGATAATAATTTGGTAATAACTCTTCCATTTTTTCTTCTGTGAAAATGGCAATGAACATATCTATGATTCTGTTGCAAATGATTTCACCAACCATGTTTTGTTTCAAATTGTTGCAGGATAATTTTATACGATGCTGGATGTTAGATCAGAACTCCTTCCGTGAGGTGCCAATCTCTTCAAATAACCCTGATTTGAGAACCTCCGGTGACGTATGTCTCATCTTTGGTGCCCTTTTGCTTTTAATATTTTTTATTGACCTCTTTTGACTTTCTCTTTGCAGCTTCCAGACACATTCCGATCTTGCTTTGGTGTTGCTGCGTCTCCAGGAAATCTCATAGTTGCTGTGGTATCAATAAGTACTTCTCAGATATATTATGTTATGAATTTTTCTTTGAGTAAAGTATTTATCAATTTTAAACCTCCTTTGTCTCGTTAACTATTTCTTACCTTTCTCACTGGTTCAATAAGATTTTTCATTTCAATCAACAAAAAAAATTATGAACTTTTGATATTGAGATTTTCATTGTTGAGTTATTGGTATAGATTACATCTTTCATATCAATAAAGATCACATATGTTCACATTTTGCAGGTTCGCAATTTTGACATTGATTCACTGGATCCAATGTATGAGGCGAGGTAATGACTTCCTTTGAAGTTTTTGACACTTGAAAATGGCCTGACGATTAAGAACATGATTATTTAAAACAGTAAGTATATATAGGCAATAACAGCAATTCGGCTCATTGAAATGGATAAGTTCCTCGCGACAAGAAGGAACTGATGCATTTCAGTAGAGCGTATAGATTGTAAAGAAATTGAAAACCAAGGGAGAAATGAAAGGCCCAAAAAATGTATAATTGATGTTGTTTTGTGACACTATTGACCTTTTCTTTAAAGTGTACAGGATTTATAAGGCAGCCATTGAATTCTACTGGATTGGCGGGCAGAGAATAGATTTTACGGGCAACAGTTTTCTGGAATGTCATACTGAATCTTGCCCTACATTTTCTGATAAGGAACTAATATATTGGGAATCTAGCATCCTTTGGTCTCTAAAACAATATGAATGTTTGCATCGGCCTCTGGTTCTGTGGGATATTATAGCAGCCCTATTGGCATTTAGGCAGTCAAAATCAGGATATCTAGAATGTGTCTTACTGAAGTGGCTTGTGAATTCCTTTGTGGGATGCCATATCGATCTCTCTTGTTCGAAGATTTTGTTGCATATTTCTGGCAATTTGTCAAAGTTCTCTTCTCGACAGCTTCACCTGTTGAATATAATATGCAGACGAATAGTATTGGCTGAGATGAAACTTGTTCTAGAGAATCCGGAGTTTAGGAAAGCAGAAGAAAAATGTTTTGAAGAGAGAGAAATTTCTCTGTGGAGGGAGTTGCTTGTGAGTAGTGAAAGAGAGCTACGTCAGAGGCTAGTGGCGTTTAGTTTTTCTGCATTTTTGAACATATGTTCCCACCCATTTACCGTTCTACCTGGAAATTGGCATCCTAATGGATTAGCTGAAATGCTCAAATGGGTTGCTGTCAATGATGATTATTTACATGATTCACTTAGATGCCTTGCGTCAGAAGCTGGAATACACCAGAAAAGGTACTTCTTGTTTCGAGTCTTGGACAAATCTTAGATTTGTATTGACTTTATATGAATGCTATTGTGAAGAATGAATATGAATGTTATGAACATGAAGCAATGGTCACCAAATATGAAAAAAAAAAAAAAAAATTGTTGGCGAAAAAATGTAGATTTGACTGTGTTGATTAGTGTTCTTTCTTCTTGTTCAAAGTTATCATCATGTTTGGTTTCCAATTTTTCTCGGAACAGGCTTCAATCCGACAAAGATATACCAGAAGATAAATGCAACTACTGTTCAACTTTGGTTCCATTCGAATCTCCGGAAGAAGCATTTTGCAAAGGAGCAGTGAACAAAAATGGAGTCATCCAGAGACATAAACTGGAAAGGTGTGCCGTCTCTATGCAAGTTTGTCCAAGTACACCCTTATGGTTTTGCATTTGTTGTCAAAGATCGGCTTTTAGATTGGCACCAGAGGCTCTTTTTACAATGCATGAATACCCTTCAGATTTCACGCACTCTCGATTACATGATTCTGAAGTATCTTCCTTTCCATTTTGCCCATTTTGCGGTATTCTTCTGCAGCGTAGGCAACCCGATTTTCTGCTTTCGGCATCTCCCGTTTAGGCAGGCGCTGTTGACCAATGTACTTGTTAAAGGATAAATTTTTGGGGAGAAAGGAAGTTTGAAAGCTATCCACTTTTTGTTATTTATCACAAGTCGTATCATGTTTGTTCCAAATATGTCAAAAGATCATTGTGCTCTTTAGATTGTTTGTCTCGCCTATCTAAATGTGGCCATATGGAGCACAAGTTCTCGGCCAACTTCGGCATAGATTGATTTGCTAGTGGCTTGCCAATTTACAAGATGAATTTCGAACCCATATGCGATAAATACCTCAAAAGAAAACTAATTGTTGTGACATTGGGTTGAACATACAATCGCAACCCACGAGAAGATTTGATTTGTATATATGGCATAAGTTCATGATATAGCTTAATGTTTTTATTTATTTTTAGGTATTTTATCCTTGTATTAAAGGAAAAATAAGAACAATGACAAAAATCTAATTATTCTTTTTGATAAATTAAAAAATATTTATAATTTATTATACTAATTATATTATACATCAACGAATATTTAAAAAATAAATAAATAAATTATTATTTTTAAAAAAAAAATTATATTTTCCCTCTCTTGAAATCCTTTGAAAGTTAATTACCATGAAATTTACAGCACATAAGTAAAAATTGTTGAAATGAAATGGATAAATTGGAAGTGGGGGCCAATCTCGTTTCGCATGCTCCACATGCAAAGTACGTGCTCTTCTCTTCTTACACGTGCTGTACAATCGCACGTGCCAATTCATGGCAACTCCTGTATCTCATTCAAACGGAAGAAAATCTAGATTTAAAGCCATGGAACCCTCAGATAACGTCAAGATAGACAGAGAGCGAGAGAGGATCATAGAAGAAAAATGGAGTAATTGAGGTTCCCTTTTCATTATATTTTTCGGTACTAAATAGAGGATCTTCAGGCTGATTGGTAGTCTTTGTCGTTTGTGTGTGGATTCTGCTCATAAGAGTACGGTTTTCGATAGTATTTTCTGGTTAATCGAGCATAAATTGGGAGAGAGATTTCTCTGTTTAGAGAGATACAGTTGGAGGCGATTTGGTAGGGTATTGGGACACGGGCACCTGATTATTCCTCGGCTGTGGCCGATCGTGTTGGTGATGGCTGTAGAAAAGAGGGAGAGGACGGTGGAGGAACTATACGACGTTACAGAAGTGGTTTTGGAGCCGAAGGCATGTAATTATTCTCTGATTGGATTCTTTTTTTTCTTGTTTGATTTCTTTTTATTCCGGTTATCATGTATGTTCTGTTTTAATTGTTTCATGGATTCCCAGTTTGTCTATTTTGTCTGTATTAGAGTCGGTGTTGACGTGGCTCTGTTCGAGAGTTAGGGTTTGTAGTGGGAAGATATCTTTGAATATGTCTTGATTTTCAGGTTATGTTACTTGATGGATGTTATTGCAATCATTTTTTAAAATGCATTGGTATGTGCTTTCTTTTTGACAGCTGTGGCTGCGTCTTAAAATCATTTATATATTTGTATGCAATTGACGCAGTTTGTGATTTCTTTTTAGATTACACCAGTTTTGAGAGGTCGTTATTGCATGAAAGGACCCGTAGAAGAGTCTGATGATCATATTGTGAAGGATATGGTGAGCTAAAAGGGTAATTTGCTGTCTTTTTATCTAACCTTAAAGTTGAACATTCATTTTGATCTGGTTTTTTTTTTTTTTTTTTTTCTGCCAAAGACCATAAAAAGAATGTTGTTTCAGAAGTTATATTGTCTTCTTTTAAAAAAAAAATAATAATTTTGTGTTATAAAATTCTTCCCTGCAATTAATCTGGCCTGTTATTGTACACCTTTTTTCGATGGAATTGTCTGATGTGCCGAACTTTTATATTTTTGAGGCCAATAAGTTGTCAAAAAAAAAAAAATGAAGAATCTGTTTCTCTGCATGACATTTCCAAGCATCCAAATCATTGACCTATGTGTGAGAACTTAAAGGCGCTTGCTGTATTTATTTTCAGTTGTGATTGTATAAATTATAATATCATTTAGTTAAGAAATTGTTAACAGCCTACATTCAACAATATGGCTCTTAGGATGTTCCCGTTGCTTGCTATCATTTGGAAAAAAAATTGCTTGTAAACGCTGTAGATAATTGAAATACCATATTTTAAATGTCTGATTGCAATGGTGGTTAAAGGTAGTCTTAATATGTACAAGAATGGGACTTGCAATATTTTTATTATGTACATTTGCCTTTAAAGTTCACATCTTTTTTCCCAATTAGTTGTAGTGGGGAAAAACTTTATTCATGATTTCAGAATATTCTGATTGCCTTTTTTTAACAATAATGTTTGAAAAATTTTGAGAAAACAAGCTTATTTTAAACTACTTAAGGTATTTGGCCATGATATATTGATAATTTGTTGCTTTATACTTTTATTTTCTCTTTCTAAACAGAACAAAATTTGACCTTCTCTTTCGTGTTATTTTGTTTCTTTAGTAGATATCACCTGGATTGGAGAAAGAATTTGGCACGTGTTCTATGAATCAAGAATTTCATATGAGAGGGGAATCTGGAACTTGTAATGTGTGCTCAGCGCCTTGTTCATCTTGTATGCATCTTAAAAGAGCTAAAATTGAAGAATTTTCTGAAGAAACCTTTCGTGTTAATGCTTCAAGTCAGTGTTCAACTAACGAGGCAGATGCTTCATCTTTTGTGAAAAGCAGAGCGTGTGCTGGCCTACAAAATACTGATTTACAGAGTGTTAACTCCAGTCAAGATTATTCTCCAGAAAATGCTGATAGTAGAGCCCCATTAAGATCATCAAACCCATTGGATTCTTCAGAAAATGCAAAGATGTTTCAAAAGTTTTCTGGTTGTGGACTTGTTGGAGTGGATGATGTTCTTGTGAAGTCTGCTCATCAAGGCTTTTCGAGTAATAAAAGTAATTCTAAGGGTGTGGAAGGTCATGGTGATAATATATCTTGTATTAGTGGATCTGGAAATTCAACTAGAGAGGATGGTTACAACAACGTCAATCTGGACAGGCAAGATTTAGTGTGTAGATCAGCTTCATCGGATTGTTTATCTCCTGGAGTATTTACACAGACAAAGACTTCTTACAAGTTATCTATGTCGGAGACACCTGCTGCTGGAGATGTGGATACTGGAAGCAGCTCCTTGAAGGCACATAGGCTACTCTCTCATTTTTGGAGGAGTAAGTCTCTTTCTGGAACTGCAGGTGAAATGGATGTTGAACGGCTTCCATTGTCTGAGACAAAGAGAGAGCAGCATGAATCCTCCATGCAGCATGGGAAACCTTTTACCGAAGAGTTATCTCCTGGTATTGTTTTTGGTCAAAGATCTCTTGGTAATAAATGTGTTACTAATGGTAGCAACTCAATGGATCCAATGAAAAGGCCTATGAAGTCAGAGGAGGAGGATGAGCCGGCTAATGGATCCATGAACTCTTCAGCCCAAGAAGAGAAAGATGAAAAGTTGAATAAATTGGCTGACTCATCTGACTTGCATCAACCTTCATCTCAAGTTGCATCTGGTAATGAGAGTGATGATTCAGACACTATGGAGCATGATGTGAGTAACGGTTGCTTCTCTTTTTATTTTAATGAAATATTCCTTTTTGCCTATTCTTTTGTAAGCTTCGTATCTATGTTACTTTATTCCTCTATGTTTTTCTTTTCTTTTGATATCATCCATACTGGTTTTCTTCTAATTTTGCTTTGATATGTCTTGCAAACATTGTGTAGACTAATGACATACATGTATTTTGGCTTATTTTAGTATTTTCTTTAAACTCAGATGTTCAGACAAAAAAAAACTTGTTTAGTCAGATTTTAGTAAATTTGGTGCAGCTGAAAATTTATTTTGAAAATCAAAACAAAAAATAAAAAAAATGAAAAAAAAGTAATTATCAAAATAGGGATAATACTATTAATTGTCAAAAATTTCTCTCTTTAATATTCACCACAATCCCTTTAAATAGAGTTCTAATAATGTTTGAAATCTCTAATAAGATAAGTAAACCTCTAAAAAACGTTTAAAAAATAAAGTCACTCTAATAAGTGAATACAAATAAAATAAAATAATAATTAAGAAAAAATATTAAAAGATCACAGAGTTATACGCATGCCCCACAGCTGTGTACTGGATTAAAATTAATAATATAGTCTCTTATGTGTAATTATGATTTAACCACTAAACAATTACTTCTTTTACTTATTTCTTAGGCGATGTAGGACCGCTGGCCATCTTGATTCTTTATTGAATATATGATTATTAGCCAATTTTAAGTTAGTGAGGCTAAATTTGGAATATGTATGAGCTAATTTTATAATTGATTTATTGATAATGACTTCTAATGTCCAATAGAATTTCTTTTTTGTACTTCGTCGCCGGGCCTAGTTTTTTGCTGGCATCCATTTTGTATAGATGTTTTTTCAGCTCTGCCGAGTATATGTTTTCTTCATTGCCTTCTTTTTTTTCCTATTTCATGATCACTTTTATCCTTAAGAATTCTGTGATTTCTTCAGAGAAATAATTGTGCTTTTCAATTTGATAAAGGTTAAAGTGTGTGATATTTGTGGGGATGCTGGCCGTGAGGATATGCTTGCTATATGTAGTAGGTGCACTGATGGCGCTGAGCATGTGTAAGCATTCATTTATCTAAAAGTCTTTTGCATGTTTCATTGATTGCTATTTGTTATAGATGATATTCTTAGTTTATGCTACTTCAAATAGTTACTGTATGCGGGAGGCACTTCCAAGTGTCCCTGAAGGTGATTGGTGGTGTGAAGAATGCAGTTTGATTGAGGGAGTCAAAAACAAGAAGCCAGGTATAGTTTCTGTATATGAAATTGAAAATTATAATTGGGTATGTTATGGATAGTTTGTCATCAAAGCTCAAATTTTGACCAAGCGTCCAATGAATATGTTTAGATGGTGAGACAGAAGGAGGAAAAGAAGATGGACCTAGTCAATGCTCTTTTGGTAATAAAAAGATGAACAATAACGTTTATTGGTGTGTTGAATTTGATTGCTTGTAATGTTGATTTTCTTTTACAATGGAAATCCAGATGCTCAAGATAAAAGAAACAAAAAAAGATCAGCTGCTCATGTTTCTGGTAAAAAACATACTGAAAATGTAGATGCTACATCAACTATGAAGAGACTGACCTTCGAAGTATGTGGAGAATTGCCAAAAGCAACTAGTCGTATTAGAGTTAGTGAGGCTTCAGGCACGAGATTAGATAAAGGGAAACTCAAGCCTGTTCATCAAACAGCTTTTGGAAATGATTCTAGTGATAATGTTTCTGGAACAACGCACACTCCAGTTATTGTTCCACGTTTTCAAACACCAAAAGGTTAGGAAAGCTGGAATTATTTTTTCATTTTTTTTTTACTCATGTCAGGTGCCTAGCATATTTGGTGATGATATGGAAGCTCTACGTTGCTTATGCAAATAGTTTTTTATTCTTCTTTGCTCTTATCATGTGATATAAAATTGTTATTTTTCATGTACAGGTACTTTCTCAAGGTCTCATTCATTTAATACTACAAATTTGCAACCAAAAGTCAGACTTGTTGATGAATATATTCCAATGAGTAAAAAAGGAGATAGAGAGCATAGTCATCTTGAGATTAAGGGTGGCCCTGCAAGAATGTTGTGCAAATCTATGTCATTGAAAAACTCGAATTCAAGCCGATTGACTGCCACTGAATCAAAAGTTAAAATGCTCTCATCTAAGTTTCTTCAGAGCCCAGATGCTAAAGGACTAAAACAAGTGAAAGAGTGCAACTTATTTGAAAGGAAAAATCGGTCTCAATTAGATCACTCTCGGGTTAGTTCAGTAGCAATTGATTCAGCGGCATTGACTCCCAAAGTTGATCAAAAGTTCACATCTCCTGGTGACCCCAATTCATCTGTAAGTGTCAATCGAGAGATAAAACCTGTGCAATCAGAGAGAACATCAAATACTTTCAAAAAATCTAGCAGTAGTCTGATTCATAGAGCTGCAGATACTCCAGTTTCTTCGGGTATGAATGCTGGTCACATAGTTCCTATTGAGTTGATTATTATTTTTTATTTTTACTCCAGTTTCTTATTTTCCTTCATGATGTGGGAGGTGAAGTTAACATGATCCTTTTAATTTATTTTTTGCAGGTGGAGCCTTATCAAAATTTTCATCTGGGGAACAAAGATTAAACATTCTTAGCCCCAAGGAAGAGCCTTCTTCCTGTTCTTTGAATGCTGGTAGACCATTGTATTGTGATAATGGTCTGCTCCGGTCACCAGAATTAGTAAATCATGTTGAGAAAAAACAGGTGGCGTGTCAATCAAAGTCTTCTGTTATCAATGGGGCTAAAGGTGCTTCTTGTAAACATGTGAATGATGTGTGTTCTAGAAAAAGCTCTAAAGAAGATACTGACGAAGGTAATAAGTTAAAAGCTGCTATTCAGGCTGCTATGCTTAAGAGGCCTGAAATATACAGAAAGAAAGGAGTTTTGGATAGCTGTGATGATGTTGCCCCGACTAGCACAGAGTTGCAAGGTCGAATAGCTTCTCATGGACAACTAATCCCTCCACAAAAATTTAAGAATGAGATTTATGTAGAAGGGGCTCATGGAAGACAAGATGTCAGTACTAGATCGATTGCTGATTTTGATAAAAGAACTTGTAATGAAAAGGAGCTTGGTGTTCCTTTGAATGATGGCTCTTCCCCTATCGAGTTGTTGAATTCTGAAACATTCAGGAATACTGCTGAAAACCTTGTAATGAGAGATTTGCCTCGTCATTCTTCAGCAGTAATGTCTTTTCATTTGAACTTGTCTGGAATTCCCGAGCATGAATATACATGGCAGTAAGTTTTTTCCTGCTATTCTGGTCTTCTATTTTTGTAACTGGATGTAAGTTTGAGCTTGTTAATGCATTTATATGTTTCTAATGTATAATGAAGGGGGAGTTTTGAGGTACACAAAGCTGGGAAACATTCCGTGTTACATGAAGGGATTCAGGCTCACCGATCAATTTCTGCATCACCAAAAGTTCTTGAAGTGGTGAAAAAGTTTCCCCACAAAATTATCTTTGATGAAGTACCTCGCATGAACACATGGCCGTCTCAGTTTCGTGACTGTGGTGTTAAAGAAGATAACATTGCTCTGTTCATTTTTGCCAAAGATATTGAGAGGTGACATGCATTACATTTCTTCTTTTTAATCTGTGAAGTTGTTGTATGTAAGATGCATGAATGTTTATTCATCTTGTTACTATTTTTTTCTTTTTTTTTTTTAATTGTTACTATCATTTTTTAAACTTTTGTTGCTCGTGATCCAGTTATGAGAGAAACTACAAAAGTCTACTTGGCAATATGATCTCAAATGATCATGCACTTAAAGCAAATCTTGGTGATGTTGAATTCCTTGTATTTCCCTCCAACCATCTCCCAGAAAAATCACAGCGTAAGAACAGACCTATTTACTCTTTTTGTTTGATCCGATCCATTTAGGGAATCAAGTATATGGAATGGTTTTTACTCATATGTTTGATAGGTATCGGCATATTTTCTGCTTTACACTTTGTCTCATATCAACTATTTCAAATGCCCCGAACCATAAAGCCTGGCTAGAGATACAGATGTGAATCTTTTTTTGTCAAGCCTTTTCTACTTTTCTAAGGAAATGACAAATAACCGATTGTAAAAGATGGTGCCTACAAAGAAAGGTAGAATTATGTGATAGAACCTTTAGTAAAACTGCAGTTAGCTGAATCGTAATAGATTCAATGGAAAATATCTTACTGCATCGATATCATATTGTCCAGTGTTACATTGCAAGTTGATCAATCCTGAGCGACACTTGCACGTGCAGTTAAAAAACTTGATTATTTTTGCTGCATGCGAATCTGAATGTTGGTTCACTTAGGGTAATCATTGAATTTCATGGGAATGTGATATATTGGCTTATAAATATTTAAATCAATGCAAATATATAATTACTCTCAACGTTCCTACACATGGTAGGTGCAGGGCTAAAATATTCTTCATGGTAATTTTTTTATTGTTTTTGTTTTTGGGAGTTTGTACGAGCCTTGAAGAAACTCTTGTTATGAAAACACTGCCCATTCAAAGATGATTTGATTGAATTTGCATTGTGATTCTTTAATCCGTCTTTGACAGGTTGGAACACACTATTTTTCCTATGGGGTTTGTTCAGGGGAAGGAGGATGAATTGCGCAGATTCTCTAAAGAAGTTCAACATCCCCAGCTTAAACGATGTGCCTCTGCAGGAAAATATTGCTACTTCTGAGAGGGCTTTGTCTGATAGACGATGTTTGCCCAAGCATATGGACAGTGAACCAATTGCTTGTAGCAATCCTTGTGTAGTCTTAGCTTCCACTTCCAGTTCCTCTAACCTTATTTGTGATCAAAGAAGCAGAAATTTTCGCAACAAAGAGTCTTTTTTTCAGCAGACACATAAAGGCTCTCAAACAAACTACAACTCGAATTTATCCTGCAATTCACTGTCTGGCCAAGAAATGGCTTGCCCCGGCAGTTTGGTAATATTTTTGCTTTAGTTGTTTTATTTGATTTTGTTATCTTTATTCAGGACTATTGAAACTTGCTTGATGTACATTCGTATATCATCTACCATAATAGTGTAAGAGTAATGATAAGGATGTCTACTTTTCCTTAAATACCTAGTATAAGCTACAGTTGAGACATTCGGAGGAATCTCTTTCTCTTTCTTGGCTTAGCGCATGCTCTCTCTCTCACTCTCTCATATTGAAATTGTTAAGTGAAGCATAAATGCTCTATGTATATAACATTAGGGGGTTTCGTTTTAAGAAAGAAATTCATATCGTTGGGCAATTATAAGCACTTATGTGGCATTTCAGTATTACGTTCATATGTTGATTCAAATATTTTCAGAATATTTAAAATGGAAGTCAGTTTATATCTTTTTACAGATGAATGATATAACTCTAAATGTTTCATCATTACCCGTGAATAATCATATTGATGCTAACACTCTCTGCAGTACCTTGGTTCTTCGGGCAGAAGGTTGGATGAGACTACCGGAAAGAGCACAGTAGATGGGAAGGTGCATTCACAGGATAATTCTGGAGACCAGGGTACTCCTTTGATCATCATGAAAGACGACCATGATGAAAATATGGCAATGGGCTCCACTTCAGATAGGTGTGTGCCTGCTGAAGGGGTCAACAGCTGGGAGTCTAATCACAGAAAACGTGGCCATCTTTCAGAGCCAGCTGCATCCACATCTTACTCAAGTTCACAAATGTCTTTGAATGAAAGAAATGTTGTTGTGATGGGCGAAAATGGTGCAAAAAAGCCTAGGACAGATTATGGATGTTCCACCAGTTGCAGTGGCAGATACTCCACAAGTTTACAAAGAAGTGAGATGGGTCTACATTCACTAACTGAGAAAAACATGCATAATCTTTACGACGAGAACGATACTCCTGAAGATTCGGCAACTTCCGAGAGGTACTTCTTTCCTGTGGAATCGCACCATGTTGATAATTTTCAGTTGGGTACTAACGGCATGAAGTGGAACACACAGTCAACTATCGAAGAGGATAGACTTAGTATTGTCCCAAACCTTAATCTTGCTTTAGGTGCAGAGACAAAACCATTGAGTAAAGCTGTTCTTCCTTTCTTCGTCTTAGGAGGGGAGAAACATAACCAAATCAGATCTGCAGATAAAGGGATTGGTGAGAAAGAGGAAGACTCAGAATCCCTTTCACTTTCCCTTTCCCTTTCATTTCCCTTCCCAGAAAAGGAGAAGGCTGTGAAAAAAACTGTTGCCAAAACAGAACGGCCGTGTACAAAAAGTCGTCGTGCAAATCCGCCGTTTCTTCTCTTGGACGGTAAATCGAAGAAATAGTACTTTTAATTCCCGTACATCACTATATTCAGTTTCTGTAAATTAGGATGAAAATTGTAGAACGTGAGTGATGATCTTTATGGGTTCTTTAAGAGAGTCCATCTCTGTTCATATTCCACACACCGTTGGCCAGTAACCTTTTGTTTTTTGCCATCTATTACTCGTTAGATTTCTGAATTCGGAGTTAGGCTCAGTATATAAAAAGCTCTTGCAGCACTTGAAAAACACAACTGCAGATCCTCATTTTCTGTTGATCTATAATCTTCTTTGTTCTACATTTTCTATGGTTTTTTCAGCCAGCAGGTTCTTATAGTTGATTTAGGTTACAAAAGAAATGGAACGAAGATAGTTATGATGGTGTTATTTTATTAGTAATTTCATTGACTATTTTATTTTATTTGATCATCTTTCAGCAATACCTGTAGGCACCAAATTAAGTTAGCTGGCTCGGAAATTACTCAAATGTTCTGCTTAAAGGTACTTACCTCAGTTCATCTTCACATATCTAGAAAAACTCATCCCATGTAAATAGCTTCTTGACTCTTGATTCACAACATATAAATATCGAGTGAGTTGAGCTTGGCTCGGGGAAATTCTATGTAATTGGCTCATCTTTTGAAGCTGTTGAATTAGCTCAAATTAGTCGAGAAATTCCTTTGTATTATATGGTTCTAGATTTGATGATTGATTAGTTCGACCATGATTATTGCCCATAACAATCGTTAAAAAAAAAACAGAAGAATTTACAATTAAAGACAACCGTGGGGAGATTTGTTCGATGAAAGCAACAGTTTTCGGCGAGTCGATTGTATCAAATTTTATCTCCTCCAAATTAGTACATTGATTGGGTTTACCCTGGATGAAAACCGCCAATTACAGGATAGCTATGGACGCCGAAGTATCAGATCAAGGAAAAAGGCCAACTTATGTTAAGATTAATCTTCATATTTAGTCATTGAAGTAATTTTCATATAAATTAACGGATTAATAATCCATCTTTACTATTTTAAAAAAAATAATAATAATTCAAATATTTTTAATATTAAAAGTAATGGATGAAAAACGAATGTAATATTAAAATCGGCCTTGTTCTGCGAGGGCTAGGAACTGGCCAAGGTTGCCTATTGCCGGAAACCCCAAAACTATGGTCCACAGTCTGATCTATGATTTTGGAGGTTAAACACCGACCGAACCATGAAAAAACCGAACTCTGGATTAACTAGAAAAATTCGATTTAACCACACCCGACACACGCATGATCTGGCTCATTTCCAAGTACAATCTCTTAATCAATTTTTTCATTTCTTTTATATATTTTTCTTCAAAATTTTTAAATTTATTAATTTTAAAATCAAAAAATATATTGTGGAATCGAATCGGCTCGTGCTCAGGCCGAAAGCCGTGTGTTGATCAGTTCGATTCTATTGGCGGTTAAAATAAAATGAGTTTTTTTTTTTGGTACACGTGTGTGCATTTGGGGGTTCTAATCTAATTATTCAATTCCTTGGGGTGAAAATGAAAGCTGATAATGAAAAATGAACCACTATAAATGACTGTGGAACGGAAATACTACTTTTAACTATACAACTCAGTCGTTCACCTTGAATCTCTCGCTTCCACTCTCATGGCGGCCTCCTTCGCTCCTTCTCTTTCTGTGTCAGGTAAACTTTGCGTTCGACACTCATCCTATTGTCTCTAGGAATTTCAGACTTAGAAGTCCTCTGGTAAACCTTAATTTCTTTTTTCTGTATTGTGTTCTTTTCTGTTCGCGTGACGCTTAGTATAACAGATGCGATTTGAGAGCAGAAAAAATTGTGTACCGCTTAGCTGAGAATTTTCTTTAGACTATGCGATTTAGTTGAAGATATAAACCTAGAGATTTGTGGTTGCTGTTTTGTTTGAATTGCATTTCGTTAATATTTAGATTTCTTCGGGCATGTCGTTTTTACGAGCTCTGAGCTCGTTATTGCGATGAAATCTAGGTGTGAGACACTTGGCGTGATAAATCTAATATTCAATTCAAATACATGAAATGAAGCTAGGCTTTCAGTGCTAAATGGCATAAAACTGAAGGAAAAGGAATCGCTCATCACTGAATCGCTGTTCAGAATTCACGCTGCTTTATTTTTGGTTTGGTGTCGACGTTCAAAAATGATTTCCTCGTATTGTTTTCGTTCTCATCTTATTAACCAAGATGATGGCCTCAATCGTCCGTTGTTTCCTCCATATCTATGTAGGTGGATCTCAAGTCAGAGTCTGGGAGCTATCTTCCTCGAAAACAACTGCTTTTGGCAAAGCACTGAATCTGAAAATTCCAAGGAAATCAATCCAAAAAAGGAATAATGGAAAATTATCATTTCTTGCGGAGTACAAGTATGTTCTATTGGTTATCATATTCATCCGTGTGTGATATCTAAAATTTTGGCAAATAGGAATGTTCAAAGTAAATATCCTGAGGTTCTTTCTGTTTTTAAGAGAATCAGACTTTTCCTCTTGCAAACGTCATGGGATAATGGAGGGATATGGGGTGGGGTAGCAAGAACAGTTATCCAAATTAGTGCATATTGTATGTTTGGTGATTTTGGATAAAGAGAATAGAGAGATGTGTGTTGTTTGTTTTAGGAGCTGATCATTTTTTTTACCTCGTTGTCATGTGCAGTTCTTGCTTCTATATATTATATTTTAATGATGAAAAAAGGAAATCTTTTTTCTTTTGGTAAACAATGTTGGGTGATCTAGAATTTAGTGTCCTTGCTTCTAAAAGAGCAAGTTGTTTAGATGAGAACAAATATTATTTTGTTTCAGAAGCCTGTAATGAAGGAAACTGCAAAAAGTGTTAATATGCATATATATGGCATATCAAAATTACATTTTCATTTTTATCTTTCTGTAGTTGATAGGTAAGAAATGATGTTTTTTTTCTTCACTTGACAGACAAACATCTCCTACTGTGCACTCTTTTTTTCTTCTTTTACTCTAGCATTCTTTTTCTGCTGATAATGGACCAATTCTCGGGCAATTTACAGAATTAGTATTAATATATAACACATCTAATATCAGTTATGCAAAATAGTTTTATCACATCCCTATATCCGAAAGATAATTCAAAACTATTTTCAATAGAAGCAGAAATAGTATGTGCATGACAATAAGTCTATGACAAGCTGATTCTTCGAACTTGAAAGGAAAGCTTACCCCATTCTGTATAGCTTTTCCTATCTTCAAATGCTATTGTAGAAATTCATATTAGAAGTTTTATATGCGCTTGTGCATATATACTTAAAAACAATTAAATGGGAACATTTGCTCCTGTATGCCTATATAATACATACATACATATATATATATATATATATATATATATATGTATGTATGTATAGACCATTCTGTATCTTTCCTATCTACAAAGGTTATTATAGAAATTTATATTGGAAGTTCAATACGTGCTTGTGCATATAATCTTAAAACAAATAAATTGATATATATCTCCACTGCATTTTTTTCTGTCACCATTTATTTAATCATGAAATTTAACAGTGATCAATTTTTACAACAGTGAAGGAAACAATGGCGGCGGTGGCAGTGATTTCTTTGCTGGTTTTCTCCTTGGGGGTGCCGTTTTTGGGACCCTAGCTTATATTTTTGCTCCTCAGGTCATTGGAAATTCGCTCTCTTTATGTGATTATGACTCTTGATTGAAGTTGAAGATTGATTTTGAATTTGGATTCATTTTGGTTGCTGTGCAGATAAGAAGATCCTTGCTCAATGAAGATGAATATGGTTTTCGGAGGGCTAGGCGGCCAATATACTACGATGAAGGTTTAGAGGTAATTGCTGCTGGCTTTTCGAGCTCATCTTTTGTCAATGACATCATCTTTACTTAATTTCCCTTCTTTCCTTTGATGGAAATCAGAAGACCAGACAGACTTTGAATGCAAAAATAAGTCAACTTAATTCTGCTATTGACAACGTATCTTCCATACTGAGAGGGGGCAACAACACACCTGAAGTGCCAGTTGAGAGTGATCCTGAGATCGAAGCGACCCTGTGAAATGTGTTTGCAATCTTTGCAGAAAACCACGTAATAGATGATTGGTATGTAACTTTTGTGTTCATTTAATTGCCTTAGTTACTGCTTTGTGTTGACAAATAATAAAAAAATGAACTTTCATTGAAGCAATACTGCGTACTCTTTTTCGAGCTAAAGAATACATTCGTAGGCAGTCCTTTTGATTAGAAGTTTAATAGATTTTCCTTTGTGTTCAAAATTCTCTGATAAATGAGCAATTATCACGTTAGACGTTGCTGTTCGTATTTTTTCCTTGGGCCGATGTTTTTTGCTATTGTAGCTCCTGAATTATTCTGGCTTCTTATAATCCTGCCTTTAAGTATAGGAAGTAAGGTGTTAGGAATTTCTTTATTTGCAGCCCATCCTTATGCGTCTTCAGCCGGGTAATTTTCTCCTTTATACTCTGATTCTTATTAATGTAAGATGCAAGAGTGTGATTTGTAAAATTAATTTAGTAATTTGTTTTTAATTGTAGGGGGTTAGATGTCTTTTAATCTTTTTTTCTCCTCTCAAGTGGAATTAGTTGACTGGTTTGATCCTGGTTGATTCATATAAGAAAGACTTATGTGAAATATTAAAGGAGTACTTGCAAATGATTATGAATAGGTTGAAGCAAACCAAGTGTTGTTCTAGAAATGGCTAAAAATAGGTGGCCTTAAAAGAAGGGAAAAGATAAAACGTAGTAATTTTAAGGATGTGCCAGACCCAGACGATGTTGCGCAGAGTCATTGCTTCCCACCAAAACACCAACCTAATAATTATTATTCCACGCTTTCATTTCGGCGTTCTTAACAAAGAAGCCGAAAAGAGTCTTCCCTCGTCATTTTATGCTCTGACCATTATCTCCAAAATGGGGTTTGGAGACTCGTTCGATCTTAAACAAGAAGACAACCCCAAGTGCATTGGCAATCTTGTCATCATCAGAGTCTCTGCCATTGTCGTCTTACTAGGCATTTTCGTTTTCCATAGCCGCAATTGACCAAAGATAAAATCTTCTTCTTCTTCTTTTTTAAATTTAATTTCTTGATTTCAAATCTATTGCTTTAAGTTAGACTCATCTTCCCAACTGCAATAACTTTGCTTTCTACTTGTAAAGATGTCTATATTAGAGTTAATGTGATAATAATAATAATAAAAAATTATTGATGTTTCTGAGTTATTATTGTGTCTAGGAAAAGAAGAGTCAAAAAATTAATCATCTTCATAGGATTACTCGAGTTATAACAAAACTTAGCGTTTCATAACGAAACAAAGGAAGATTATAACAAGGATTAGGGTGGTAAGTGAAGTTCGTCCTCATCTTGCTACTCTAGTTTATGTTGCTAAATACCAAAATTGATCACTAAATTTATCTAATGGACCACATATTAATAGACTTAATTTTCATTCTCAGTTAATATTCTTATAATCATATGAAATTGTTCATGGAGATACAAATTTTTTTACAAAAAAAAAAAAAATCTTAATTTTTAATAATAACCATAGTCAAGTGTGTAGTAAATTTTCAAATTGTATTTGTGAAATTAAATATTTGGTAAATTTTAATAAATAAGTTCTTTCAAAGCATAAATTACGTTATAATATATTATCATAATTTTTAACTTTATTATTTATAATAACAACGAAAAATAAAAATAATTGTATGAAAAAATAATTTTTTTATACGATAAATAAAGAAAACGTTGTCGGTGACTGGAGAGAGAAGAATATAAAGGAGATTTCACCCAGGCCCAACGTTACTCCAATCTGTCGTTCTTGCTGCGGTGAAAGCTGCTAAAATTTTCAGTTGAACTAATATTTTATCTACACGTTTTTGTTCTCGGCTTCATTCAATCCATGTATGGAGTAGATAGAGTTGCCAACACCGACCTCATTCTCCTCGCAGGTGCAAGAGGGCATGGACGAGACCATCGCTCGTGAGGTGTTCATCACTTTCACTTTTTTTTTTTCCTCTTTCAACTGAATTCTAATTCCTCGAAGTGGGCATTTGTCTTTCTGGGATTTTGTTGATAATTTGGTTAAATTGTTTAATTTTGTTACTGGGTTTGGTGTTTTTCCCTTTTTCTGCTAGAAAACGTTGTACCTGTTCTTGTTTCAGTTTAATTATGGAGAAATTGATGACAAAAGGCATCGGTTTGATTTCGTTTTTTCCCCTCAAGTGCTGCTGGATTTTTGTTCCTTTTTTTCTTGCTTCATCTTGAATTGGGTGTTGTGTAATCAAGAGATAGAGAACGTAGACTGACGAGTTGTTTCAACTTTAATGATAGAGTTTGCAGAGTGAGCCCATTTTTGTGTAGGATCCTTTCTTGATAAAAGTGCCGTCTTCGTTTCTCCATTTCGTTGCTCTTCAAAGGGGTGTCTTATCAGATACAGTATTATTAGCTCCAATTTTATTTAGCTACTGAGTAGGATAGTATAGATATGGCCTATAATTCAAAACTAAGTGTGACTTTGATTTCTGGAGGTAATCATAATTGTTGCTTTGTCTCGTTGATATTGCTATAAAGTTTTGTTTTTGAGACATAGAAACAAGCGAATGAAGTTTTGAATTTAATGAAACAAGAATTGATCACTGTGTTTTGTATATTCTTCCTGCTATTTATCATTTGCCAACAAATTGTACGGCTGTAGAGGTTGATCGAATTAAAACTTGAGCCTTCCCTTTATTTTTTTTAAATAGCTCTTCCTCTGTCTCAGCAATATTTGGCTTTTTCTTTTCATTGAGTTTCGTAAGCTATAAACATTTTGAGGAGATATCGCTTCTCGATGTGGTTTTCTAATTTAGTTGTCGAACTATGAGCGATATGTCACTGTGGGTAGCTACTTTTGTTATACTAAAATTCATGTTAGCTTCTCTAACGTTCTAACTTCATAATCTAATTAAGGAATTCAACATTTTAGACAATATTGAAAAAAGTAGAAACGATACGTCCCCATCCCATATTTGGTTCCACCCGACCTGGGTGTTCGTGACCACTTCAGCAGGCATTTTAACTCTCCACTAATCAAATACTCTTGCAGTTTCTTTCTTTTTTGTTCCATTTGTTGTTTTTTCTGAAAACTTTGCACTGCGATTCAATTATACCTTATTGTCTAGTTGATTGTTTATACTACGTCTTGATCTACATTGACCATTTGTGGGACTTCTTGTTTGTAGGATTACTACAAAATTTTGGAGGTGGATTATGATGCAACTGACGAAATTATCAGATTAAACTACCGTAGACTAGCTTTGGTTAGTCTACAAGTCCTTTAGTCTTCTTTTGTTATTCTTTCTGACTGCAAATGTATCATTCTTACTTGCAGTTGGTGACTGATTTCCACTCAATGTTTGCAGAAGTGGCATCCTGATAAAAACAAGGGTGACAACGCAGTTACTGCAAGATTCCAAGAGATAAATGAAGCATATAAAGGTAACATAAAGTTACCTCTTTTGTTTAAATTTTGTTTTTGAGAGACGTGAAATCATATAGTTCTTGTATAATTCAATCTTTCTGGATATAGCGCCATATGCAACCTTGAAGCTTCAAATGACTTACTTTTAGCTTGTTTATCTGTTGGAGTTTGCTGATATAATTTTTATGATTTTCTTAGTGTTAAGCGATCCGGCCAGACGTTTTGATTATGATTTAACTGGAATATATGAGATTCACAAGTATACATTGTCGGTGAGCTACTCGAATATAGTTTTTTCTTATCATATTTGACTTCTGAGGTTGAAGTTACCATAAATTCAATTGTTTTTCCTGTGAATATAGGAATATCTGGCAAGATTTAAAGGAATGATTCTAACCTGCAATGGCTTGGGAATCAGCCAGACATCTGTAAGGTAATAAAAAGTTGAAAATCTGGAAATGAGTTGAGTGGATATAATATTTACAAAACACAGATGAATAACATGTAATGTTTTGGAGCAACTTTTGTGTTATATAATGCAGGACACAGCAACTGGTGGAAACTAGCGAGTGCCCAAATGAATAAGTTGAAGCTTGACAGTATGAACAACACTTGATCAGGGACTTTTCTTCACCCATTAAAGCAGCTGTGAATATCATGTAAAGGTACAGCAATGGTGGATTTAAAAGTATGATGCCAATTTTAAATGATTACTTTGTAAGTCTGCAGTTGCTGATGCTGTTATGGATTAAACAAGACTTGGAAGAACAGATCTGGCATGACCATCGAGAAGATCTCTTAAGCGAATTTAGTCGTGTAATTTTACGAACCAATGAACTAGTGATATAATATGTATTATTTTAAATTTTGGTTTTAAGATGAACACTTGGCAGGCTAAAGAATATAATGAAAATGAAAGCTCGTGCTCTGCTTTTATGAATATGGTGGTTTCTGATGCATCTCAAATCCCGGATGCTTGAATTTCTCTTAAGCTTTAAACAAGTGTACAAGTTTTGCATGATTTAGTCGACTTGATTGAAATTTTGCGTAAACACTTGAAATTTTAGGTGGAGAAAATGTTAATGTAACATTTAATTTAATTTTTATAATTCTTATTATATGATATGTTAAACAATTAACGTAATAAATTTTAAATAATTAAAATAAGTTATTAATTATATCTATCACACAAAATAAAGAATATAAATATGATATTATTTATATCTTACGTCTCAAGACGTTCTTCGTTGTAGGGTAGCATCAATTAGAATCTGTAGAAAAGTCAATTTCTGAAAAAGTAAAATAGAGAATAATGTGTTTGTGGAAAAAGTAAAGGGTTGGTTGATGGAGAATCTATAAGTTGACTCCGGCTGCCCACTGAATAAGACTGATTGAATAATTTGGCAAAATCTTGAATGACAAAAGCTACTTTTTTTTTCAAGAAATTGATTTTCATTTTGAATGATTTTGGCTTGTTGACAACCCAAGAGCCATCCGACTTTGCCCTTAAATTATATGTTCATCTTTAATTTGGATTTTTAGATTGCTTATTAGTGTCTGTGTCCGCATCATTTAGGTTGCTCTCTATAAAAACACCGTCTCTAACAGTTGCTTTTTCTAGCTGTTGATTCCAAAACAAGTTCTGAGAATCCTCATGTCGCATTTTTCAACAGAGAGAGAAGAAGGGGAAGAAGAAGAAGATGGGAAGCTGTGATTTTTTGCAATGCTCAAGTTTATGACAATGGAGGGGTTCAGAAAATTGAAATATGATAAAATATTATTTGAGTTGGGCACCAAACATTGCCTTGATTTAACTCATTTAAAGTTCTCTCAATTGTCAATCCACCCACTATTGATGGGATTGAGTTTCAATGACCGATAAAATCAGGTAGATAGTTCGATTATTGCCACAATATCACTACCCAGAAGTTCCAAAAACTAAAGATGGATCGAACCAGTTCCCCTGTAAATTGGGTCATTACTCATAGAATTCATAGACTAAATCAAGTTTTGATTCACGGGTTATGGTTTTTCCTCTTTATGCATTTCATCTAACACCAAATTCAGCTAAATTAGCGCCAATCAAACTAGAAAGTACGTTTATTGATGCATATGTGGAGGGGAAGAATTGATCAATCAGAAGAGCATGAAGAAGATGACGGTGAGAGGAAGAGACGAATATGGTCCAGGAAGGTCAAGTTCTGAGGCCGATCCTTGCGCTTCACATATCCCTTGGCCTCCTTCTCTGAATAATCGCTTATAGCTCCTCCTCCCTTCTTCTTACCTTCTTTCTTCCACATCTCCATTCCATAGCTTCTGTGAGCAAAATACGCCTCTGCGCGCGTCACCGCCGTCTCCTCCTCGCCTTCTTCTTCCACCAATTCGATCGGAAGCCTCTCGTAGTGCCCGCGACTCGTGCCCTCCAACTCGTCCGTCCTGGTCAATCCCCGACTCGACAACGCATACAGCTCGCCCTGGACCTGGTGGCCGGCTCCGGGAAGGTTGATGAGAAATGGAACCCTGTATGGTCCGCAGACGAGAGGAAAAGCCCCGGTGGTTCGATATTTTCCGACGAATACCGCGTCTCCGGTTCGCATCAGGTCTTGCAACAGCGTGTGATTCGAGAATCCCCGCTTAAGAGTGCCGTAGGTGAAGATCAAGGCCGTCGTTTCTAGTTCAGCGACCATTTTCGCTCTCCCTCTGGAAATCACAGCGATCACCCCCTTCTTTACAACACAGACTGCAAAATGAGGAAATAAGAAAAGAAAAAGGGAAGAAGACTCCAATGGAGTTGTGGCCTGGGGTGGGGAGGGAGAATGGCGTTTACTTTGAGAAGTAGGTTGATGGCTTCAGGGTAGGCGGAGGATTCGAGTGGTAGATGATGATGGTGGGCAGAGAGCCATGGGGTTAAGACGTCGTCCTATTTATAGCCCATCTCATTTTCCTATTTCTATTACCCCGGTTATACCCCCGCGCTTTGGTAGTCCCCGTGACAGAAATTTTGCCAGTTATCATATGATCATAAAATAACTCTTTAATTAATATTTATCACGTCAAAATAAATATAATATTATTTTTAAAAAAAATATTAAATTATCGACAAAATAAATAAAAATTTCATGCACAATAAATAAACATTTAATCGCTTGATAACGTTCTAAATTGTTTATTCAATCATTATGCACGTAAATGCTATTATAATTCAATCAATAATCGGATAATTGTTTGTTCAATTATTATACGCGAACTTCCTAGTACAACTCAGTCCATGCTCAAACGACTCATGGTAGGTTGGATTATGGGAAGAGTATGAAAGTGTAAGATTGAAGAGAGGCTCCACGTGCAAGGACCATAAAAGTGTATGCTCTGCCTTCTTCCACATACAACAAAGGTTAAACAACTCATCCTTCACATATTTTGGCTTTTATGTTTAAGCAAATAAGCCCCTCCTGAATCAAGGGGTATCAACGCGTAGGTTCTCACCGCTCAGTTCTAGTTTTGCTTGTTGGTGTTTTGTAAAGATGAATTACGAGCTTTTGATAACTCGAACGGTCACTGTCACGATGATTTTGCCGTACTCTCTAGTTTTACGAGTTTGTTTCTCCACGTAGATTGACGAGCCATTGGATATATCCCGTTTGATGAAAAATCAATGAGCGTCTCACAAAATCAATATCTGGATTTCTCCGAAAATGTTTTCATAAAAAAATGCATAATATCTTTCTGCAAATTGTCTATAAAGAATATAAACCCAAACACACGCTGATCCCCCCTTATTTCTTTAAAAACAAATTCATCGTAGTTAAAACCCAATAAACAAATTCATCGGCCATAATAATCCGACCCGTATAAAAGAAACCGACTGATCCAATCAAGGACTTGCCCGGCCCGGCCTTCAATTGCTGCCACTGCGCAATGCACTGATCAGATGTCCATGTTCTGAAGAACCATTATCTCTCTCTCTCTCTCTCTCTCTCTCTCTCTCTCTCTCATCCATCCGGGAGGTGAAGTGCTGTTCTTCCATTATTTGTAGCCTTTTCCTCCCTATGATTTTGGAATTAAATGTTGCTTTCAATTATATGTTGTTCCTTTTGCCAAGAAATCGAAATCTTAATCCGTATTTTTCTGTTGTGTACGTATAATTGAACTCTCGATTATTTGAATCTAAGGGCGTTGGATTTTTTCTGTAAAATATCTGTTTTTTTTTTCCAGGTTAATCTATCTTACGGGGATTTTCATCCAATTTTTTTGTCTGCGGGTTTGTTTCGAACCAGGGAAAGTTTTTGTGTAGCCGATATGGCAATCGATCATGCGGAGCTAAGCACTGAGCAGGTTCTTGATTTTATGCAATTTTGATATTCATTTCTTCTCTTACATACTTATTTTTTGTTTCACACCATTGATCTGATTCTGAGGTAAGATTTCATTGGCCACGAAGTCTATTTTCGAATCATGATTTCATTTGTAGCTTTGAGTAGAATTTCCTGTTGAAATTATAAGCATTATGATTGGAACGCTCCTTCTGTACTTCTTTTGATAAGTATTGTTTTCTTTATCATTAAAATTAATATATTGTTTCCAAAGAAGTTCATCTTGCTGCCTTCTGCATTTCGACATTCTTCTACCCTAAATTATTTGATGCAGTTTTAAGAAACTATTCTTAGAAAAATAAAATTACAAGAACGTTAAACGAAGCAACAACCCACTTATGAATTATATATAAGTGGTCTCCTTACTTCGTAATAGAAAGTTTTATTCCACACACCTTGAGCTATTCGTGCCATCACTAGCCCTAAAATACGTAGTGGATTGCCTTTAGTATGAAAGTTGCGTTGAATTTTGTCAATTATTAATGAAAATTTTTATTAGATGATTCAAGAGAAAGCAAAATCCTGTGTTTGTACTTCCGTTTTTTGTTATTGCCTTTTGTCTATTAACATCTCTCTTACAATGAAAGACTACTTTGAAATCCATTTGATGGCATGTTAGACTTGGTTTACCCTGAAATTCTCCTTGAAAGAAATAGAGACAATGCTTAATTGATGTCCAGGGGCAAGTTTCCCACTATTTGAAGAATTAGTGTAAATGAGTACGATATCATGCAACTTTATTATCTTTATTTTGTTCATAAATGATTTTATTGACATCCTTGACTGTTGCGAAGGTCTTGAAGAGAGACATTCCATGGGAGACATACATGACAACTAAACTAATCAGTGGAACAAGCCTTCAGCTTTTAAGACGTTATGATAACAAGCCAGAAAGTTACAGAGCACAATTGCTGGAAGATGTAATGTTTTATTCTCTTTTCTTTTCTCTACTCCTTCCACTTTGGTTTATGCGGCTATTCTTGTTGGTGAATCCTTACAATTCTCACTAATGAAAATTTGGTTGGATGTGGTAGGATGGTCCAGCTTATGTTCGAGTTTTTGTTAGCATTTTACGTGATATATATAAGGAGGAAACAGTGGAATATGTTCTGGCATTACTAGATGAAATGCTGACTGGTAGTTGGATAATCAGCTTAACGTTAATTTTTTAAATGCTTATGAATAGCAGTAACTTGTTGATTTTCTTCTTCGGCAGCAAATCCAAAAAGAGCAAGATTGTTCCATGACAAGTCTCTTGCCATGGAAGATACTTATGAACCATTCCTTAGGTAAGTATTTAAGTTTGATATTTCTATTTGGTGGAATTCACCCAAAGATCAGCTCTATGGATGTCAAATCTACCTTCTGGTCCCATCTTTCCCATTGTTCTGATGACATTATTTGTTAGTAGTTCGTTATTTTGTGTCTTTAAAACTACTATTGGTGATTAATGATAAAATTTTGTGAGTAGTTGCATAAGAAAAAAATAATGGCTCATTCTCTTGCGTTTCTCCCCTGGTTTTTTATTCTGATAATTTTAACAAGCATGTTGAGATATTTGCATCATATTATAGTATCACGTCTGTTTCCTTTATTCCTTATTGTATAGAATATAAATCCAGCTTTTGCCTATTTCTTCACTGGAAGAGAAATAAGTTATTTTTCAAAACAATACAAACAAGAATAGAGTATGAAAATTCACTGAGGGAGGAGGAAAAAAGGCATTATTCACTTTACCATGCTGATTTTATGCTATATCTTCTCTGGGATTGAAATTATTAAATAAAAATTTCTTTTTTAGGTTGCTTTGGAAAGGTAATTTGTTCATACAGGAGAAAAGCTGCAAAATACTTGCTCTGATAGTGAGGTACACGACCATAGTTTTTTATGTGCAGATGAACTTAAATTAAAGTAAAAGATATGTTATATACGACAAGTTTAATCTTGCACCCTTTTCTGTCATAATTACAGCACAAGGCCAAAAGCCCATGATGGTGGAGGTGCCTCGTTTTCAAAGAAATCGTTCACCACTATTGATGATGTGTTGAAAGGACTGGTAGAATGGCTTTGTGCACAGGTATTCTATTGCGATGAATAATTTTGACAAGGTCTTTCTTTTCAGTTGAAGCAAGTAGATTTCAAAACTAGATACCAGTAACTGCAATGCAAGCATAAACTACACAGCTGTCAAAGATTAAATCATGATTTTGTCGTACTATGGGAACAATTAATAAGTAATTGCAAAGAGAATAGAAACAATGAAGTATACATGAACTTGTAGTGATTCAACTTTGATGTAAGTGGTACGATTACTTTGCTGTTGCTATGCACAGAGTAGAACTAACAAAAAAAAAAATGATATTCAGACACCATATTTTCATCAATTTACCTCTTAATAAGCTCATAAAACCAAATACTTATAATTCGGGAAAAGTAATTTGGAGCTCCCCTCTTCGACTTGTGGGTAGGGGCTTACTTCCCCCATTCTAATCCCTACCTCAAGAGCTTAAATAATTGTAAAATATCCCGCAAAACTTTTTATTTACTGACTAATCACGATTATGCGGTTCAAATTGTGAACAATCTTCACCCCGGGCTAGGAACTTTCTTTTTTATGTCGAATAAGCATCAGGAACTTTTCTAATTGTTGTATTCTCAAAAATCTTGTGTGACAAATTGATCTTACCTGTTATAAAAATAAATGTTAAAAGATAGTAACACAGAAATTAAATATGTGATTATTGGTGGTAAGTGAAATTGTTCCATATATGGTTGACTGAAGTAATTTTTGCGTGAAATGTTACTTTAGCTGAAGAAGGCATCCTATCCAAGCCGTGGCATCCCAGTGGCTGTCAACTGCCTTGCAACTTTACTCAAAGAACCTGTGATCCGAACTTCTTTTCTTCAAGCAGACGGAGTGACTTTGCTTGTTCCTTTAATTACTCCGGCGTCCACTCAACAGTCTATTCAGGTATTTGATTCTCGTTTGTTAATCTGCTAGTAAATAATAGCTGTGATTTCCTCCGCATACTTCAGGAATTATAATCCACTAAGTACACCATCTTGAAACTTAATAGACATTTTCTATGTTGACATAAACTATTACGAAAATTGGATTTTTAGAATCACTACCTCATTGTTTCTTTATTTCTCAAAATTATTTTGTTATTGTAATGATTTTTTACTAATATCAAACTTGTCTGTTCTGAAACTGACTGAATGTTATATTTGTGATAGCTTCTCTACGAAACATGTCTTTGTATTTGGCTCTTGTCCTACCACGAGCCTGCCATTGAATTCTTAGCCACTTCTAGAACTCTTCCAAGACTAGTGGAAGTTGCCAAGAGTTCCACAAAGGAGAAGGTGAGATTTTCCTTTTTAGGATGTTGAGGTAATTTGTTCTTAATTGGTGCTATTGTACTTTATCAAAAACGTAGTGTGAAATTGCAGTGGAATCTTAGTTATGGATTTGAACCATCAACCTCTACCTTTGGAGTTGTTGTTTTTTCTAATGTGAAGTAGGTTAAGCACGAGGCTCAAATCTGCATGTCAACTGTGCTACACATTTATTGATTTGATTGCTGCAAAGTTGGTTTTCTTTATTGTAGAATCTCAAAGTACGTTTTGGTATCTGATTCCATCTATTTTTGTACAACTACTAATAGGTTGTTCGGGTGGTTGTTTTGACTCTAAAGAACTTGCTCTCGAAAGGGACATTTGGTGCTGAAATGGTTGATCTTGGTCTACCGCTGATTGTGCAGAGCTTGAAAACACAAGCTTGGAGTGATGAGGTGAGAGATTAAAAGGGTTTCTTTGTCTTGGTGGTCTTTGTTTTTTAAGGACTTGCACAAACACGCCTGTTTTTAGCCATGAAATGGGGTAAGATGACCAAAACATTTCAATATTTGCAATTGAAAGCTCGTGTTACATCTCTACGGCGTTGTTAACGTTAATTAATCTTTTTGTGGCTGAGTTTTTATCCCGAATCTATTATTTTTTTCTGGGTTCTGTCAAAGTGATGTGCTATTGAATAATTAGGATCTGTTGGAGGCTTTGAACCAACTGGACGAGGGACTAAAGGACAATATCAAGAGACTTAGTTCTTTTGATAAATACAAGCAAGAAGTCCTCCGTGGTCATCTTGATTGGTCTCCTATGCACAAGGATCCTACATTCTGGCGTGAGAATATAATGAACTTTGAAGAGAACGATTTTCAGGTTATCCTTTTTCCCCCCATCTTGTCTCTGCTTTCAAAGATATGTAGTTGTGAGAATCCAAATCTCTAATCGTACATCCATCATGGGAGGGATTTTCCTTCTTCGAACCTAGTAGTTCTTCTACCTTAGTCCATTGAGAGAAGATTTCACCGTCTATAGAAATTTCCGAGTGTGCAAATGCAATGGATTTTTTTGTTTGAAACAGCAAATTTGGTGTTGTTACGATCCTGCAAAAAAAAAAAAAAACATCCATTTAGAATCTATCTCGACATGGCCTGACTTATAATTTTCAAGACATTGCACGTTCAATTATTTAAGTGATGCATACCAAGTAAAAATACAAACAATCAAATTATGATTTTTATCTATCATTGGTTCCAATTACCTCACATATTCTGGGAAACTTTAGGAAATTTGTTGATTTTATGCAGATTCTAAGAGTCCTCCTAACTATTTTGAACACATCAAACGATCCTAGAACTCTGGCAGTGGCTTGCTATGATCTTTCGCAGTTCATCCAACACCATCCAGCTGGGAGAGTGATAGTAAATGACCTAAAGGCTAAGGAAAGGGTAATGAGATTGATGAGCCACGAAAATGCTGAGGTCACCAAAAATGCTCTCCTCTGCATCCAGAGGCTTTTCCTGGGTGCTAAGTATGCTAGCTTTTTGCAGGTTTAGTTTCCTTCTTCCCAAGTAATCAGGGTTGATCGGGAATTTCTCTACTCTGTTCGTGTTCATTATATGTTTGTTTAATCTCAGTAATTTTAAATTATTCCCATGAAATATATTATTGGATTCGGACCAAGATTTATGTAATAAAATAAGCGTTTTGATTCGAGTAAACTGGAGTTTTATTTCTCTTGTTTCTTCATCTGATTTCCTTACTGTTGACTGTAAATTCATGAAGGATTGTAGCATTAGGCACTCATGCATCATGTTATTCTATAATTTCATTAATTTTAGAGAGATCAACTCCATAATCTTGTGATGAATTAGGTGGGCCACTTCACGGAAATAGCCCATTAAGAGTGATTTTTTTTATAGATTTTCTTGATTGACATTGTCAGAAGATCTGGTGGTTATGCGTTGATTTTTCTTCGATTCTCTCTCTCTCTCTATATATCTTCATTCTTGATGGAGCTAGAGAGAGAGAGAGAGAGCATGTTCCTCAGAATAGTTCAGGCAGTGGCAGTTGGTACATCATGTCATTGTCTAATCCCTTATGATATGATATTTTCCCTCTGCAATTTTGGTTCTTCCCCACGTGTTTTTAGGGCTGTGGAGAGATCTCTTGATGTTTTTAGGACTTGTGTTGCATTGGTCAATCTCTTGCACCCCCATTTTTAATTGAGATCCGGGCTGTAAATACTCAATTATTTTACCTAGCTTATATTATGTTCTGACATTTTATTTTATTTTTTATTATTTAATAAATTAATAGACAAAAGTCATATTACTGTCTGTTTTATACTTGAATAGTTTGGTGTATTTGATGAGTTGTGAGAATATTCCTGATTTAATGCTAAATTACATATTTGTGAACGTATAGGAGATGTTTTTGGTCAACATTTCTGTAATAAATTATATATATATATATATATATATATATATATATATATATATATTATATGTCCCTGTATCATTTACACTTGAAAATTCACTGTTTCTGTAAAATTACTCAGTTTTTTTTTTATGAATTAAATGAAATTTTAGCTTTAAATTATGAAAAAAAAAATTATAAACCACATTTCCTTGCATTACAATTTTATTTTGATAAAGATGAACTGCTTAGCTGGAAGTTATAAATATATCATACTGAATTAAATGTATATAAATGGACGACAGATATTTACATGCCATGCCAATTTAATAAGTTTGATCAGATTTGTAGTTCATAATTAATAAATAATAAATAAATTGATGAATAATATTTAAATATGAGAGAGAGAACCGACGAGGGAGGTGGATGGGTTGAGTCGGAGCGAACGTGGGTAGAGAGTAGAATCAGTTTCAGAGACGAAAAACCGACACCAATTATTGGTTTGCTTCAGTTCATCTTCTTGGTTTGCTGCGTTTTGCCAAGGGAAAGGGAAGGGGAAGTTTTCCATGCCACGATTTCAGTAATCTCTACATTTTCTTCCATCCTTCATGCTCTCTTGAGTAATGTCGCGATTGTAGCGAGCACCCATATCCAGTCTTACTTCTCCACTACCAAATTGTGCTTAAAGAAGAAGAAGAAACGTTTCTCTGTCCGTCTGGTTCAGCAAACTTCCATTTTTGCTGTTGAAACTGTCGCAATGTCTTCCAAATCCATGTACGTTGTTCTCTCTCGAACGAAGATCTGATTTGGGTTTTGTTAATTGTTGATCTGCTCCCCTAAGTACTTTTCTTTTCCAAATGTTGTTGGATCTGCTCTGTATCTTTTTTTTTTCCAGCGCTCGTCAACTTTTGGGTTTCCTCCTTCTCTACCCTTGTTCGTTCTGACTTGGGTTGACACCTGGACGTTTGTTCTTTTTTACTTTTTGTTTCTGCATTTTGTTGTTGATGGATGCTGAGTGTTTACTTTGGATAGTATCTATCCAGTTTTGTTTAGGATTATGAATTTCTCGGATCTATTTTTCACCCATATTTTTCATCCTTTTTTTTTTTTTTTTTTTGATTTGTGAGGTAAATTGAAGATGGGTTTAGCTTATTTATCTTGCATTATCTTCCAATTGCGTATGAATTGTTCTTACATTTTAAATTTCGTCAGATCTGCTCCTGAAACTCTCAGCAAACCTTCACCAGCTACTCCAAGAGTGAATAAGCTGAGGGGAATCGTCAAACCAGAAACTGAATCTCCCTCTCCTGTGCTTAAGTCTCGGCTATCCATTGAACGATCCCCTCGACCGGCTGCCACAAAACCCGCAGCAGATCGTCAATCCCCAAAGGTTTCTACTCCTCCTGATGTAAGTTCTTTATCCTCTGTACTTGAAATTAGATTTCGTTTTTATTTTTTGTTGTTGAAGCAGCTGTTTTTGTTTGTCAAGTGTTGTCTCCTGAGTCTATTTCTGCTGTCTTCCAGAAAATGCCATCGCGGGTGGCGAGGGTATCAGATTTACAAGCCCAACTGATTGCTGTTCAGGAAGATCTTAAGAAGGCGAATGAACAGATCGCTCTTATTGAAAAAGAGAAGGCAAAATCATTGGAACAATTAAAAGAAGAGCATAGAGTAGCCGACGAGACAAATGAAAAGCTCAAAGAAGCTCTGTTGGCTCAAAAGCGGGCGCAAAAGGATTTTGAAATTGAAAAATTTCGAGCTATTGAATTGGAGCAAGCCACTATTGAGGCAGCCAACAAGGAAGAGGAACGACAAAAAGAGCTTGAGTCGGTCAAAAGCCAACATGCTTTAGACCTTTCTGCTCTTCTCTCAATTACACAAGAGCTCGAAAGGGTAAAACAAGAATTAGTAATGACTTCTGATGCCAAGAACCAGGCT
This sequence comes from Begonia peltatifolia, assembly GCA_022433055.1. NCBI lineage: Eukaryota > Viridiplantae > Streptophyta > Magnoliopsida > Cucurbitales > Begoniaceae > Begonia > Begonia peltatifolia. Next base: position 29,189,199 of record CM039519.1, read on the forward strand.
TTGACTCACGCAGACGAGGCGACGAAAATTGCCGAGATTCATGTGGAGAAGGCAGAGATTCTTTTGTCCGAGTTGACTCAGTTAAAATCTTCATTCGATACGAAGTTTGAGGGGCAGGCAACTGAAAATGATAAGCTGGTTTCGAAACTTAAGTTCGAGATGGAATCGTTGAAGAAAGAACTGGAGATAGAAAGATGTTCCGCAGAAATAATTATGGAGAAAGAGGCTTCGATTGACCAGCTTAATGTTGAGCTCGAAGCAGCAAAAATGGCTGAATCTTATGCTCATAGTATTGTCGATGAATGGAAGGCCAAAGTGGAGGAATTAGAGAGGAAAGCCCTGGAAGCAAACAAGCTGGAGAGATCGGCATCTGAATCTCTGGAATCAATCATGAAACAGCTCGAGGGAAATAACGATTTGTTGCATAATGCAGAAGCTGAAATTGATGCTCTTAAAGAGAAGATTGGTCTGCTAGAAATGACCATCGGAAGGCAAAAGGCGGACCTTCAGGAATCAGAGCGAAACCTCGATTTGGCAAAGCATGAAACTACGAAAGTGGAGAAAATGGTCGAATCGGTTAAGATTGAACTCGAACACGTCAAGGAAGAGAAAACACAGGCTTTAAATAACGAGAAGCTTGCAGCTTCGAGCGTACAAACTTTACTGGAAGAGAAGAACCGTCTCATTGACGAGTTGGAAAATTCTAAGCATGAAGAAGAGAAGAGCAAATTGGCAATGGAAAGCTTAGCTTCGGCTTTGCATGAAATTTCTGCAGAAGCAAGGGAAGCGAAAGAAAAACTGGCATCGAGTCGAGCAGTGTGTGACAATTATGAGGCTGAGATCGAAGATCTTAAATTGGTCTCGAAGGCAACGAAGGAGAAGTACGAAAACATGCTCTACGACGCAAAACATGAGCTTGATGTTCTGACAAGAACTACAGAGTTATCCAAGAAAGAGTTTCATAGTTCCAAAGTTATTTGGGATGACAAAGAAGTTAATCTCGTGAACTCTGTCGAGAAATTGAAAGAGGAAAACTCTTCCTTAGAAAGAGAAATAGACAGGCTGCTTAATTTGCTCAAACAGACAGAAGAAGAAGCTTGTTTGGTGAAAATGGAAGAAACTCAACACAAGGATAAGTTAAAAGAAGCTATATCAGAGATGGCTTCTTTGCAAGAAGCTCTTGGTGAGGCAAAGGCTGAAAGCATGAAACTGAAGGAGAGTCTGTTGGGCAAGGAAAATGAATTGCAGAGCTTGATACAAGAAAACGATGATCTTAGAACTATAGAAGCAGCTTCGCTGAAAAAGGCAGAAGATTTGTCAAAACTTCTGGAAGCAACTTGTGCTAAAAAGCAAACTCTGGAAAATGGGGAGATCACAGAGAGTGAAAAGGACTACAATTTGTTGCCGACGGTTGTGGAGTTTTCGGAAGAGCATGGTCACAAAAGGGGGGAGACTCTGCCCCATCAAAACGAGGAAGCTAAAATGGAAAATCTCTGGGAAAAAAATGTCAGGACGAATGACAAGTCCGAACAAAATACAAACGGTAACACAACTGTAAGTGACAACAACCGAAAAGAAGACGATTCGGAAGAAGTGGAGTATAAGGTGTGGGAGAGCTACATGATAAAAAAGAAAGAGGCCTCTCCAGGGAGAGAACCCGAGCAAGACTCGATCGAAGAAGAAGAAGAAGAAGGGGATGATTCGAAGGAGGAAGACGGGAATAGCTCTGATCAAATGAACAGAACAAGCTCAACAGAAAACATGGAAGATGGTGAAGTCTCCACATCAAAGCATGAACAGCCGAAGAAGAAAAAGAAGCCTCTACTTCGAAAGTTTGGAAGCCTGCTCAAGAAGAAGAGCTCAGGCATCCAGAAGTAGCGACCATCATCGATCAAGGACGGAGGCATCGGTATACTGAATCGTATTTTATATGTAAAAAGTTGGTTGGTTTATTCTTTTGCATATGGTTATGGCCTTTCAGAACTCTGTGTTTCCCAGTTCAGGTAAATCTGTTGTATGCAATCTGTGAAGATCCTTCTTTTTGTTCATTGTTCTATCTCTTCTTTCATTGCTGAATTAGTTTGATCAAAAAAAGTGTTACTTCAAACATTATGTATTCTTTCACTGCGTAGAACGTCTAGATTAGTTATATAGGTGAGGTTACATCTATTGAAGTTTGAACGTGTGACGACCGCGTTCGAGTCGGGAATCAGGCCGAAATCACAACAGCAGCTTTGCAAACTCACGTCGGTCCTCGTATGTGTCTTGACTCGTTTATCTTTTTACGCTCGATTTTCAACACAGGGTTGCGACATAACATAAAAGTTGTAATGTATTGTGGGAGAGTCTCGGAATTAGTCTATAAAAGAATAGATCACTTAATTAAACCTCCTTTTAAAACAAGCTAATTGGCCTATTTTAACACTTAATGAGACAATTGATGATACAAGAGATTTTAATCAATCAGAAGTTCCCTATCAAAATCCACCATCAATTTGTTCAGTTTCTTGTTGCTTATCCTCTGTTGATACACTTTAGTGTCCTCCCACCTGTGCCCAAATCACACGCAACCTTTTAGTAATTTTGAAATAATGTCACGTCACGTAATAATTAATAAATAAATAATTATTCTACTTTATAAAACCTTTGAGGGGACGATGATGCTTCAGAGGGCGGGGATAACATGTGGGCCAGTTTAATTGCATCGTCGCTGCAACTGATGACGTGGTTGAAGCAGAGATAGCGGCCGTATGATGAGATGTCTTCAAAGACGCAGATGTGGGCGTCGACTAAGAAGTCGAGATCAACGGTCACGAATACTCCATCTTCGATCATCTCAGCCGCTCCTTTTAAGTAGGGATTCTTGATCGTTAGATCTGGGCCCATCAACAGCCCACTATTAATAGTGACCATCGTCACCCCTCTGTCCATCGCTAGAGCCCATGCTGTTTTTTCAGCTAAGGTTTTGGATAGCCCGTGCCATAGCTGATTATTACCAATATAGAAATGTAATTAGTTAATTAAAATAATTAGTTTAAATAGAGACGAAATTAATACCTTGAACTTCCTACAAAAATTAACGTCGGTCCAGTGTCTTTCGTCGAAGTCAGACGACGTCGTTCGGGAAGGATCAGTCCAAACAACAGCAGTGATAGAGGAGGAAAAGACGACTTTGTCCATGGTTTCCGTCTGAGCACATGCTTCCAGAACATTATGAGCTGCTCTCACCTCTATTTCTGCCATTAATTCCTGTTTCACCAACACACCACCATATTTAATTTCCCATTTATTTTTATTATTTTCACTTCCCATCTAAATATATTTTCCATTTCTACTGTTCTGATTTTAGAGAGAGAGAGAGTAGATGTACATCGTAGGAGGAATGATCGGAGGGAGGGTGGAACGAGTAGAACAAGCCGGAGCAGCCCTTCAACGCGTCTACGATGCTGTGGTAATCTAATGGGTCTGATCGGAACACCTTTAATCTCTGATTACCATCACTAATCCCCTTCATTAACTCTAACCCATCTGCAAAAAACCACAAAAAAAAGTTTTTTTTTTTTGGTCAACGGAGAAAGCACAAGCTCTTAAAGGAAATGATCCTTTCTTCGACGATATTGAAAAAATAAGCATTATAGAGAGAAAACGAACCATGGTTTTGGATTGCGGCGTGAACAATGTATCCTCTGTGCAAGAGAGATTGCATCAGGCTGAAACCAAAGTGATCAGAAGCGCCCATCACGCATACCCTCTTCGAACTTTCATCGAACAAGGCTGGAGCCATGGCTTTTAGAGAGAGAAAGATGGTTAACAGAGAGAGGGAGATGGGGAGAGAGATTTTGGGATCAGGATTTTTTTTATACAAGGGTGGAGGAGGAAGAAGAGGAGCATTAAAAGAAGGTGGGTAGTAGATACAGTTGGGAAAAAAACAGAAAGATTAGTATCCAATCTGAAAACCTTCATGAAAAGGTGGTTTGTGGTAGACTACATGCCTACCTAACTCCTCTCCTACCCATCATTATTTTGTTTGAGAGAGAGAGAGAGAGAGAGAGAGAGAGAGAGAGAGAGTGCACTGAAACTTGGTCAAACGTAAGCTGGACAAATTAAGGAGAAATGGAAATTTTTGAGGTCAACACACTCCAAAAAAATATATATTAATATATTTTGTAGCATCACCATAGAATATATTACTCACTTAAAGAGTTTTAATTGAGTTTTTTTGATAAAAAAAAAAAACTAATGATAAATAAATATGTCACTCCTCCGCGACCCTTAAACTTGTAACAATTTTATCGATAAAAAAATAACGTATAAATACTACTCCAATTATGCGATTAGAGTACATAATTAAAGAGTTATCGCAGCATTATCGCTAAAAAGATTCTCTTTTTTTTGAAAATTTGAAACCCGATCGAGCATATTATCCGAAACACATTTGATGACGAACTCTAAATATCCTTCTTTTTAACAAGTTTTAGAAAAAAAAAAAAAAAATGGAGTAAAAATATTGAGGGAGGTTTCATTTATGACGTATAAAGCAAGCTTTGACACTACACATTCAAAGCACATAAAGATATATGGTGTGGTATGAATTAGTCATTAAACGTCAAAGGCTGGTGCCAGCGGTGAGAAAACTACACGTGGGGCCTGCCTACTGGTTCTTCAACGAACAAATGGACCCCATATCCCAGCTGGCATCTGTACAGTAACTGTGACGTGGCACAGAGAGATTTATACAAAAAAAAATCTCTTAACTAGGTCAGCAAATATTTCAAATATGCTTCCAATAAAATATAAAAGTAATGATAAAATGCCATCACAATTTATCCTTGTAAAGTTGGGGTTAGATCAAGTTGATGATAAGAGTCCGGTTTTGAAATGAACAAAAATCATCGGTAATTTGTTATTACGACAATTTCATGCACTCGTAACAAAACTGTAAAATCTTTTGATTTTGCTTAAATGACTCTGACGGTAGAGTTGGTGAAGAAATCCGATCATAAGGTAGAAAGATGATCGAAATCTATTATAAGGGACTCTATAATTCTCTTTTATCGATCAAAAAGAACTATAATATTGTATTTATAATTTCACGTTAAAACCCAATATGAATCGAGCTCGTTATAATTAGTAATTCTGACTTAATTTTTGAAGCAATTATCATCTGAGCCACAATAACGAAACTTATGCCCTTCGAAAACTTGCATAAATAGCCGACATATCAAAGTGATATATTTATTTCGCTAGTACCACTTGTTATGAAATTTCAATCTGAAACGTTCGGCTTCTAAAAATATCCAAAAAGTATCCAATTCTCAAAATTTAATTTGAAACTCGCCGAACAATTGGCTTTAAATCGAAGTAGAAATAAATAGAAATGTGAAGCCAATTAATTCATATCAACCAAAAAAGAAAACTATAGAACTCATGGAAAGTGCAGTGCCTACATGCATATTAAGTCTCACTACACTCTTCTACTCACTCTAGCCAAAACTTACACCTAACTTAAACTTGTGAAGAGAGAGAGAGAAGATTGCAGAAGAAATTAGAGGGTTCTCACATTTAAGCCAGTGAATGACTAACTTTTGAAATGAACAGAGTCCATTGATTTATATTTTATTTGACCTTAGATAGTTATGTCAATTTTTCATATTATCTTTTCATGATATGTTTAACGTGTAATAAAAATTTCAAACAAATTTTATATCATTTGACAATTGCCTCTATGCATAAACTCAAGTGAGAACGAACCTCGTAATGGGAGTTCTCACCCCTCGTTCTCCGAGACCGAAGATCGTCAGGGATTGTTTTGTTATATTTTTCATATTTTGATGATGAACTTGTTTACAAATTACTTGATAGTCCATTTTATTAAATATCTCATAGTTTGAGGGTGATTTTGAATATTATATTGTTAATTATTAAGGTAAATATCAGTTTACCTATAAAGCATAAGGATGTTTGCAGCTGATGTCTCGAACTTTAAATTTTGTCAATTGACATCTTGTACTTTGACTTATTATTAACCAACACTCTTTGTTAAAATCTTCGTTAACAAATTGCCATGTGCACTGCACGTGATAGGAAGAAAGAGCTAACTTCTATGTATCTGTTCATATGTGTTCTGTATGAATTTACCAATTGCATATTTATTTTCGATATGTTATCACTGTTTGAAGTCTTTATTTATACAAATAATTGTATTTAGAATATCTAAAATAAGATAAATTGAATCTACTCTAGTTTTTCTTATCATTATCAGTATTCGATATCTTAGATTTGTGGGGAAGATTCGCGGTCATTTGTGGTGGATGAAGAAGAATCAAATCTTTTGCGATGGCGACAGCAAGAACAAACAGAAGGAGAAGAAGAGAAGGCAATACTAACTAGTGAATCAGCAAAAGCTTCAAGAATATAATTATGGATACTTTCGACGTTAAGCCTCAAATATTGACAGAGAAGCGGTTAAACCATGAGCTTCGATTATTTCTGCAATTGATTTTCTGAAATCTAAGCAAGGATCTCGAGAATCCATGGCCAAAGCCATGCTTTCTTTGAACAAGAGTTTGATGTCGTCGTCCTTTGCCGCCTCTAATATCAAACTCGTCTCTCCCAGCTTGAAGAACAGCCTTTCTGCTCCGAACCCTTGAATCATTGTCTCTATCTGCATGCCAACGCCGTCTTCCCGAGGAGAAGCTCCCGACTTCAAACAAAGAGTAAGTGAAGAACAAGTATGGGGTTTCTTCAGCGACGATGGTTGACCTTGAGTACTCCGAGTTTAAGGTTTTGGAAAATGTCCTTGGATGTTATGAAAGAAAGAGTTCTATGCTAACCGCCGCCGGCCTTGTTTCTATGCCCTTGAAGAGAGAAGGAAACCTCATGGCAATTTGTTAACGGAGATTCTCGGGTGTCAATTGATAATAAATCAAAATTTAACGTGTCAATTGACGAAATTCAAAGTTCGAGGTATTAACTTCAAACACTTTCATATTTTAAAGAACAAAAATAAGATCAATTAATATTTTTTTAATTATTTATCATTTATGTTATTTACTACCCCAATTAATAAGTGACGCCACGCACTTCAAAAAGAAAAAAAGGTTAAGTGTACTAAATAGAGATAAAAGTAATAAATCTTCATTTATCATTCAGTTTTATTTTTTTAAGCAATTGATAACTAAGTAATCATATTATTCTTACATGTTCGGTGACACGTATAACATTGTTGTTGTAGAGCTTGTGATGTATAGAGCAACCTTCAATTGACTCGCATACATTTGTCTTTTCCCCGTTGAACTCGCCAACCTCTCTCTCTCTCTCTCTCTCTCTCTAAGGCTGTCTCTGTCTCTCACACTCTTAGGTTGTCTCTGCAGAATGGCATTAGCTGTGGCTGTCGTGGAAGAAGGAGTAAGGTGGTCCACCATTATGTGTGATAAGAGTGCATTGACAACAAACTGACAATGATATCTGGATTTGAAGTTTCAGACGCAACTGGATTGAAATTATTAATCCTCTTCTTCCTGCAAAATTAAGCACATAAAAGACCTTTATAATTCTAACATTAATGGGGGCAGTAAGAAGCTGCAGGGAAGACGCTTGTATTTCTGCATAATTAAGCACAACACCCTCTTCCTAAATATCTTACATCTGTTCAGTTTTCTTCTCTTTTTCTATCCAGGCGTCTTCTTTGAAGCTTCCTTCTTGTACATGTAGACCTTCTGATGGAAAGCTGGAAGTATGTTTTTTCATTCTATCTGTTTTCGAAAAACAAAACTTTATTAGAAAATTTACCATTGATAAAACTCTATTTTCCTCTTTTTTTGAGTTAAAGATTGACTCTTAATCTTTTACCTATCTGTTTCTCTTTATGAATTATTATCGAAAAATTAAGAGTACTGTTCAATTTTTCTTCTAATTTTATACTCTAATCTTACCTCATAACTTGATGTAATTATTTATGATTTATCTTGATTACGATGCTAGTTAACAATTCACGGTAAACTTCACGTCATAAAACAAAATTAAAGTTTAGAATTAGACAATGAACTTGAACTTAGTATTACTCAGAAACAAAATGTTAGTCTCTACCCAGATAATGTAACACAAACTCAATTTTCTATACACGTAACAATTGAGAGAGTTTTATCTGAAAAGACTTTAAAATAAAAATATTTCATGCTCTAAATCCGAAAGAAATTCACCCTAAATCCTATGAAGGCCATCCGACTAAAAAACTACACAAGGAACAAATTAAATAGTATTCCTATATTTACGACTAGATGTTGACATGTGGACAATGAATTTAATTAGTTTAAATTGATAAGTCAGAATATCAATGTAATCACTTAAATAAAAATAAATGTCAACTAATCAAGCTACTTTAAGTGTTAGTTTGCACGTCAAACTTACAATTATTTGAAAAACTAGTGTGGATAATAAACGCATTAAGAATAGTTGAAGAGTCAAATCAAGGAAGGATTTAGGTAGCTTTCTTGTCATTTATTTAAAAAGAAGAACTATAAACTACTTCTCTTGGTCTACTTGAATATTTCATGGTGACCAATAATGCAATGTAAACAATTCATTGTTTGTTCGTAAAACTGAAGTCTTACGTTCAAATTGTTTAAAAATAATAAAATAAATCGTTAGAAATTGATATACTAGAAATTTTTTGTAATCCATAATACTCGGAATAAGACGTAAGTTTTCAATTCATATATGAAAATGACGAACTGTTAAAACAACTTTAACATGTATTATTGTTTGGTTTTACACAGCTATATTTGATTTAGTCTGGAAAGAAAAAGTGGTAACTTACAAGTAACGACAAAGCTTTTCTAGTCAACGTCGATTGATGAAGAGCAATTGGTACCTGAAAGAGACTTGGCATAATCAATACAAATTTCACTGGAAGATAGGCAATCTACACATGTCCAATCAAAATATATTTTAAATTGTAGATAATTGACTAAAAAATAGAAAAGAAAAATCTCGCCTGTACTTTAGTTGAATTGGTACATACATATGGTTCAACTCGCACCTCACATCCAAGTGCAGGCCTCTCCATCTATTTTCTCTGCTCAAAAGAGGAAGTGAAAAAAGACTATATTTTAAAGGCTAAGAGAAAAAAGCCTCCCAAGACTCTTGATGTCTGGAAATCTCAAATTGTATTCCCAATTGAGTTATTAAATTTGCAGATATTTGCTCATTTGATCCTTCCTTCTGATATAATTTATGTTCCTATGGAAAAACATATTTGGGATTGTTTTTTGGAATGTGAAACAACAACAAATCAATTGATGTATATGTATGTAAAATTAGATACGGACTATAACACGTTGCATAAGACTTATTTTAAGGAGAGACTAAAACCACTCTAGAGATATAGAAGGAGATACTCCTAAACAATAGTGCTTAGATGAAGAATTCTCTCAATGCCTGGTTGTGCTACTTTAGTTCTACTTTCCAATTCTTGAATGTTCATTTCAGATTTATGCACAAATCAGTTTAGAGCGCAACCTGCAGTCAAATCCATCTTAATACCAACTAAAAAAGAACAAAAAAAATTAAAGATGTATCTTTTCTATGGATGATTAGATGAGAACAAGACACCAGCACTAAACACAGAGATGGAGATTTAGAAAAAGGGTTATACTCAGGATTGGTGATGTTGTAGTAATATATCAAGGATATCGATTAAGCAGTTTCCATCTGATAAAATATTTAGAATCTGTGTTGATTTTTATTGATTTAGATATTTTCCCAATTTAGAGAAATCCAAATTTATATAATTCTGTCGTCGTAATAGGCCTATAAGTTGGTCATTTAGGAAGTCTAGGATTATTGAATATGGATCATACCCCCATCCCATTTTCTGATTCCTTGACTTTCCAACAAAAGAGACATATTCGAGAACAAAACTAGTGACCATATTTGCTAGATAAACTCAAAACAAAAACAGTCAGCGTTTTATTATGAACAATGGGGCCATGCAATTTTATTTTATTTATCAACACTCTAATATGGTATGCCAGAGAGCACAGAAATCTAAGACGAAGAGATAAAATCAAGTGGAATAACTCGTATACTTCCTCATTATATAACCCAACATCAATGAGGTGATATTTAGCAAGCTAATATTTGATAGTTCATCAAAACTCACCTAAATGGAGAGATCTGTCTTGAAAATATTTTATGCAGCAACTTCACGTTGGCAACAAAACTTCAATAGTTTCATCAGCAACTGCATCTTAACGAAATTAATGATCAAGGAGCCAGTATTTTAATCCACAGTGCACCTCCCATGAACTGTTTATATACAAGTTCTACAAAATTGCCAAAAATATTCTGAATCATGTAAATATGGTCGCCGCCACAGAGCTGCAATGAATGTTTATCATGTCCTAGATGCCTAGGAAGCCATGTCATAATCATGGATCAGTCCCACTTGAATCAGTTGATTGATCATTGAAAGATCAGACTGAAACCGCAAACCAGCTTGCCTGATAAAACCGGTGAAAGCTAGGACAAACCAAATGTTTTTACCAATAATCATTGCAAGAGCATAAACCATCTTTAAAGTGGTGGAAGCGGTTTGAGTCTCTCACAATAATATCCTTCTTAAGCAGGTTGGATGCTAATCTCATGAAATTATGACAGTCAACACAAATTCGAATATTCTTCATGATTTTTATAACATTTCGATGGCAATGCAAATGACTTTCATTCATCATGGCAAAGACCAAAGCAACCTTCTCACTATGATGGTATAGTTGTTCCTCTTTGTGCTCCTCTTCCACATCAAATAAGGCTAAGACAGTCTCTGGCACATATCCAATCTCTTTTAATTTTACAATCATTTCCTTAAGTTTGCTACATATTGCCCCTCTATCTAAATGGTATTGGCCGCCAGATGCAAATTCATGCACCTGATTTCCTATCTCAACCCAGCTCAATCCAGGTTCTTTTCTCACCTGATACTGTACCATTTCATTTCTAATAAAACCTGCCTCATCAAAACTACCACCAGAACAGTACATGTTTGACATTTGTACATAACCTAATGAATTTCCAGGGCTCAATTCTTTTAATTTCTCTGAAGCTAGTATAGCCAGCTTCGTTGCACCATGCTTCCTACATGATCCAAGGAGAGCACTCCAAACTACAAAATCTGGCTTCATGGGCATTTTACTGATGAGCTCTTCAGCTTCCTCTATTTTCCCAGCTCGCCCAAAAGTGTCGACCATGGTGGCATAGTGATCCAGTTGAGGAACAACACCATGATCAGTAAACATCGAGCTGAAAAGTTTAGTGCCTTCTTCCACCAACCCCGCATGGCTACAAGCTGCAAGGAGAGCAACAAAGGTAGCAGAATCAGGGGCAATATTCATCTGTTGATAGAGCCGCAAGGCTTCTTTTGCTTGTCCATGTACAGCATAAGCCTTGAGAATTGAATTCCAAGATATCAAATCACGAAGCCTCATTTCATCAAAGACTTGCTTTGAGAGAGCAATTGAGCCACATCTACCATAAGAATGGATGAGGGCATTGGCAAGAACAATGTCATTCTCCATACCAGCTTTTATTACTTGTAAATGATAAGCTGAGGCATATCTTTCGGTCAACATGGATGCACATGCCTTTAATACAATCGAAAAAGTGAACCAATCTGGTAGCAAGTCTTCTTGACGCAACTGATGAAACAGAAAAAGGGCCATTTTTGGGTCATGATCCGCAAAAGCTTTTATAATACCAGTCCAAGAAACAATATCTCTCGGACATCCTGCTTCTATGAAGATCTTATAACAATCAGCAGCGTTCCCTCCAAGATCGCAATAAGTTTTAACTAATGCACTACTGACTTGAATGTCTTTAATGAAGCCACTTTTAAGAATAAGACAGTGAAATCCACAACTAAATCTGAGACCCGAGCTAATGCCATCAAAATTGCAAAAACACAATGAAGACAACACACTTAAAAGCGTTGCACGATCAAATCCAACTCCTTCATGACGCATTTTCAAAAACAAGCTAATAGCTTGAGTTCCACACTTCTTGAAAGAAAACCCCGCAATCATAGAATTCCATGATATAACATTGGGATGCTCCATGCTCTTGAACACAGCCCAGGCCTCATCGATGTTATCATCAAAACGACCAAAAATGTTAAAAGCCCTGCTATATATAGTAATAAGTGCATGAGCGACGTAAACAGAAGTATCTAAAGACATTTTCAACGCAAGCCCATGTACCTGCCGCCCACGATGGCCGTCATTCTCACCCAACGAGCTAAGCAAGCTCGCAAATGCAAACTCATTAGGACGGGTCTGTAACAACATGCCTTTAAACATATAGAAGCATTCTTCAACTCTCTCATGCTGTGAGAAACCCGAAATCAGAGCAGTCCAAGAAACAATGTTTCTCCTAGGCATTTCATCGAACAGTTGATGGGCGTATTCCAAGTTACCGCATTTACAGTACATATTAATAAGATGGTTGGTGACAAAGAGGTCGGACGAGTAGGTTGGGTTGTGGGAAAGCATGAAACGATGCAGAGCAGATCCTTCCTGCAAGCAACGATGGGTGGCGCATTGATGAAAAAGTATCCCGTATGTTTGGGATGAATGCGGTTTTTCAAAGGTATCAAACAATGAGAGGGCTTCCGTGAGTTTTCCAAGAGATAGGAGCGTCCGAACGGTTGAAAGGCGGTCCTTGTCTGGTCCAGAAGCTTTGAAACGATGATCGGAGCTCAGATGTCTGAAAGGAACGACGCGCGATGGTTTAGCTGAGCGTAGCATGGGGTGGTGGATGGGTGGGTTCCTTTTTCGGACCACGGCCGAACCCAAAGGAGTGCAAGGGAGGAATTGATGAAAGCATTCATATGATGTCATTGAAAGCGAACCGGATTTCTTAAATAAGCCGGCTTTCCTGGGTAAAAAGTAAACCGGGGTTGGACCCATAAAGGAGTGCACTTTTCTCGGCGTCGGAACAAGATTGAGAAACAACAATGGCGTCAAAACGCTTTCGCATAGGCTACGCTCTCCCTTCCAAAAAGATTCGATCCTTCATCCTTACTTCTCTCGTAGACTACGCCAGCCTCCTTGAAATCGACCTCGTCCGCATCGACCCACATGCACCTCTTCTTCGTCAAGCTCCTTTCCACTGCATCATCCACAAGCTCTATGACGACTCTTGGATCGATCAGCTGCGGGAGTTCATCTCCGAGTACCCTGATGTCGCCGTGGTGGACCTACCGGAGAGAATTTCACGGCTTCATGATAGAGTTGCGATGCTGGAAGTGGTGAAGGAGCTGAAAATCGCGGAAGGCGACCAGAGATTTGGGATTCCTAAACAGATTGCGGTTTTTGATTTGGAGGTTTTGAGTAACGGAAGTCTGGACGCGATTGGAGATTCGGAACTAGCTTTTCCGGTAATTGCGAAGCCGGTGGTGGCCGACGGTAGCGCGAAATCTCATGAAATGTATCTGTTGTTCAACGATGATGGATTGAGGAAACTAAGTACTCCAGTCGTGCTGCAAGAATTTGTGAACCATGGCGGAGTCGTCTTCAAAGTTTACGTACTCGGAGATCATGTGGAGTGCGTGAAGCGAAGGTCTTTGCAGGACATAACGGTGGAGAAATTGGTTCAATCTGACGAATTTCTTTCATTTTCTCAGATATCGAATTCATCAGCTCAAGAACCAGAGGTGAGTGAAAACTTTGGCACTGATAATAGGAACACCTTCGAGGAAACTGAAATGCCACCATTACACTTTGTTAAAGATCTGGGGAGAGGATTGAGGGAAGCCATGGGTCTTAGGCTTTTCAACTTTGACATGATTAGGGACAGTAGAGATGGGAATAGATACCTTTTGATTGACATTAATTACTTTCCTGGATATGCTAAAATGCCAAATTTTGAGAGTGCTTTCTCTAATTTTCTGTTGGATATTGTTCGTGAGAAGAAGGTAGGAACTGCCATTGTAGATGGAAAAGCAGAGTGAAAAAATGTGAGTCTTAGTGGACGACTGGTTAATACTCTCTCAACTAAATTTTTGGTCTCGAATAAAATGGCTGCAGATTGATTGCTCATAAGTTGCTGTTCTGGGTCTTGTTATTAGTGTTCTTTACTCTCATTTCATTGAATTCCTTTCCATTTCAATTGGTATTTGGTACTATGACTACTTCTGGGATTGAATGTCAGATAAAAATATAGAGGGAATTGCAAAAACATGGGTCTTGCCCATGAAAGTTTTTTACTTCCTTTCTTCAAATGAAAAAGAAAATCTTAGGGAATCAAATATAATGGACTGATTGACTGTGAATGTTTGGATTGTAAGAACTTTTGGATATCATCAAAAGATGACATGAATTAGAAAGCTTGTAATATGATATATTGTGAAATATAAAGTCTTGAAGAGTAATAGACCCGGCCATGAGGTCCTCTAAAAGTAGGGATGGGCAAAACAAGTTCAGACCCACGGGTTCAACTGACCCATGCAGTTCGGTCCCGGTTTAGCACGGTTCTACGCACCAAACAGTTTCGTTTTGGTTCTATAATTTCCAAACCCTAGCGTAACAGTTCGGTTCACGGTTTTGGAGGTCAAATACTGTAAAAATCGAATCAAACTTTGAGTAAGAAATCTGATCCGAAACTTATTAAAACCTGATCAAAAATTCCAAAAAACCGCCCTACACCTCAAAATCGACCTCAAACCAGATCTAAACTTCAAAAATTCAGCCAAAGAGCAATAAAAAATATAAATTATTTGAAAAATAATATTTTAATTTTTTTAACTGAATGGTGATCAAATTGTGTGGTTCAATTACAGTTGGAGTTTTAATTCTAGTTCCCAAAATGAAGAACGTGGGTCGCTAATCGGTATCAATTCTAGGGTGGAACCATACCGAGCTTGTGCCCATCACTATATAAAAGTACAAATTATATAAGAATAAACTCAGGCATTCTAAATTCTAAAGCATTGGAGCTGGCTCAAGTGAAATCAAGTTCAATGTCCATCATGTCCACACCTGCACACACTTGTTTAAGATGTACATGTGGAGTTTTGTACGTGAGGATTTTTTAACACATGATTATGTAGATGTGTACAAGTATGTGCTCTGAATGATTGAACCTTTTAATAAATAAAGGCGTGCATGTAAATAGAGAGACATCAAACGTTAGTTGAAACCTAGTTTTAGGTTGGATTAGTTGCATTTAAAGGTCAATTAGATTAAGATACCTACCTAATATCGTACCATAACAAGCGTCGTCATTGTGTTCGAAGCCAGTTTTGAGGATTTGGCTTTTCCGGGTAAGTTTCACATTTGCTTTCTCTCTTACGACCGTCACTGCTTGTGTGTGCGAGAAGAGAAAGAGAGTTGTAACGGAGAAAAAAGTCTTTTAAGAATCAAAAAATTATTTTGAAGAAGCACTTTTGACTGCACAATAATCATTCTTAATGCTTTGATTTTGGAAAAATAGAGACGACGACGAATTGATTGCGTCGCGGATGCAATAGTCTTACCTAATGAGAAACGAACGAATGTTGACATTGTGCAGCGGAGAGATATGTATAATTATTGTATATGATCAACTGGTTTGGGAAAAACAAATATTTTAACATCACTTTTTTTGGTCACTGAGATCCCGACTAGTAAACAATATGTCTCTAATTTCTTGTTAGAACACAAGTTTGACATAGATTGAGAATTACAAAAATGTCAAACCTTCTTTCTTTATCTTCAAGAAACATGTCTATTTCGTTGCTCTATTTCGTGTCTCAAACTCTCTTCAACTAACCCCCCCTTTCTTCCCCACCCACCGTTTGATTCTCTTTCTGTGACCGCCCGCCACGTGAAGGCAACTCAAGTTTAAGTGTGAGAGCTCGGTTTATATTAATAGAAGTGCGCAATCTCATATCGTTTAAAAGAGTGAAAAGTGAATGATTTATAAATAGAGTTCTTTTTCTTACTCAGTATAACATATTTTAAGAACAAAATTTTACAAACTTCTTCTCAAATCAAGTAATATCGTATTCCCCACACATTTTCTCTCTCATGCCAAAATATATGGGTGGCATGGAACTTGACCAGATTTGAGTATTAGCTGATGAGTTCAACAGGGTCGAGCATTACATTCAAGATTTGAGATAATTCCCATAGTTTTTAACCAAGAATAAGAGTTCGTAATGAATGCATTAAACAAAAGGGTTTTCATCGATAGATGTTAATTTACAAATGAGGTGGGTCTATCTGTTTGTATCTTCAATTAAAAAAGTTAAATACTTTACGATCAAAGTGGAAAAAGACGAACAAAGTTTCCTTTGAACGTCAGTGATCTTTTCACGTCAATAACTTCGGCCAAGACGAGGAAGTTTGTAATGTTCTAGGAGATGCTGGTCCACGACTGGTTTGAGGTTGTTTGACTGCAAAGAAAATGACAGAAATCATCAGTTTTGAACATGTGTTTTGACATTAAAGAAAATCTATCAAGACTTACTTCATGATATCTCTCCAGTATGAATCGATTCCTTCATCACTGTCAATAAGCTCTCTCCAATTAGCTTCAATCATGTGATCATTTGGGCTAATCTTGTTTTCCATTTGATTGGCTGCTGGGGTTTCTGAAGAAACTGAAATCAAAGCAGGAAACTGATTTGATGCTGGAAGAGCATACCCATCTGAGAAATCATCCGGAAAAAGTTTCTGGGTCGATTCGAATCTGGGAAAATACGAGTGATTTTGAGAAGGAAACCCAGCTGCGAAACTTCCAGCTTCTTCTATTTCAAGGCTCGATCGATTCATTTGAAGAAATTCTTGAAGCTGGATCTGAGAAAATTGAGACGAACGAAAAGGCTCCATTTTTGGGAGAGGAGAAGAGCTTAGAACTTGAAGAATATTCTGCAGAAGTTGAATCTTAGCAAGCTGAGTGGAATCTGACTGTAGCCTCAAAGCATGTTCTAAAGGATCATTTGTCAGATTGAGCAAGTTTGAAACTGGAAGAAAGTGTCGCAGAGTGGCAAGAAAACTGAGATCAGTTCTTGGCTTATGCGTAACAGGATCAATACCCATTTGCAGAAGCTTCTTCTTCAAATGGGTATTCCAGAAATTCTTAATCTCGTTGTCTGTCCTCCCCGGAAGATGGCCAGCAATTGCAGACCACCTGCAAAAATTTAAGACAAAAAAACAAAATAGTTGAATTGTTGTTATGGGAGAGATTTGATGCAGACAATGAAGAACAAGAGATTTTGGGAGAGAGATCGGTACTTGTTTCCAAGAACTGCATGAAGATCAACGATGATCTGCTCTTCTTCCTCGGAGAATTTCCCTCTCTTAATATCCGGTCTGAGATAATTCGTCCATCTCAGCCTGCAACTTTTTCCACACCTGTTCAACCCTGCAAGTTTCGGAAGCTTTCTCCAGCTTCCATGGCCGTTTTTCTGCACATATTCCACCAGTTTTATGTCTTCTTCCGGCGTCCATGAGCCCTTCTTCAAACCGTTTCCGTCATAGGACGATGCCTTCTCCATCATTTCCGAAGAAAAATCTCAGTATGAACTTAGAATTCAGTATAGAAGTGGATTATTTGACGTAGTTCATGCTCTGGTTGAAAAAACTGGAGAGGAAAATCGTCCAACCTCAACCTTATAGAGGTGGAAATTGGAGACTGTATGTGTTGACAAGGTTGATTGCAGGCCGATGAATATATGTAGTGCATGGATTCTTAGGAAGCTAGATCTTACGTATGCAAAACGACATTAAAGGTTTTAATTTTGTCATCATTTTTAAGATGTCTTTTATAATATATATATTCGTGCCTGTGCCTGTGCCTGTGACTGTTGCTCACCTGACACGATACGAGGTCAAAACTCACCTGTAAATGTTCACCGGTCCTTTCAGTAGAATATTGTTCACTTTGAACCAAAATTTGCACTAATTTATTTTTGAGGTTGGTCTTAAAACGCATTGTATTATGTAGGAAATAACACTCAACTTATAAACTATACATTTTTCATTCTCGCAAACAATATGATATCACTCCTACTAGTATGAGTTGAACTTTGCCAAACACTCTTTACCTACACATAACGGATTGTCACATCACCCAACACTATCATCTGGGGTGAACAACAATTGGGGATTAGATGCGTGCAAAATTCCCGCCAATGGTTGAAATGCTCAATGACTCTTTCCCCTTTTAGTGGAGGTCCGGACCCCTATGAGTGAGCAGAAAAGGGAAGAAGAAAGAGAGGAAATTGAAAGAATGAATAGATTCTCGAAGAAAGTTCAACAACTCAATCCAAATTTTCATTAATGGTCCACAATTGAATACTTATGATTCATATTAAACTCAGGTAGGTTCGCGTTTGGCCCGAGTAAGGAGCTAAATTTAGGTTTGGCTTGGTTTAATTCGGGTTTGCGTTAGATTTGAACTAAATACTAAATGTACGATCTTTTTTTCGTTTCGTCAATTTTCACATTCGAAATTGACGGGAGTTTTCCTTTGTTAAAAAAAAAAAGTCTCGATCTCGATTTACACAATATTAGGAATCAGACTGAAGTAAGAGGGCAAGATCAACAACAAAGTTTCATCCGAGATCGCAGTAGGTCGAGGAACAACCCCTACTCCTTAGTTTTTCCAATTTTTCTTCTGCAATTTCAATGTTTTCCCATTTGCTTATTGGGATCAAACAAGATCAGCAACGAACTTTCACCCACATAAATGGTAGGTTTTAAGGGTAGAAAAAGAAATGTCCAAACAACGTAGAAAAGCAACCTTAACTTTAACAAAAAATTATTATTTTTATAATTAATTTGTGTTAAATTAATCCAATTGCTACATTTACCCACGCAATGAACAACGTTATATCCATGTGAATATAAAATTTGGGTCTTTGATAGGGGGACCTTTCTAATCTAGCACTTATATAGATTGTTTGAAAATTTTAATGTAAAATTAAAAATAATCCACGGATCATAGGTCACTATGTAGGTCAATAAGATAGTCTCCCAAGACTATGCTCCGTTAACAAATTATTGAAAAAAATATGTGCCGACATACATCATCCCCGGAACTATAACATCCTTTTCGTTTACAAAATGTTCTAGTCATGAACTAAAACTAGAATTGCATGATGGCTTTTCCTTTATGCTCTTTGAATGTAAATGCTTGTACGCTTGCTTAAAATATTAACCGTTTTACATTACAGTACATTTATTTACCTTCGACGACATTAACAAGAGCTGAATTTGATGCTTTTACCCTAATGGCACGGCTAATTTTTAGAAAACGAGCAAGAGGATCCGTTACGACCCTCACGTTACATTTACATGATGAAGTTATGCCAGAGCAAGTTACTCCACATGTTAATACTTGTCGAAATTTGTAAAATCCATGACGTAAATGTAACTCGCTTTTGGTGTTAAATACGATAACGACATTGTTATGTCGTTCTAAGAATTAAACTATAGGTTCATTATATGATGGTGTGTAAATACCACATTTAGATCCATAGCGGTGCGAGATGGGAAACAAATTGATTGTAGTGCAAAGAGTGTAATTCTTTTTTTTTTTTTTTTGTTTTCTCTTCAACGCGTGAAAATCCATCCATTGAAGAAGAAGAAGAAGAAGAAGAGGGAGAAAAAAGAAAGTGAGACCAGAGATGTTGATTGAGAGAGAGAGAGAGAGAGAGAGGAACGAGAGAAAAGGTGAAGAATCGAAGAACATTAGCTGAAAATTACTCCCACATGCTTTCGTCTTTAAAACTTCACCGGCAGACCTTCAATCTCCTACCGCTAAGTTTTCTACCTCTATCTCACGCACTCTCTCTAAAAGGTCACGTTTGGGTAGAAGGGTCATTTTCTTCTGAGTCTGAGCAGTCTCAGAACAAGCTCTCTCGCCATTTTTCTAACCAGAAATAGGGAAATCCAAGCTCAGAAAACGGGGCCTTCTATTAACACCCTTCAAACGCGCTAATTCAAGCTCGCCGGAGCTACTCTAAGCTACCTTTGTGATAATTCCAAATTGGGTTTGTTCGAGAAAGACATTCCCTGTGGAAATTCCTTGGAGTAAGAAATTGTCGGGTCCGATAGTTTCACCGGAGATAAAAAAAAATGGGTAGAGAGGTTTCCTGAATTTTAAAACAACAACGAGATAATTGGACGTTGAAGAAGATGTCGAACGGGAAAACGGAGAAAAGAGGCCAAAGCTTCAGACGTCGCCGGAGCAGGAGAGGATGAAAAATTGAAAAAACCTTCATTTTTTTTCGAAGAAATTACACTAAGGTTCAAGTTATAAACCTCAAATGATAGGTTTCAACTTGCACTGTACCTTACTTTCTAACATAAATTGATCTAGACTGCCGCCAAACAACTATCAGAATACTAGATTTTAGTTACCTGAATAAATAAATCCCAATTGTTTTTTTTTTAAATTAAACATATTTACCAATGTAATTGTAGGCCGGCAACAAAGGCATCTTTGAAATAAAAGTGGTGAAAGATTCTACAGGAACACCCTTGTCTTTGCATGTAAACTGTTCTATATAAACAGATTTCGTGCCTAGACAACTTCAGCAGATCAAGAATGTTTGGGCGGCTGTCTTGCGAACTCGTGGTGAACGTGCCAGCGAGCAAGGCATGGGAGGTTGTCGGGGGGCTCAAATTGGCCAAACTGGTTGAGAAAGAACTTCCAAGTTTGTTTGAGAAAATAGAGTTGATCGAAGGAGATGGGGGTGAAGGAACTGTTCTTAAGCTCACCTTTAAACAAGGTAGCAATAGAATTCTAATCTATTTTCTCGGATTTTCTCGGGAAAGTGCAGGAAAATTTGTGTTTGTTTATGCTCAAACTATTTTTATGAAGCAGGTGTTGCTGGCATCTCATATTACTCAGAAAAATTTACAAAAATAGACAATGAGAAGAGGGTGAAAGAAGTAGAGACGGTGGAAGGAGGATACCTGGAATTAGGGTTTTCTTTGTATCGAGTTCGGCTGGAAATCGAAGAAAAGGGCAAAGAAGAATGCATACTTAAATCCACCATTGAATACGAAGTGAAGGAAGATGCTTCTGCAAATGCTTCATTTGTCACTATAGAGCCGTTGGCTAAGATTCTGCAGGTTGCCAAGACCTATCTTCTCAACAACAAAATATAAACCCTAATTGTCTGCGATCTATATCTTGTTCTTCTGTACTTTTCTTTCAGTTAAATCTCCCATTTTCATTTCTATCCTGCAAAATCCATATTTTCAAACAAAAACTATAGTGGAAAATAAATTTTTTTATACAACCTAGGAAAATACATGGCAACCTCAAAATTTACGAAATTGACCGTTGTTACGAGCTGCGTGAAGAGAGAAAGAAACGATAATCTATATGCGGGTGAACAAAAGATCGGCTATGCACAATATAAGCAAATTTAATGAAACTAATGATTAATGTATGCTTCTTACCCCTATTTATGGATTAAAACGGTCAAAGATTGATTAGTCATGAAAGTGTGGTTATTGTCAATAAGAGTCGATCATAGGACTAAATAAGCTCAGGTGAATAAACATAATCACAAAGAGATGATATTGCCGTTCTGACCAAATCACACGCATACAAATAGATATTCATATTATTACACTAGCATTATCTAATATCTATAAGATTTCATTGTTGTGCAAAAATATGATTATTAACAACTTACATAGAACACACTACTCTTTCCTTAGTTTAGTTGTTGATAGAATGGTCACGTAATTAGTATTATTAGAGGGCCGATCACTGATTTTAAACTCTGTATGCACATTGGGAGTTTGTAGTAGTCCTTTTTGGACATAGAGATGGGCTTGAGTTGTTTTTTTTATGTGGGTTTAAGTTTTGATGATGGGAGCAGGAAGAGTCACAGGATAGATGTTGTAAGAAGAGAAAATGGGGAGGGCAAAAAGATAATTTTATTTAAAAAAAACAAAACCAATAGGAAAATGCCACCTCACCATTTCTAGCTTCTTGGGAAAGCTTTATGTTAGGAAAGAAGAAGAAAACTCACACTTCTCTCCCTTCAACGAAACCTCCCTCTTCTGGAACCCTCCATCCCCACGTTATTTCTCTTTTGGCTTGTGAAGTTTTGAAGGTAAGTTTAACTTTCTTTAGTTGAGTTTCAAGATTAGGGTAAATGGGTATTAGATTTTTTTGGATTTAGTTTTTGGGTTTGAAAATGGATTTAGGTTGCACGAATCTGATTTGTTCTTCTTTCTTTTTCTTGGTTAGTTGGATGCTTAATTGGATTAGAATGATTGGCTGTGGATTAAATGGATGAAGAGCATCAAATTTTCACAATTTCACAAAAAAAGGAATAAATTTTAAGGGCAGTTCAGTTTTGATAAATTTGATTATGTTATTGGGTTTTAATGTATAAATTGATCTTGGAATGTTAAAGTAGACTCTTTAAATAATTCACAAGCTTTTGAATCATCAAATTTGAATAAGTATTGGATTTATTGTGAATTTTTTAAGTTGGATAAAACTTTATGGTAAAAAAAAAACAGGGCAGGTTCTGTTCTAGCCAATTTTGACTGATCTAATTGTGTTGATTTGAAAAATAATTTTGACTATTAGAAACTAGACATCGTAAGGTTTTTATTACATTTTGAATTATCGAATTCGGACATATATACAATTTATTACGAATTTTTGAATCTATTGTACAAAAACTGAAAAATTCCTGACGCCGTTCGGTTTTGGTAATTCTGAATCAATTGAGGGTTTTTAAAGTAGACTTTTTTAGGAGTCTATAGCATTTAAAATCATCGAATTCGGACAAATATTGAACTTATTACGAATTATGGAAGTTGGACAAAATGTTGGTCAATTTCGGATTTGTGAAATAGTATGAATAAAATGTGTTGAATTTATTGTTTGTATGACACTTAGATTAAGTAATGAATTGAATTACATGTTTGGATGATTATTGAAAGTTTGATTCAATTTTAAAATTTGTTATTTTATAGGTTGTGACGTTCTCAAGGTTAAGTGATCAATTGACATAGATTGGCTAAGGAATCGAAATAAGTAGAGTATGTATGTTGTCTACGCGCCTCCATCACAAAATAATAGGGTGTGTTGCATGTTTATTTAATGTTATGTATGTCATGCATCATGATTTGAAAAAATACGAAAATGACACGAAAACGAATTTACATGTTTTTACGAAATAAACTGACACGAAATGACAGATGATGATTGAGTAGTTTCTTTGAGGGAATTCATTCGCCCCTTAAATGAGCATGAGAATGTGATTATTTGCAAAAAGTGATTTGTTTCTCTTCTAGTATGAGAATCATATTATTTAACAGAAACCTATTGAGTAGATTCATTGAAGGAAGTAATTTATCCTTCAAATAAACATAAAATTGATGATTTGGGAAAACTGATCTGCTTTCCATTTAGTATGAGGATCAAATCATGTAACGAAACGAGAACGAAATGTGAATGTAGAAACTGCATATGTAGAATTTATATATTGTTTTCATTTCATTTCATTTATTGCTCTACTTATTTAACATTAGCCTAATAGATAAATTTTATGATGTAGATGACGAGGAGATAGCCAATGAGTTCATAGACCATATACAAGATTAGGAGTCAGTTGGAGAAGTACGCTCATGCGGCGATCTGACTATCTGTTAGGACAGTTTAACCATGGAGCATATGAATAGATTTTGAGACATTTTGATGTATACCTGAATTTTCAAACGTTTTAGTATTCACTTTTTAATGTATATTTTGAACTGTATCAGAATTTGTTTTGATGATAGATTTTGGTTGATTTGAAAATGTAGGAGATTTTGATTTTAAAAGATTTAAGTGTTATGCTACCTAAATTTTTTAAAGAAAGTTATTTTTGGTTTTAACGACGAAATTTCCGAGCATAGTTAGTTTTTCGCTATGAGTGTTTAAATGTTTTAAATAATGTTGTTTTGAGTCTATAAATAAAATTTTACACGAATTTCTAATTATAATTTACGTAATCCGGGTTCAGATAACTAGGGTCGATGCATAGTTAGTAGTCAGAATAGCTAATCAGGTTCAAATAACTCGAGACGTTACAGTTCCTTCCTAAGTTTTAGGTGTTAATCTCATAGTTAACCAAAAATCCTCACAAGCATTATGTGAAACAAAACTACATGATGTATTTGCTGCATATCCAGCTAGGTTAAAAAGATAGACGTCCAAGATTTATTGTACGAGCTTTTCTTAGGAGTTCCACGCAAGGAAAATCCAACAAAAATTGCCCATTATTACAAGTTGACAATAGAGTGGATCTTCAATAATTCACAAATCCTAGAAAATTCCTGATGATCATGCAGCGAAGTTTTAACTGACGCCCCACCCTGATTCATTGAGTTGTTTATGTCCTAATTTGCTTAAATCTTTTATGGTTTTATGTACACCCAATCACACGTAGTAATACCTAAGCTTAAAATTTTAGAACTACATTGTTTTCTTGTTCACTTGCCTCGAATCACGCGTGCAGTCGTCGCCAGCTTCGTCTCTGCTGGAGCTATCTTCATCCTCGTCGTCCGATGGAAGAGATGGATCGAGACGCGCAGCATCCTTCGCCCACTCAATCAACTTCTCAACCTCATCTTCCTCGCCATCAGTATCGCCATCCACAAGAGGAATCTTGTGGAGGTTGGCCCAAGGCGAAGAATTAGATGGCAAAGACGCTTTAAGAGATGCAAATCTAGCGGATAGATCGTTGTCCACGTCAGACGGCAACTCAGATAGAGATTGTGACTGTGATTGGAGGAGCTGAGATGGTGGTGGAGGAGGAGCCACAGGTGTAGATGTAGAAGAAGAGGATGGGATGGCAGAGGATTTGTGCGTCGATCGAGATTTGAGGGCTTGGAATCGACGGTCAAGATCACTGTCAAGGTAATCCGGAGAGACGCGGGACATGTGAGAATCAACGTTCAACTGGAGCATCAAATCGTCCTGAACAGACTGAAGCAATTGCTCCACTGGATCTTCATCTTTGGTAGTCTTCCCGCCCCTTACTGGTTTCATCTTCCTTCCCAATCGGCACCCCCGCCGCCTTCTCTACCCGCCGCTAATTATTCCCCTCTCTCACTCTCCCTCTCCCTCTCGCCCTACCGTCACCGTTCATCCTAACTTTCGATGGTGTTGATAAAATTATATTCCATTTTCCTTTATGGTTTTTTTAAATTTTAAACCTTAAACTATTAATTTTTTTAAACAAAATCCTAAACTATCTCACATCTAACAATACAAACCTTAAACTATTAAAAATTTAACATATCAAACTCTCACGACACTCTTATCACCATACGTTCTCCAGACGTGACACATGGTTCGTGACACGTCTAAACAGCGAGTCGAGGGGGGGTCAAGACGCCCAATCACATGCATCGCTCGTGATATGAGAACGATCGGTTAATTTTCAAACAACAGTCACCAGTTCCAATGATTTTATTGAAAATGATTTTTTTTTCTAAAATTATAAACTAAAGGGTAATTACCAATTTAAATATTAAACTATTGAAGTTTTTTTTAACAAAACCTTAAACTACAATAAATTGTACAATTATTAGAAAATTATAAAAAAATTTAGATTATTTACAGTAAAATTTTCAAGTAAATTTAATGTCATTTGATATTTTTATAAAATTAATTTAAACAAAGAAGTGAGAGAGAACAGGGGAGAATGATCCCCCATATTAATGGCCCCTCGTTCTCTAGGACCGGTCTATTGTCATGGGTTGATTTGTTAGGTTTTAGATAGTTTAATGTTTGATTTATTAGGGTTAATACTTTAAAAGTAAAAAAAAAATGATAGTTTAACCTTATAATTTTTATATTAAAATCATTCAAAACCAAGATAAAACTGACGCAAAACTGAGTTTAAACGAAAAAAATTAAGAACCGAAACTAAACCGAGGAGAACAAAAACTGAACAAAAATCAAATCTCAATTTATGGTTCTCCTCCGTTCAGTTTCGATTTTCTTTACCAAAAATCGAACTGGATTGGTTCTGTTTGAAAGATCAACTTGATAATTTTAGTTATAACAATAAATTCAATTAGGGTCAAACTATTCGTTTGGTAATGTTAGTTCTGTCGAAAAAGTTCGATTAGAATCAAGTTTCTTAAACTTGATTAAAAGACGATCATATGTCTTTAATTTTGTATTGTTGAAGGGTCTCAGATTTGATATATTTGTGATTCTCATCAGTTGTAGTATAAAAATACAAAGACATGACGAAGAAATTTCTTCCTTCTCGCTTAAAACATTGAACTTTTTACTTTGATGAATCAAAAAGATATTTAAAAGAAGTTAAATTATTTAAGTATCCAACTCATTAAAATTATTATGAGAAGTAAAAGTTATGATATAAATAATGTCGTTAAGTCGAATTTGCAAAACGTGATCATACGTATTTTTATAAATATACATACTATTATTAAGTTTTTAACAATAATTTATTATTTTAAGAGTAAAATATAATTTTATCTCTAACGTATAGAATAATGAGCTCATAATATCTTAATATTATGAAAAAATTTGTTATTCTTCACTGATTTGATAATACTTAATAATTGAACACGTTTAGGAAAAACTTGATTATTTGATGAGGTAGATAAAATTTTTTGTCAAGATCTAGCAATTCTGAACTCATCCATAGAACGTAAAAGTATGGCGTTGAGTTGAAAATGAGCGAGAAGAAGAAAATTTGTATTGATATTTAAAAATATATGAAATTACATGGATAAAATAGTAAATTTACATATAAGAGAAAATAACAAGAATTGTGAAATAACTCTATTGGCTGCAATGTTTGCTTTTAGTGGGCTCAATGTCCAGTCCATGAAATCTCATTCAAAACATATCAATAAAGTAGGAGAAATACATTTAAATTAGCCTATTTTTCTCAATCGGCTCCTATATTCACTCTAAACAAGCGAAATGGAAATGGAAGCCCGGAGTGTTGATAAAGTTGCAGGTGTAATTGTTGAAAAATCGACCATCAAATATCTTCAAATCTTCCATGCAAGTCTGTCAAAATCGCTGAAAAAATGGTGGATGAGCGGCAAAGATTTGAATTTTTCAAATCTTCCATGCAGTTTTTCAAATTCGCAAAGCATTAGAATTTTATTTGTTGAGAGAGAGAGAGAGAGAATTAAAACAACTCAAAGTGGATATAGATTTGGTTAAAATACAAACGAAATCAATTTTGAAACCGAATCGAATTGAGATTTTCGGTTATATTTTTTGTTCCTTCTTTCAAAAAGTATCAAAATCGACTAAAACAGACACAAAATCGAATTTAAACCGAAAAAACTAAAAACTAAAACCAAACCGAGGATAAAAACATATCAAAAACCAAACCTCAGTTTTTGGTTCTCCTCGGTTTAGTTTCGATTTCTTTTACCCAAAATCGAATTGACTCGGTTTTGATCCAATTTTGCCAAATACCGAACATAACTGAATTGATTATACCCCCTACAACAATTATGTACTGATGGATACATACAATAACACTCATATATTATCATGCGAAATTAAAGTATACTTAAAATTGACATAAATATCCAAATATTTCCAAAAATTAGAACTTAAGCCTAGAACTATTAAAACTCAACACTAAAATGGGTTGACGAAAACTAAAATAACTTAAAAAAACTAATTTTTTTACTTTGAGAAAGAAAAATTTTCAAGCGTTCTATTGAACTTGGTCTGCAACAGTAACATCTTCTTTTTTCACGTACTTGCTCCAGTATGGGTGTCTCTGCCAAACAATCGTCATTTCTTCAATTGGAACTCCCTTAGTCTCCGGCAACAATTTGTAAATGAAATAGCTCATGATCAGCACAAACATGGCGAAGAATATGAACAAGCCAAATCTCATATGGCAGAGCATGGCCGTAAACACTTGAGCTATGCAAAAAGTGCATACCATGTTGACGGAGACGTTGATACTCTGAGCCGCCGACCGGACTTCCAACGGAAAAATTTCACTCGGAACCAACCATCCGAGTGGGCCCCACGACCACGCAAATGCAGCTACGTAAACACAGATGAAGAAGACGATTCCGTAGGCGTACCATGTTAGCAAAAGCAAAACGTAAAGGACAAAAGTTGGAGGAAAGTATATATTATTCATTCAACTAAACATGCCTTTATAGGCTTACAAAAGAAACAATAAGAGAATATTAATGGTTTTCTAAAAAAAACCATAAATATCATCAAATACTCATAACTTCTAACCTCACAAAGAAACTCCCAAATTAAACGCTATCGGTTACACAACTAAAAAGCCACATACTAATTTTAATATTGGCCACACATTAATACAACTTAAATGTCATAAATAAAGTTTAACTTCAAAACCTTTTATTTTCTCAACACCCCCCCTTAAACTTGATTTGTCACACCGAGCAAACTCCTCATTTTGATGAAAGTCTTCAACTTGAGGGGCTTTGTGAAAATGTCTGCCGCTTGATCTTGTGACTTGACATATTTGAGTTCCACTTCTTTCTTCACAACGCAATCCCGAATATAGTGATATCGGGTATCGATGTGCTTGCTTCTCCCATGAAACACTGGATTTTTAGCTAAGGCAATGGTCGATTGATTGTCAATAAAAATCTCCATTGGACCTTCCATTTGAAACTTCAATTCCTTTACTAAGTTTCTTAGCCAAATTGCATGACAGACACATGAAGTTGCCGCGACGTACTCCGCCTCGCATGTTGATAATGTGACTATGGGTTGTTTTTTTGACATCCATGTGAATGCCGTTTCACCAATAAAAAACACAAACCCCGTAGTGCTCTTCCGATCATCCAAGTCACCACTCCAATCACTATCACAATAACCAACAATATCAAAATTGCTAGAAGAGACATAGGAAAGACCATACCCTATCGTCCCTTTGATGTAGCGAAGTATCCGCTTTGCCATTTTCCAATGCGTTGTTGTCGGCTCTTCCATAAATCGACTGATGATTCCAACCGAATAAAGAATATCCGGTCTTGTGCATGTCAAGTATCTCAAACTTCCAACCAAACTTTTAAAATATGTAGAATCTACCTTCTCTCCTCCATCTTGCTTGGTGATTTTGACTCCACATTCCATCGGTGTTCCAACCGGATTAGCATGATCCATGTTGAACCTTTTGAGCACTTCTTTAGCATAGCCCTCTTGGGATATAAAAATCTTATCTTCACCTTGTTTGACTTCGATCCCAAGATAGTAACTCATGAGACCAATATCTGTCATTTCAAACTCTTTTGCCATCTCCCTTTTGAACTCATCAAACATGCTAGGATCGTTTCCGGTAAATACTAAATCATCGACATATAAACAAATGATTAGTATGCTTTTACCTTGCATTTTGATGTAGAGGGCATGCTCATTAGGACACTTCATATACTTCTTCTCTTGAAAGTACTTGTCAATCTTCGAATTCCATGCTCTCGGTGCTTGTTTCAAACCATAAAGAGCTTTCTTCAATCGAAGCACTTTGTCTTCTTCACCCTTGACTTCATAACCCAACGGCTGCTCCACATAGACTTCCTCCTCAAGAATTCCGTTCAAGAATGCCGATTTGACATCCATTTGATGTATCTTCCAATGATTATGGGCTGCTAAAGCAATAATCAAACGAATAGTTTCAAGGCGAACAACGGGAGCAAATACCTCATCATAATCGATGCCGCGTCGTTGACTATACCCTTTCACCACTAGTCTCGCCTTGTGCCTTTCAGCATCACCATTGGCCTTTCTCTTTGTCTTGTATACCCACTTTACTCCAATCGATTTGTGCCCTTTTGGAAGATTGGTCAACTCCCATGTGTTGTTTTTTTCTATTGCGTGAATCTCTTCATCCATTGCATCCTTCCATTTTTTGTTTGTAATGGCTTCTTGGAAACTAATAGGCTCACAATCACCAAGAAGACAATAGAGTACTATGTCATTTTGATTTTCATTTACCTCATTAAGTTCTTGTAGACTTCGGGTTCCTCTTGGGCCAATTTCGTTCTCCGAATCGCTAGAGAGTGCCTCCGTTCTGATGGACGATGCATTACGTGGTGCTAAGCCTTCAGATGAAGACCGAATGGTCGACCGGAGTGACGTTGGAATGGGCAAATCTTCACTCATTTCATCCCTAGTTGGCTCATTTTCATCGTCTCCTTCAAAGTATGGAAGGAAATCATACTCCTCCTCTTGTATATTCCAATCCCAAGAGGCTTCCTCATCAAAAACAACATCACGACTAATATTTACCTTCCCATTTAAAGGATTGTAGAGGCGATAACCCTTTGAACTTGCATCATAGCCAATGAAGATGAGCTTCTCGCTTCGATCATCGAGCTTGGTTCTTTTTTCTTCCGACACATGAGCATATGCAATACTCCCAAACACCTTGAAGTGACCAATTCCGGGCTTTCTTCCGTTCCATGCTTCTTGAGGCGTCTTGTCAAGTACACTTTTGGTTGGTGCTCGGTTTGTCAAATATACTGCACAAGCTACAGCCTCTGCCCAAAATTCTCTCGGCATCTTCTTCGTCTTTAGCATGCTTCTTGCCATGTTCAAGATTGTCCGATTCTTCCTCTCTGCCACGCCATTTTGTTGCGGTGTCCTTGGCACCGTTAACGGACGTCGGATGCCTTTTTCATCACAAAATTGTTTGAACTCATTTGATATGAATTCACCACCTTGATCGGTTCTCATGGCCTTGATCATAAGGTTGCTTTCATTCTCCACACGTGCTTTAAATCTCTTGAAGACTTCAAATACTTCTGATTTTTCCTTCAAAAAATACACCCATGTTTTTTTAGAAAAATCATCAATAAATATAAGGAAGTATTTACTTCTACCATGAGACTCCGGTTTGATCATTCCACATACATCGGCATGGATGAGTTCTAGAGGCTTCTTAGCTCTTGTCATAGACTCCTTCGGGAAACTACTTCGATGATGTTTTCCGAGTAGGCACCCTTCACACGCTTGATTTGGATTGTGAATATGCGGCAAACCCCGCACCATTTTCTTCTTCGATAAGTCTTCTAGACTTCCAAAATGGAGGTGCCCGTACCGTAGATGCCATAGCCAAGAGAGATCCTCATAACACGTCTTCAAGCATTTCGGAACATCATTACATACATTCAAAGGAAACATTCGGTTTTTGGTCATGGAGACTTTAGCGATAAGTCTCTCATGATTATCTCTCAAATACAAACAATTATTTTTCATTTGAATTTCAAAACCTCTCTCTAACAATTGTCCTACACTCAATATATTGTTTTTTACATTGGGAATGTAATAAACATTTGTGATATATCGATTTTCTCCATTTTTTAACCGAATGAGAATACCTATTCCTTTGATGGCGGCCAAAGAATTGTCTCCAAAAACAATATTGCCTTTCTCCATCTCATTCAACTCCGCAAACATCTTGCGGTTCCCACAAATGTGATTTGAGGCTCCGGTGTCAAGATACCACTTGCTATCTTGACTCTCTTCATCTCCTATTGAAGCCATGAATAAGGTCTCATTTTCCTCCGCACGATTAGATTGCCCTTGATAGGCGTTGGAAGTGCCGGCGGTTGACCGATCCTTTTGCTTTCGGTCGGTCGGCTCCGAGTAACACTCATCTGCATAATGTCCATACTTATTACAATTGTAACATTTTACCTGAGATTTATCTCTCCCGGACCTTCCACCACGTCTTCCACGACCTCGACCTCCTCTTCCTCTTGAAGATTCACTCGAGTTTTGAGAAACATTAGTGTTGGCTTCGCCTCTTCCACCATGACCTCGACCACCGCGACCTCTTCCACGTCCACGATTATTCTCTTCCTTGAGTTTGAGTTGGAGAAGTTGTTCTACGGTCTCCTTTTGCTCCATCTTCCTTTTCTTTTTCTCCTCATAGGCTTGCAACGTGCCTATGAATTGTTCAATAGATATGTTCTCGAGATCCTTTGTCTCCTCGATTGTCGTGGCGATGATCTCGAACTTTGTATTTAGGCTCCGTAGAACCTTCTCCATGACACGAACATCAGTGATTTCTTCACCGTTCCGTCTCAATTGGTTGACAACGGTCATTACTTTTGTGTGGTATTCCGCTATCACCTCTGTCTCCTTCATTTGTAATGATTCAAACTCCCCACGTAAAGTTTGCAACCGTACCTTTTTCACACTATCGGCTCCTCTATGAGTCGATTGGAGCTTGTCCCACGCCGCCTTTGACGTCTCGGCATTGGCGATGGTCTCAAACGTGTCTTCGTCCACCGATTGGTACAAAATATAGAGGGCCTTCTTGTCCTTCTTTCTTGTCTCTTTCAATGCGTCTTTTTGCGCTTGATCGGCTCTAGCTTCTGGCTCTTGGAAACCATTTTCCACGATTTCCCACACGTCTTGTGCTCCTAGTAACGCCTTCATCTTGATGCTCCAATTGTCATAGTTGAGCTTGGTAAGCATCGATAGTTGAAGCGGACCCATTCCTCCACCGTTGGCCATTATTCACTCTATTTTTTTGTATGCTCTGATACCACTATGTTAGCAAAAGCAAAACGTAAAGGACAAAAGTTGGAGGAAAGTATATATTATTCATTCAACTAAACATGCCTTTATAGGCTTACAAAAGAAACAATAAGAGAATATTAATGGTTTTCTAAAAAAAACCATAAATATCATCAAATACTCATAACTTCTAACCTCACAAAGAAATCCCCAAATTAAACGCTATCGGTTACACAACTAAAAAGCCACATACTAATTTTAATATTGGCCACACATTAATACAACTTAAATGTCATAAATAAAGTTTAACTTCAAAACCTTTTATTTTCTCAACATACCATTCTGGAAGCTCACCTGGGTTTCCATTGAGAACGAATTTGTAGGCAATGCCGATCGTGATGATAACCTTAGACAAATTAAAAAATACATTATCAAAAACAAGAAATTAAAAATATTAATAAAAATTAACCATGATACCTGAGAGAAGAACATCTGGGCTCCACCCTCCATGAAAAGAAATCTTCTTCCGACCAAATCAACGGAAAAGATAGAGACGAATGTAGCAAGAGAATTGACGGCGCCGGTGATGACAGAAGACATGAGAGAAGCGTTGGTTCCAAATCCGATGGTTTTGAACAGCACTGGCGCGTAAAAGGTGATGACATTCATGCCTGTAAACTGCTGAAAGAAAGGAATGCCCACGGCAAACACAAGCTGAGGCCTGTATTTTCTGGACAACAACGTCCGCCATGGATGCCTCACCAGCTTTGAAGCTTCACTTGCTGCCACGAGATCCTCAAACTCCATATCCACATTGGGAACTCCTCGGAGCTTAAGGAGTTGAGCCTTCGCCTCGTCAAATTTACCACGTTCAATCATGGAGTTGGGAGTGTCGGGGAGGAAGATGGAGCCGATGATGATTATTATAGCCGGAACCACTGCTCCTCCTAAGCTCAATCTCCATCCCCAACCACCTTCAATCTTGGCAAAGAAATAGTTGAGTAGATTAGCAATCAAAATTCCAATTGTAATCGTCAATCATGTTCAATGCTCCTCGGACTTTGTAAGGAGCCATCTCGGAGACATAAATCGGCACAGACTGCAATAAAAAAACACAATAATAATTTAGAAAACAATGATGATAACAACTTCAAACAATCGTTAGAAACAATTGCATACTTGGTTGGCGCATCCAATCCCGAAACCGAGGAACATTCGACCGACAATGAGCATCCAAACTCGCTGGGCAAAGGCGTTGAAAATAGCTCCAACGCAGAAGAGAATTCCTCCCATAAGCATGGTGGTTCGTCTTCCAAAAGCACGAGTGACAGTAGACGAGACGATGGAGGATACTAGAGCAGCCAAATAAAGAGACGAAGTAAAAAGGGTTAGGGTTTGGCTGTTGAATTTGCAGTACTGATTATCAGAAGGACGAATAGAGCTCTCCTTCTCGTAAACTGCTGGAAAGAATTGTTTCAGGAAAGAATCCATGGACGTCACTCCACCTGCAACATTAAAACATAAAATCAAATCAAACACATTCACACTTACCCATCAAAAAACATAAAAGTTCATCAAGAACATCCAAACAGAAGAAAAAGCACATAACGATTACCTGAAATACCAAGATCGTAGCCGAAAATAAGACCGCCCATTGCTGCCACAACACATGTCATGAAGACTCTAAAATTGAGTTTGCCAGGGTAGACTCTGCCATTGCCTTTCTCAATACCTCCACCGGCCATCTTGACTGCTGACTATGAAGAAGAAGAAAAAGAAAGAAGAGATGAGATGAAAATAATATTTAAAATAAAATCGGTTGTTGACTTGTTGGATTGAAAATTCAATTTCCTTTATCTGTTAAGATTTTATGTGTTCAAAATATTTTTGAGATACTTTTATTTTTGTTATCTCAGATAATTAATTAAAGGATAATTATCGATTTAAATAATAAATTATTAAATTGTTTTTAAAGCAAACCCATAAACTATCATCCTTACAATCCAAATTTTAAACTATCTGAAATGTAACCAATCAAATTTTGATAGATGACCGATCACCCTACGTTCACTATTTCTGGTCACTGAAACGTGCGTCCATTCTAAAGAGAATAAACGTTTAATCTCTATAAATTAATTTTACCCCTGTTTTATAAATTAATTTTTTTAAAAAATCAAACAATATTAAAATTATTTGAAAATTTTACCACATGCTCATTACATCATATGAAGATAATCTAAAATTTTTTGTGATTTTCTAATACCTATTAAATTTATTATAATTTTATTGAATTATTTTATAAAATAGATGTAAAATAATTATAATAAATCATAGAAGTGTTAAAATCACAAAATGTTTTAAATTATCTTTCCATGATATGATAAACATGTGGTAAAATATTAAATATAATATCATTTGGTATTTTTTTAAAATTAATTTATAAAACAGGGGTAAATAGAGATTGAACGTCCGTTCTAGCGACTAGCCCCCAGTTCTTAATTATTTTTTAAAATTTAATTTATAAAATAAAGAAGAAACAAGTATTATTTTTTAAAAATTTACAATAAAAAAAATTTATTTTAATTTTAGTGAGTTGTTTTATAAAACAGACATAAAACAATTATAATAAATCATACAACTATTAGAAAATCACGAAAATTTATAAATCATCTGCTCATGATATAGTAAACATATGATAAAATTTTCAAATAATTTTAATATCGTTTGATATTTTTTAAAAAATAATTTATAAAACAAAGGTAAAATTAATTTATAGAGATTAAATTTTTGTCACGACTAGGGAAGAAGTATAACAGAAACAACAGGTTAAACGATCAACTTCGGGGAAGTCTACCGTCTAACCTAAGGCTGAATGCAGAAGATTTTTGTGAGCGATTCCAGAATTTCTCGAAATAATAAATGTGAGAATACAAACAATAGTAGAAATACAGAAAATGAAAAAAATACATGTCAATGCCCAGTACAATATCAAATGAAATCTTTACATAATTCAAATATCAAGGTAAAATATCTGAGAAAATCTACGATATCGGGAGCCGATCAATCTCGATTTCTATGCTTCTTTCTTCTACCGAAAACAGTGAACGGAAGGTGATCAATCGTCCGTTAGGGTTTGATTTCGTACATTTCAGATAGTTTAAGGTTTAAATTGTTATGATTGATAGTGTAGGATTTTATTTAAAAATAACTCATAGTCTAGGGTTTTAACAGGTAATTACCCTAAACTAAATTAAACCGAAAACCGGTCGATTCTGTAGGAACATTTTAAGACGAGAAAATGGGTTCCTCCCGGCCCCTCTCACCTCGCGCTCACCAGTACCAAAGTATAAAATTATCCAACAATTATCAGATGCGCGTGGACAGACTGTGCCGCCGCATTCTTTATTTCATATTTGTAGTCAAATCCTCTCTCTGGTCATTGAGTTTGGGCGGAGGAAACAGTGAAAAGTATGAATTTTTTAATGATGGGAATGGTTGACAACGTCGTATATTTTGGACGCAGAGAGAAATGGAGAGATGTTGAGTATAATGGAATTTGGTGGGCACAACAACGATGGCTAGATTGGCGTCAAATTCAAGGAAAACCATCTGAAGGAGAACGACGCAGACTTTTCGTTCTGCTGTTTTTTTTAGTAGAAATTCACTTTTATACGCCAAAGCGTCTGATTTTCATTACATCAGAAACATCGCAAATATCTCGCAGTGTCATCTTTCTGGTTGATTTTCTCAGGGTAGTAAGAGGGCGCCGCCATGTCAACCTCGAGGTTGCTGATTTTTCTGGGTTTCTGCTGTGTTTGGATTCGCATCACCTCCTCTGTTACAGACAACAACGATGGTAAAAACTAATTGACAATCTTTAGATTATTATATTCTTTTCATGGCTTATTACTTCAAGTGTTTAGGGATGGTTAGGAAGTGTATTTCAGTGATTTAGATTATATAGACACGAAATATTTTGGAAAAACGAATCCCAAGTTGAAGTTCTTCATTTATGATCCAAAGTTCAAATCTCCCTTAACAACAAAAATCTTTGAGGTTGTTCCCCTTTATGGTAATAACACTTACTATATAACTCGTGTAAGAAAACTTCTAATGTTACAATACATAGATTTGTTGAGGTGGACAAAAGATGACTTCATCATCCAATGCTATTCAAAAGACTATAATTGTATGTTTAATTTGGATCTTTAGACTGGGATCTAATTAAACAACAATAACAAAAGCAGTGTCGATAATGCAAAAGTTAATATAATACCTTCGACATAATATTGGGTACATTCCTTCAAATGCTTCATCGGCTTTGACCTGTAATTTTTAAAATTTTCAACTGTAGTCAAATCTCACCAAGGGTTATCATATATATACTGCAGAGTGAATTATGTCGAGCTTTTCCTATTTCAGAAGCTCAATCAATTAAATGAGATTTTGATGTCTGCTCCATTTTTAGTCAGTATATATAGTTTTTGTGAAAGGTGAAAATAATAATGGCTATATTGCATAGGAAGAGCTATAGTGGTTGTGGGAAATTATCTTATTCTCTATTTTATTCCTTTTTCTTACTTCATTCTTAGTTGTGACATTTCGTCTATTTTGATCATGAATTATGGTGGTAAAAAGATTTTCTGCCACAGAGCTGGTAGTAGTGGTAGCCCATTTTAGTGACTTGAGATTGCACTAACAGTGTTATGAACTTATCTACTGCAATTAAGCCAAAAAGCTGGATACAATTGTTTGATTGTTGTTCCACCAAGAAGCCTCTCTACTTGATCGACTTCTATCAACGCAAAAAAGATAATATATCCACGTGTAAACATTTTATTGGTTTGAAATTATGCAGCTTCTGTACTTCAGGCTTTGAAAAATCAATGGCAAAATGTACCACCAAGCTGGGGAAACTCAAATGATCCTTGTGGAGCTGGCTGGGAAGGAGTTACCTGCAGTAATTCAAGAGTAACAGCATTGTATGATCTAAAATCTGTTTCCAAATGTTTTTGTTTCTCATTACGAGTCATTGGTCTCAGAATGATATCTGGGATTTTTTGGGCTATTTTGCTATTATTATTCTTGTAGTCTTTTCATCATTTAGATCAAGTGCTCCATCTTTTGTTACCCTGTTCAGGACATTATCAACCATGGGCCTCAAAGGTAAACTTGAAGGTGATATTGGAGGTCTCTCAGAGTTGACATCCTTGTGAGTTGCAACTCTTGTTTTCTTACCTTATAGAGCACCCCCCTGGTTTGGCTGATCCAACATCTTCATTAATGGTTTCCTGTTTTTTTTTTTTTTTTTTTTTTGTAGGGACCTGTCATTCAACTTAAATCTCATAGGTTCTCTTTCTCCACGATTAGGGGATTTAAAAAATTTGAATATCTTGTAAGTTCTAATAAGAAAACTTTTGTACACCCGAATGAACTATACCTTCATTTAAGATGTGTAAGGTTTTTTGTTTTCATTTTTTAGAAGTCTTGCCGGCTGTGGCTTTAGCGGTACCATTCCAGCAGAAATAGGCAATCTTACAGAGCTAACCTTCTTGTAAGAGTTTTGAACAAATAAGAAACTATCAGATAAGACAGAAGGTTGTCTTCTTTTTTGGTTTACTAAGTATTACAACATCGCTTTTCAGGGCTCTGAATACAAATAAATTCACCGGGACGATACCTTCTTCTTTGGGTAAACTTTCCAAACTTAATTGGCTAGACTTAGCAGATAATCAATTGGTCGGAGCTGTTCCAGTTTCACCGGGCTTGGATAGTCTACTAAATGCTAAACACTTGTGAGTATTTTTCATAATTAACAACCAAAATTACAATAAGAGACGAGCATGATAGATTTGTCTTTTAATTTTTCTGTTTTGCATATGAGTTAACAGTGCAAATAACATCTTGATATTGTCCATATGCAGCCATTTCAATAAAAACCAGCTGTCAGGTCCCTTACCATCCGAACTATTTAGCGCTGAAATGACATTAATACATGTGTAAGTTGATTCTGGCTCGCTACTTCTTTTTTTTTTTTTTTTTAGTTCTTCCTAAATACTTGCCTCTGATGACAGACTATTTGATGATAATCAACTTTCTGGGGGTATACCATCAACACTAGGACTAGTTCAAACCCTTGAGGTTCTGTGAGTAACAATCTCCATATTTATCTCTCTAGCAGTCCCACTTTTTCTTTATAGAGATGTCACACCTCTTCCTTTTTAATTTACTTAAGTAGTTCGAATATGAAACAGCCGGCTTGATCGAAATGCTTTCATCGGAAGTGTACCATCCAATTTGAGCAACCTTGGAGCTGTCAATGAATTGTGGGTATCTTTTTTAGGCTGATTTTTTCAGATATTCCTCTCTCGCATTCTGTTGGTTGCTAATCGACTTGACAATTCTACTATGTCATCTCAGGAATCTTGCTCACAATAACTTGACAGGTCTGCTGCCAAACTTAAGCCAAACGAAGGCTTTGAGTTATTTGTAAGTGATGGCATGGAATACCATTCCATTGATCTTTCATAATTTGGTTATTTGAACATTGCTGAATCCTTGTGTTGGAAATAATATGATGTTGTAGGGACCTAAGTAACAACTCATTTACTCCATCACCAGCTCCCGATTGGTTCTCTGGCTTATCATCTCTCACGACATTGTAAGTCCATAGTTTGTTACGCATCTGTAAAACCTATAGATGGGTCATTGGATTTTGAAATTTTGATTGAAAAGTTCGAAAAAATATAAGAAAGTTTCATGGCTACATGATCTTAGGATTATGGAATACGGATCATTACAAGGAGATGTGCCACAACAAGTCTTCACTTTACCGCAGATACAGCAAGTGTAAGTTCTGATTTAGCAGAAAAAACATAAATTTGACCATGAGAAAATATTCAATTCAATTTTATTTTTGGGCAGGAAATTGAGGAACAATTCATTTAATGGGACTCTGGACATGGGAGACAGCGTCAGCACACAACTGCAACTTGTTGATTTACAGAATAATCAGATTTCCAGAATGACTGTTGGTTCAGGATACACTAAAGCATTAATGTGAGACAGCCACTGTCTTAGTATTGCATTTTGAAATTATGTAATGTTCTTTTTACAAACTAATGTTTGTTTTTTGTGACTTTTCATATATCTTAGTCTGGTTGGAAATCCCGTCTGCAATGGCGATCTCTCAAATTCTAATTACTGCCAATTTCAACAGACTACTGATTCTTATTCTACTAGCCTATCCAATTGTAATGGTAAAATATGTCCCACTGATCAGAAGTTGAACCCCCAGAGTTGTGAATGTGCTTATCCATATGAAGGGACTCTCTATTTTAGAGGGCCATCATTCAGGGAATTGTCCAATGTGAGTTTGTTTCATTCTCTGGAGAAAAGCTTGTGGGAGGCACTTAGTCTTACCCCCGGATCAGTTTATATCGAAAATCCTTTCTTCAATGCGAATGACTATCTTCAAATGCATCTATCACTCTTTCCTGTCACCGGAGAATCCTTCAATAGATCAGAGATTCAAAGGCTTGGGTTTGCCTTGGTCGTTCAAACTTATAAGCCTCCTTTCCAGTTCGGGCCTTACTTGTTTATTGCCTCTCCTTACGGGGTTCCGGGTAAGTTTTATTCTCGTCGTAAAAATCAAGTTTCGATTTCATTACTCTTTGTTTCAACATTATAAACTGATTTGTAACGACCAAATACTTTCAGTCCCCGACAAAGGAACCCGTATTAGCCTTGGAATGATAGTGGGTGTAACAATTGGCTGCGCGTTTCTCATTATTGGTCTTGTTGGAATTGGATTCTACGCCTTTCGGCAAAAGAAACGTGCAGAAAAAGCCATTGGATTGAGCAAACCATTTGGTAAGTGTTGTCAATAACAATTTCTTTTCCCAAGAGTCGGAGCTTATGTTGTTGATATCATTAATCTCTTATTTTTCTGTCAGCTTCATGGGCACCGAGCGGCAAAGACAGTGGAGGTGCACCACAGTTAAAGGGAGCAAGATGGTTCTCCTATGACGAGCTCAAAAAATGTACAAATAATTTCTCCGAGAGCAATGAGATAGGATCCGGAGGCTACGGCAAGGTGCATACAAATTTTTCTTCAACTACTTATGAAAATTTATTGGAAAGCATTGCTTTTTACATTTTATTGTGATCTTCAGGTTTATAGAGGAACCTTACCAGATGGAATAATAGTTGCCGTTAAACGAGCCCAGCAAGGATCAATGCAGGGGCAATCTGAGTTCAAGAATGAGATTGAATTGCTTTCACGAGTTCATCACAAAAATCTTGTTGGCCTTGTCGGGTTTTGTTTTGATAAAGGAGAACAGATGCTCGTTTATGAATTTATGCCCAATGGAACTCTTAGGGAGTCACTGTCTGGTGAGTTTACAAGATTTCATCGACCAACGTATAGGTCACATAATCCCTTCATTTCATCTCAACTTGTTTTATAAGTGAAAAAAATTGTATCAAAGATAATGAAGATGAAACTAATTTGAATACTTTCCAACTGGAAAGAATTGTTTTTCATTAGTTGTTTCTTGTTCGAGTTTGACTCTTTTTTCCCAACTTCTTGAAACTTTTCGTTTTTAGTATAAAGTTCTTAAAAGAAAGATAATTCATTTGGCTTAGGATTGTCTTCATAATCTACTTGCAGGAAAATCCGGGATTCAGCTCGATTGGAAGAGAAGGCTCCGCATGGCACTTGGATCGGCTCGAGGACTGGCCTATCTTCATGAACTTGCAAGTCCTCCCATAATCCACAGAGATGTTAAGTCGGCCAACATCCTGCTGGATGGAAATTTGACTGCAAAGGTTGCAGATTTTGGTTTGTCTAAGCTGGTAGCTGATGGTGGTGAGAAAGGATATGTTTCAACTCAAGTAAAAGGCACGCTGGTAAGAACTTCAACATCTCTTAGTTTGTGGTTGCTTTGTTTTAAAACTTTTTGTTTCATACTAGGAAGATCACATGAACTGTCATGTCAACCCCTTTTTGATTAAAAGTATGTTGTCTGATCTTGAAATGCGGCTTTTGCAGGGTTATCTCGACCCTGAATATTACATGACTAATCAATTAACCGAGAAGAGCGATGTCTACAGTTTTGGGGTGGTTATGTTGGAACTGATTACTGCAAAGCAACCGATTGAGAAGGGAAGGTACATAGTTCGTGAAGTCCAATCGTTTATGAACAAGAGCGATGAACTCTATGGCTTGCGAGAGATAATCGACCCAACTATTAGAAACTCTTCGTATCTAATTGGGTTTGAAAGATTTGTCGATTTGGCCATGCAATGTGTTGAAGAATCAGCTGCAGACCGTCCAACTATGAGCGATGTGGTTAAGATGATCGAAACCATGTTACAGAATGATGGTATAAATACGAACTCGACATCTGCTTCCTCATCAGCAACTGACTTTTCAAAAGGTGCGATTAAACATCCTTTCTACGATGATCCTCAAAGAAAGGATTTGAATGACAGCAAAAGCGTGGAGCCATAGCAGATCATCTATTTCCATTCTTTCATTAAAAAAAAATTTGTTTGGAAAAGATTTGTTTTTTTATTAATGTTGGTCGAGGAAAGCGTCGTGCGTCCGTTTTTGTAGATATAATCACGTTGGTTTACTGGTGTGACGACAATCGATCATTTTGTCGCTTATTTTATCTTTTTGTTTAGCGAGAATCGAAATTTGTAGATGTACATGATGTCCTTCTTTGATGCTCCATGATAATGCTTGATTCACTTCATATCTTTGATATGAACTTATGATGGCAATCAAATTGGATCTCAACCTTTCATGTGATGTTATTATATTTGCTAGAATTAGGGGTCGGACCGATATAGTTCGGTTCTGGCTCAAATTAGATTAGAATCCAATCCGACAAGTTTAGTTTCTAATTTTAGAAATAAAAATGAAGTGAGGCAGGTTTTGAATCAAACCACAACTGGGCTCGGTTTCTCGATTTGATTTCATTTGGTTTTTTTTTGGTAATTTTTACACTGAAACCTCTGTTTGATTCTAAGTTAAATTTTTCCGAAATTAGAAACAACGTGAAATAAATCAAACCAAATAAAAATCTCAATTCAGCCCGGTCTGACCGAACCGTTACAACCACTAGAACCAATTTTAAAGAAAAAACTAAAAACATGACAACGAAAGGTGGCGCCACGCGTTGTTGTGTAGAGTCAGGAACACACATTACAGACAAACGAGAGATGCGAAAAATACGGAGGAGGGTCCCAATCTAAGATCTGATGATGGTGGAGAATAGAGATGGAATAAATCAGCTGCCCTCGTCATTTTATTCCTAATCAATCCGATCTGAGCTTGTCGCAGAAGTAGGGTGGAAATGAAGGATGTGGGTGCAGGAATAGGAAAAATGGATTCTCACTCCGAAAGTTCGCAGCGTTGGGCACGGTTTCTGGCCACTTGCCTTGTCGGAGGGGTGGTGGTTGGGGCCTCGCTGTTGGTGTTCCGATTGGGCATGCCGAAGCTGGGTATTATTCGGAGGAAGAAGAAACCCGTTCGCGTGTACATGGATGGCTGCTTTGACATGATGCACTACGGCCATTGCAACGCCCTCCGTCAGGCTCGCGCCCTTGGCGATCAATTGGTTGTGGGTGTTGTTAGCGACGCCGAAATTATTGCTAACAAAGGGCCTCCTGTTACTCCACTAGACGAAAGGTATCCATGTCTATCTTTAGAATCCACAGTTATGCTCCTTTATGTGATCGGAGTAGTTTTATTAGACATTGATTTTAGCTTTCCTCGGCGAACTTCTGATATTTTCTGTTATATTCTGCGTTTAGGATGATTATGGTCAGTGCTGTTAAATGGGTGGACGAGGTTATTTCTGATGCACCCTACGCTATAACTGAAGATTTTATGAAGAAGCTATTTGACGAGTACAATATAGATTATATCATCCATGG
The DNA here is from genome assembly GCA_022433055.1 of Begonia peltatifolia. NCBI lineage: Eukaryota > Viridiplantae > Streptophyta > Magnoliopsida > Cucurbitales > Begoniaceae > Begonia > Begonia peltatifolia. Next base: position 29,232,675 of record CM039519.1, read on the forward strand.
AGATGATCCTTGTGTTCTTCCTGATGGCACTGATGCTTATGCTCTCGCAAAGAAAGCTGGTCGTTATAAACAAATAAAGCGTACTGAAGGAGTGTCCAGCACGGACATTGTAGGTTAGTCATCAACCTCTATATTCTTCATATTTGCTCATTAATAGTCTGCTTATTAGTGATCATAGTAATCTATTTCAAACATGGATGCAGTTTCTTTAGGAAAATATTCATCGATCCTGGTTTCTGATTTTCATGACATGAGTATGTTAAAAGCAAAGTTCCTGTATTACTATCTTAAATGGATTCTTGTCGTTACTATGGTATTTGTTTAGTTGTAGATGTTGTTCTGTCTTGAGTTTTAGTGTAGCGGCTTAAACATAATGCTGCTGAAGTCGTGTTGATCGGTGGAAATAATGATGGTGTGGTCATTGAGCATTGAATTATCAACGGTGGTTGTGTATTTAAAATAGGCAGTTGAAGCTGAAGCAGTGAATCGAAGTTTTGGGTTTGTGTTTTATTTTGTGGTCCAATGGCAAGAAATAAAAGTCTTAAAGGCAGTGACTGGTAGATTGGATTGTCTGCTTTATACCTTTTTTTGTCTGTTGTTGAGTCTTGTTCCAATCTAGTACAAGTCTGCCAGAAAAGGTCGTTATTTAATGAATGACAACCATCTGTCTTTATTCCTATATTTCTCAATAACAGCCTTGTTTTTTCGCCTGCCCATACCCACAAACCTGCCTATACACATATCTTCATGTTCATCCTTTTTGCACAACAGTTGACTGCATTTTAGGCAATGTTATTTTCATTTTTGTCTTCATCTCTCGTGCAGTTTAGTGACTTTCATTTGGTTGCTTTGTTCCATTTTAATTGATAGTCTGTATGGTCACGAATAGGTCGCATGCTTCTTTGTGTGAGAGAGAGGTCTGTTAGTGACAGTCACAGCCAATCTTCTTTGCAAAGGCAGTTTAGCCATGGTCGCAGCCCAAAATTTGAAGATGGTGGCTCAGGAAGCAGGACTCGTATATCTCATTTCCTTCCAACTTCCAGAAGAATTGTTCAATTTTCCAATGGGAAGGTGTGTAATAATTCTCCAAACGTTTCATTAGTTTGGGTTAAATTACTTCTGATTTTATAAGTCTTGGATTGAGTTAATTGTGTGGACCTAAATTTAGTAGTTCTTGCACGATATTTTTTTTTCATTAAATTTTTGAAGTAGAGATGAAGTGATGAAACATTTATTTAAACCCAGGATCTTCTATTTTGCTATGAGTCAAATTCCCATGTCTTAACATTTTAGTTAATTATTTCTCATTTTTGCAACAGATTGGATCTTTGGTTTTGGCAAGAGTATAAATTATGGATGAAAATATTTGTAAAGAACCATAGCCCTAGTCTCAAACAAAATGATATAACTAGTATCTCGGTCATATAGGATATTGAATAGAATGCGAGGAGTAGTAGTATGAAAAGTAAATAAGTAATGTTGTAATATTATACAATCTTGCTCCATGGAGGCAATTGGGACAATTGTCAAGTTTTAGAGCAAGCAAAATGACATAGTCAAGTTTTTAAATAATGATCGACTACCTCTTATTGCCCATTAGTTTGTGGATGATGAGCATCGACCTTTTTGAAACTGTGCCCAGAAGCCTATAAAGTTGAGACCAAATATTTTTCCATGCAAATCTGATCACAATTGGTGACAATTGGTTGGCACTCCAGGAATCTGTACTAATTCTTGAACAAAGAACAAACATTATAGTTTGGGCTGTAAAAGGATGTTTCAGACAGGCTAAATGAGGGAACTCGCTCACTCACCACTTGAATTATTCCCTACCTATCCAATTTAGACAATTCATCAATAAAATCCCAAAATGAGGTCAGCCCAAATTTTGCTCCAGAATGGAGTGACTTAAGTAAACCACTGAGACTCAATGTTGTGCTGTTACAGGTCCCACTTGGCAAGAAAATCTCTATCTATTTGCTTCATACCTGGCCAAAATAACAAGAACTAGCCTTTGTAAGTTTAAACGATGCGTGATTGCCCTCCAATAGAAGTGTTATTACCCTCTAGAAGAATAGTGTTTTTGTAGGGGTAAGTTTTTGTAATCACTCTATGATCCTGAACACCCTCTGTTAGACATTTTTTATTCACATTGATAAGAAATAATATAATATATATGCAAGAAGAAACAAAATGCATTGATCAATTGAAAATTATGATTGAGAGGTGAATTCCTCAAACTTTAAAGGAAAACAACTTTTGACATTAGCCACCTATCAGGAAAAAAAGAAGAAGAAAAAAGATACATAACCTGGAAAGCTTTAAGGTGGAGGAGAATTTTACGATAAGACATCAAATATTTTTTTTAACACAATTTTACTGTTAAAATAGACTGATCCTCACTAGATACGTAGCAGTCAGCTGAAATTGAAAAAAAATAAATTTAACCTCACTCGACTCCTAGTGATCCACTATCTCGATTTTAAGGTCGTTGTTTTAGCTTTTTTTTTTTCCGCATTAGTTTCATGTCTACACTTATGCTTGTTGAAATATGAGAAATCTGTTTCACAGACCTTGGATCTTTTTAAATGGAGAATTGTAATTTATAAGTTAGCTTGTCTCCTTCTATTTTTCTATGTCACGAAACTCATCCTTTGAAATTTTTACTCAAGAAAGAGAAAGAAGATCCTTTGAAGGTTTCATTCTTGTGGATGCAGGGACCTCCACCAGATGGCAGTATAATCTATATTGATGGTGCATTTGATCTTTTCCACGCTGGACATGTGGAAGTAAGTTTTTAATATATTTTTTCCTAACATTCAATTATGTAAATGAATGTGAGAGTTACAAATGCTTTGATTGACCTGTGGATGGGCTTGTCATAGACACCATCTTTTCATGTTCAACTAGGTAAGGCTTTCAATAAAATATGGTTGAATGTGGTGGCTAAAGAGGACAAAACTCTCTATCGGATTGTTTATATGGGAACTAGCGCAACCTTTGAATTTGATTGTTTTAATTAAATATTTCTTTTTTATTCTTGTTTGAAATTTTTGGAGGAGATTTTTAAGGATACTTTCTATTTGTAAGAGGTTGTATTTCCTTCTTTTTTTTTTTTTTTTTTTTTTTTTTTACAATTTCTATATAAGGATTTCAATTATATTTCTTTGGGGTTTTTTTTTTGGTATTTTGTCGATTCAATTCTACATTCGACTTTTTCACTTTTAAATTTCAAAATTAATTTTTTTCTATTGGAGAATTTTCGTTGCACTTATGTGTTCAACTATTGTTCAATAGATTTTAAGACTTGCTCGTGAGCTTGGAGATTTTCTTCTTGTTGGCATACACACTGATCAGACAGTCAGGTGTTCTTTCTAGCTTCTTCCACTCTACTATTTTTGCTTTCCTCCACTTTATTATTTTTGTTGAATTTATGTGTGTTTTATGTACAATCACTCTGCAGCACCAACAGAGGAGCTCATCGACCAATTATGAATCTTCATGAGAGAAGCTTGAGTGTTTTGGCTTGCCGTTATGTGGATGAGGTGATAATTGGTGCTCCTTGGGAAGTGTCTAAAGACATGGTGAGGTTTTCATGTCTGTTGAATTATTTTCTCTTATCCGAATTTTGTTTTCTAATTTTTGGCGTTTGGTTACCGACTAAAGCAATTAGTTATGCTTAGCTTGAGTACTTTTCTGGATAATCCTATCTGTGAGAGTGTGTTGGGTGGCTGGATAAGGAAATGAGTTGTTTTGTTCCCTCTTTCCTCATATATTTCTGTAAAAAGGAAGTTTGAAGACTATGAAAATATAAACAGCGTGGATTGCAAAAGTGATTGCCATGAAGTATCCTTTATTTAGTGACTATTGATGAACAGTGACACGTGCTCAGAAGAAGAATAGTCAATCTGAAGTATGATGTTGATACCAATTTTACCTATCTTGAAAGTCAAAGAAAAATAAGGGCGTTTGCTCTTGTGCCTTTTCTTATCCCCACATCTTGTTGTCTTTTTGATGACTGACAACTTGCCATATTGTGGAATCCGTAATCGACGATGTTGAACTTATTTTCAAAAGTTATGAAAATTATGGTAAAGTAAATGTGGCAGTTTCAAAAAATCTTTCAAAAACTTATCCTCTGATATTTTTAAGATGCCGCTTGGTTACTGACTTCGGTCAAGCTACTTCATTAAGTTATTTTCAGGTATAGTATATGAAAATGTTGGAATAATAATTGTTCTTATTCTTTGCTTTTTCTGGGGCAGATAACAACCTTTAATATCTCATTAGTTATCCATGGAACAATAGCGGAAAATAATGATTTTGAAAAGGTATTGTCTATTTTCCGGACTTAGTTTCTTTTTGGGTCATCATGTATATGTTGAGATGCTGACACTAAATATTGCAGGAGAAATGCAATCCATATTCAGTTCCAATTAATATGGGTATCTTCAGGGTTTTGGATAGCCCCCTGGATATCACCACTACGACGATAATTAGGAGGATCGTATCCAATCACGAAGCATATCAGGTTCCTGTTTCTTGACTTCCAATCTTCTCCGACTCTTCATATCTTCCATTGGCATTGATGATATATAAATCTTAACTACTGTGGAAAGAATTATTGAAAGTCTGACATCATAACATCGCCAGCCTACTCACTGGGACTGTCGAGACTCATCTAACTCTCGGTTTCGTTTGAGTTCTAAGAGAATTTTACTTAATTTCTTGCAGAAACGAAATGAGAAGAAGGGAGAAAGTGAGAAAAGATACTATGAAGACAAGGCATATGTTATGGGTGACTGAATCAGAAGTAGAAGTGTTGGTCTTTTTCACAATATACTAACCTCGAGCTGAGTTGTAGAGTTGAAATCTGCCAATTTTCCATTTTACGATACCTTTAGTCCCAGCAAATGTGTTTGTAGTATTAAGACCAGTTCAATTTACTAGAATTGGATCTATATCACATGTAAATTTGTTGGAGGCGCAGCCATAGCTGTCTGGTTTTCAAACATTAGTTTTCATGTCGTGTTTTCAGGAGATTCCAGTCTGGTTTTATTCTGACTTGGATCATGAGAAGCAGTGCATAAAACGATGAGACACTCAGGGATCATTCATTTGTTAGTAGATCAATCGAAGAAATAATAACAAATCGACAAGAATTATGTAGCTAAACAAGACCTAGAGCAAGACAAGCATCACCAAGCATGAATGAAAATTGCTTTACTTCAGACATCCATCCAAAGATCATACCCACCGGAGAAAGTTCGACTCCAACAACGAACAAACTCAAGTTATTATGATAATCAAAGAGTGAAGTTCCCCGAAACAGCGAGCAACATAATTTCTGAAAAGATTTCTCTCAACACACCCTTTTGAGAGTCCAGCCGTTTCAATTTGTTCTTCCTATTTAAAGAGAGTTTCTATAATATAAGCCACTTGCATATCTCAAAGCCTCCTTTTGGGAGCTTAACATTCATACAACTCAATTATTACTGTTTCATCCCACAACGACAGATTCCACATCTTTAACTATAATTGATCATCAATAATAATTCCAAAATCAAACTACTACCATACTAAGAAGTTCTTGCAGCAGATAATCAATATTAGAAAGATTTTGTTCTGTACCTAAACTGAAAGGAAACGGAGTTGTTCTTCGATACTACAGTCAAGATGACAAGATGTACGAGCTGAGAACGGGATGAGAATGAGACCAAGGCACCGCTGTTCCATTGGAGAAGGAGAGGAGCGACGGGTGCTACGATACTCTATCGCATCCTGGAGAATAATGTTTCCTTGCTTGTCAATACAATGAAAAGTTCCCAAGAAAAATCTCCCATCCTTAATACCAACAAGCATTTTGTGGAAGAGAAGCTCCCTTACTCGATCCACAGCTGCCGAGCCATTAGATTTCAGTTCATCTGTGTTTGTGCTTTCCATTTGAATAAAAGACTTCTCAGCTTCATCCTCCATGAATGTAAGCTCAGGTCTAATCCAAACTCTATAAATGGAAAAGAAAATGCTATGAATTTCTCAACCCTGCAGTTTAATGAGAAAGCCTACTATACTAACAAAAATTTCATCTCATACATCTAGTTATTACAGAGGAAATGGAAGAGGGATACCTATATTAACACCATTTTATTGACAAAGTAATGTTAGTCTATCCCAAAAAAATTATGAATCAAAATATTTGATCAACAAAGCATTAACAAAATTGACACCTAAAACTTATATACAAAAAAAATGTCACCTCAATAATACTTTTACTAGTTTAACTGTTATACATGTGAAAATCCATTATTTGTTACAACATTCCTCAAAAGATAATACAAAAAGAAGTCTTCTATAGAAGATTAATTTCAACATATTTCCCTAACAAGACGAATAGGGCGAGTTGACAACCCATGGTCAAACTTATGTAAAATGTGGTTTCTCCTCTATAACCTTCAATGCATTATAGTAACCTCTTATGATCAAAATATTTGTGTCCCACATCTATAATTTTCATTAAATTGAACTTTTTTTATGTTTCTTTTCTTGTTGTTTCAATAATTGTGAGTGTGTGGGCGGCCAATTATGCGCACATCCACTGATCATGAGAATTCATGAAGTCAGAGTAACCCTTCAGTGGCTCCAAGAATATTTGAATTTAAGAGTCGCGAGCCAGGCTTACCATTTGAACCACCACTCAAGATCTTTTTATGATTTCTTTAGACTCTAATTCAATGATTTTATCTAAATCTTTCCTTTCCTCCATCTGAGACGTAGGTAAGAGGTAATCCTTCACCAAATTATTAACTATATTGCGAATCTCTAAATCATACAATACACATATATTGTACAACCCATTATCTTAATCAAGGACTCTGCATTGCCTTTTTCAATTCATACAGTCTGACTTATATTCGTATAAAGCCTCAAAGCACAGTTGCCACAGCCACATGAAATGCAGCAACAATCAATCACCATCCTTAATGTGCTATTTCTTCAGTGACTAAACTATTACAAAATTGATTGTAGCTTTACAAGCCAGAAACAGTTACCTCGATCATGGCGAATCGTAAAAGATGAGATTCAGGAGCCAGAATTAGTTAATAGAAAAAAAGAAATTGAAGTTTTTGAAAGAGAGAGAGTCGGGATGAGCAAGGCTGCAGAGTGCAGTGTATTTTCCTCATAACAATGTAAAGAGAAATTAAGACCTTTTAAATACTCGATGTTTATATCTATAAAAAAAAAAAAAAAAAAAACACTGCCCAAATTCCTTTTACGCCATGAACAAAGCTTTAGTTAATACCTTCTCAGGGTCGCGAAATACAACAGCCGAACGAACTGCGCGCAAACGGGGGGAGAGAGAGAGAGAGTGAAGACAGAAAAATTAGAGAGATGGGAACATAAGGGTAATTTCCAAATTATTACTTGAAAAACTTTGGGAAAAAAATAATAATTTAGGTCAACTAATGGTTTGATCAAGGAAGTCTCCACGAAAGAATCATGTTTTTGTTACTTAATTTTTTTTGTGGGGCGATTTCTAAACAAAAACAGCTCGTTCAAACAGTGTTTACTATTTTGGATTTCAGTTTTAAACTTGTTCTCTGAAAAATCGCAAAAATCGTCAGTAAGTGTTCTCGCTACAGTTATTTCCTTTTTTAAGATTGTTTCTTTTTTGGGAGCATCAAGATATCCACAAAGCCAAAATTGCCATGGAAATGGAGGTCGGGTTGTATACATATTCTGCAAAGCAAACAAAGAAGAAGCAACCGATCAAGTCGCAGAAGCCGAAATGCCTTTCTTCTCGCATTGTTCGATTACATTTTTACACATCGACGATTGCAATGATCGATCGGGGCCACACGATCACGACTGAAATGTTAAACTACCACGTTGAAAGATAATAGAATCGACATACTCCGAAAAGAACAATCATTGACTAGTTAAACAAAACAACCATCTTTTTTTCTTTTTTTGTTTTATAAGAAGGCTTCCAGCGTCAGGCAGTCGGCATTGAGACATTCTTCCTCACCTAACCCGGCAGGCTGCAAGGCCACCGGGGGAGCAATTCGGGTTCGGAGACCGGCAATTACTCGCCGGACGCACATTGTTGGCAAATCTCTGATGCCTCCTTTGATATCCGATTCCACCAGTGGACATGGCAAAGGGCCCACTTCCAGTTGATAAGACTTCGGTTGTGCCTTCACTGCAACTTTGTAGAGGCTCCAAAGTTTCCACCACATCGCTCATTAGCGGCCTTGCTTTTGGATTATGGCTCAGGCAGTAATAAGCCAGGCTGCAGGCTTTCTGTGCTGCCCTCACCGAGTATTGATTCTCTAATCTCGGATCGATTATTTGTAGGAATTTTCTCTTGTCATTTAGTTTCGGTCGAGCCCAGTCGACCAAGTTCTGCTCCTTGCTCGGTTTAGTCTTATCTACCGATTTTCTCCCTGTCAGAAGTTCGAGAAGAACAACGCCGAAGCTGTATACATCACTTTTTGCAGTAAGGTGGCCTGCACATTCCAAACATTCAGATTAAAAATATCATGCAAGAGGGAAAAATTGTTCATTATTCGCTAAAATAACGATTTGCTCTAACCATACCATTTCTCGGGAAAAACGGCAAGAAACAATTCCAACAACAAAGCAACATAAATGCAATGGTTTATACATAGCAAAAAAGAAACGTCTTGGTTGTGTAAGATATATAATAAACTTCTATCGAATTTCACCAAGCATCTAATGTAGAGTCGCGGGTTCAAAGAAACAAAAAAGTGATGCAGAAAGGCAATCGGACATGTCTCGTGAGGATTTTGAATCCATTTAGTAAAAAATCATTAACCTTGCTCCTGATACGCAAATCGAACCTTGAACTTCATTTATGACATGTGTAAACTTGATCTGACATGGAGGGACAATTAAAGCACTTTTCATCGACGAACATATCATAAACTAAAATCGCAAAGATATTATAGGCGTGGGAGGAAAGAGTTCTCATCTCGAACTGAAGGCAAGTACTAAGTAAAAGCTTCAAACATATCAACTAATCTTCATGCAAGATAGAATGAGAAAACACACTTTCCCAGCAAATTAAACCAGTATTTAACCCACAAAAAAAAAATTAAAAGCTCTCGTCGAGTTGAAATTCACCAGAAGTTCAACTCTACAAAATTGAGTTATGTCAAGCCTTATTCTTCCATAAATATAGACGTTAAAGACGTAGCTCTTCTTATGAAATGAAGAGGTAATACCAGTCATGACATATTCAGGAGCGGCGTAGCCGTAGGTACCCATCACTCGAGTGGACACATGAGTCTCGTCACCTTGTGGTCCGGCTTTTGCGAGCCCAAAATCAGAAAGCTTGGCTGCATAATCCTGCAAATTTATACGCAAAAGAAGAGATTGAACAAATAAATTGCATGCCTATCTATAGCCCTCTGTGATGGAACAAAAAAAAAAACCAGAATATCGAGGCTGAAAAAACCATGACATACAGAGTCGAGTAATATATTAGAAGTTTTGAAATCCCGATAGATAACTGCCCTTTCAGCATTGTGAAGAAAGGCAAGTCCTTTGGCAGCTCCAAAAGCAATCGCCATTCTTGTCGCCCACAACAACGGTACAGTCGCCTCTAAAAATCCTCACAAAAGGTCATATCAACTTCCATAAAAGAAAGAAGGATGCAAGATTAAATAAAGTGCATTTTTGGTCCAGGGAATATCAAATTAATTAGAAATATTCTGTACAACAAAGATAATATTAAATCCACCATTTTTGACCAACTTCAAAATATATAGTGATTGGCAAGGCAAAGTGGAAAAAAAAAATGCATACTTCGAAAGAGGTGGTTTTCAAGACTTCCTCGAAACATGAATTCATAGACAAGTAACCTATGATCATCCTCGCAACAGTAGCCGATCAGTTTAACCAAATTTGGATGCCTCAGCTGCCCGAGAAAGTTGACTTCCGTCTGGAAATAGCAACAAGAAGATACAAACACCAAATTGGTAATGGCTTAGTGATATTAAGTATAGAGAGATTGAAGAAATAAGTAGCTTGAGAGTGAGAAAGAATGTACCAGCCATTCTCGATGGCCCTGTAGACCTTCCTTGTTGAGAACTTTCACGGCTACGGGAAGAGATTTAAGTCCAACTCGAACATTCTCGTCGATGTAACCTTTGTAAACAGTTCCAAATCCCCCTTCGCCGAGAATATAGTCGGAGCGGAAGCTTTTTGTGATAGTCTCGAGCTCATACAATGTAAATGCGATAATGTGGGTATAGAGCTGAGAATTCTTTCCAAAATCTTCAAAATTGTAAGGGGTGGAGGGGTCGCTCAGATCTGATACCGATCGATTATGATTATGCCTTTTGTCAGTGGAGTTGGAGCTCGCGTTTTTTATCGCCCAAGATGAAGATATTGTTTGCAGTCGTTGAACTGTAAAATGTACATATATTAACTTCGGGAATTCACCAAAAAATTCAAGTTTTTGCTGCAATTTCATTCTCTAAAAGAAAATCATCATCAAATTGAACTGTTATCAATCCCAAAAAGAAAAGTAATTAAGAATTGACCGATGAAAAGGAGGAAAATGGAGAATCGGCGTGGAAGAAGGTGTGCATTCTGCTTATGAAAGGAGCGATTGCAGTAGAGAAAATGCAAACGATATATTTGCAAAACACAAAAGCCCTAGATCTGGGACTTGAAAAGAAGAAAAAACTAGAGAATGAGACACCTTGAGCGTTGGAAACAACAGCTGATTCTTCTCTAGTCCCGCAGTTGCCCATATCGAGTGTACGTTCTTCGACTTGGGTTACGTCGCAGCAAAGGAGTGAATGCAGGAAGAACCAATACGCCGGAGAAAACAACGGAGATCGTAGTAGCACAGCTGATGTCAGTAGCAGAAGTGGTCGGAAATGTCGCTGCCGTCGAATCGCAGACTCTCATTCTTCAGAGCGTGGCACCACTTTTTTCCCCAGAACACAGTCGCACGCAGAACACCATCCCTTCCTTCGCAAAAGCAAAACTTTGGACGATAAAAGCGATTAATTTATTAAATTAAGGAGGCCATTGTAGGAGATTAGTTGAGAGGAGATGATGGGTCCAATGATTTGATCTTGTTCCACCAAAAGCTGCAGTTTTTCGTGGGACGCGCAGCCATGCCAAGCTAAATCTTTGTACTTCTCCCAATCATGCCTGTTTTTCAATTATAATTTTCAATTTGCCGACACTAGTGTCGTTAGTCCAAGCTTGCATTCGATGGATTGAACAACCCAACCCGTGTGTTCTTTTTAGTGTCATTTGAAGTTCGATCGTCGAATGTATGATCAAAATCTCACCCACTTGGAATGCTACATAGCTCGTGGACTTGAAATTCGATACCCCGATGATGTAGCCTCAGTCGGTTTGTGGCTACCTTTTGGTAATTCGTATTTTGGACCATTGAAAATCGATCCAAATTGAACCTAATGAAACGAAATACAACGGATAAAATCTATGATTTTGGTGAGGCTTTGATAGCTTTTTTAACATTGGTGAAAGTGGCGAAATTGGTGGATAATTGACTTGTTCGGTTAAATGGTTTTTAGTTTGTAAAGTGAAAATATGAGTGAACAAAATCGAATCAAACAACTTGACCCGAGTGAAGTCTATGACTGGTCCTTAATCCAACATAAATATTTTTTTCTACAAATTAAATATCAACTTTTTATTGAATCTCGTTGTTATTTTTTTTAAAATTCATTATTTATCATTTAATTACGTGTTATAACTAAATTTCTAACATTTTTATCAATTTCAAACCTAATTTTGAATTTTATCGAAAGATTGACAAACTTCGATATCGGGTTAAAAATTAAAGAAGATTATATAATTCAGGTTAAAGCACTTTTTTAAAAAGAATGAATGATGGGTTGTATTTAACGAAAAATTTAATGATAGGGTTTAAAATACTAATAGTTGAAAACTAAGGATCAATTTATCAAGAAAAATAGTTTAAACTATAATTTTATAAACCACCTCAAACAAAACAATGTGATATACATTACACTTTGCTCGATAAAGTGTATTCGTGTTGGATTATGTTATAGCTGAAATCGGTCCTTGTTATATCATTTTCGATCTGTCGCGTTGATGATTTTGATTGTTGGTCAGTGAAATATGATCGATTTGTTTGTGTTCGATTGCGTTTTCAGAGATAGAAAGATGGGGAGCTCAGGATTCTTGTGGAAATTGGCGAATCATCCGAGGCTCCTGAAGGATAGGGCGGTGGCTTTGTTGTTCTTGATGGATGGGGTGAAGCCAACCCCGATCAGTACAACTGTATTCATGTGGCTGAAACTCCTACCGTGGACGCACTTAAGAAAGTTTCCTCGCTCACTCTCCCTCTCTCAATTTCTTAATTATCTCAAATTGTTCAAATGTTTTTTCCTTGGGTGGGGGAGTTTCGAATTTGTATCCCCTTTTTTTTAAAGTTAAAACTAGCTGATTAGTTGTCTGTTCCTTCCCAAAATCTCGTCTCATAAATTTGAGAAAAATACTAAGACTTGCGATCTTTTAGGATCTCTTGTTTCTTTATCCAGAGTTTTCAAACTTAATATCATGTTGTGCTAAATCTATTATTGCACGCATATTTCAGCTAGAGCTTTAGGCAGCCCAGCTCTTTCGCAGCCAAATGCAATTAATCCATAAGGATATTTACTTGGATGTTTCATAGTAAATTCAAATGCTTCTGCTGTTTAAAATGCTTACCCAGTTTAATGGTCATCGCTTGTTCTTTGCACATCATTTTATTAAGTGAATGCTATATAATGTCTGTGCTCTTGTTTTAGGGTTTTAATAACTATACTTGGCTTGATTTTTTTTTATCCGTCTTTCATACTCATCAATCATAGCAGGGTGCGCCTGAGAGAAGGAGGTTGGTCAGGGCTCATGGCTCATGGCTCATGGCTCGGCAGTAGGGCTTTCATCTGAAGACGATATGGGTAACACTGTAACAGTGAAGTTGGTCACAATGCACTTGGTGCTGGGCGCATATTTGCTCAAGGGTAATTATCTTAACTACTTTTGGTTTGAATGTATTTGTACTCTTATGCTAGCAGTTATTATGCTGTGTGCAAAGACTTAATTTTATGCCAGAACCGCCGCATGGTGAGTTGAACCATTCTTAAGACACATTATTTTTGTCTTGCATATACACGATTAGAAGTATACTTTTTTTGAGCGACCTTTAAAATATTTAAATAATTTCATCTTATTATAACTTCTTTTAATGATGCACTTGTAATGTAAGTGTAATGCACATGAATGTTATCAAACAAATGCTATGTGACATGCAGTTATTTTTCTACTCATATCCAAAAAAAATTTGATGAAATTTCTTTTTTCAGAAGGGAGAAGATGCTTGTTGAACAGACGAAAACCTGATGAAAACCAGCACCACCTCAATGCTGAAAGATTATGTTTTTACATTCTTTTTCTTTAAGTAAATAGATCTATTTATTATTTTAGGCTTTCATTGCTTTCTTAGTACAGGCTTTTCCAAATACCTTTGGTTCTTCCACTGATAATAGGTCGTCTCTATTTTTGTAGCAGTCCTGTAGGTGTTTAACTGTGTTTATGCATCCCTGTATTTAAAAACTAGCAAACCACTAACTTGTAAGGAAAACTGTGCCTAATAGTTTTAACAATTTAACAGTTAATAAAAATGACTTCTTTGTCAGAGAGAATTTTTTATCGTCCCAATTTGCACTCTTTATTTCACTGTATTACTTATGTTTCTTAAGAAAAACTTTGACTAGATTATTTAACACGCTAGTAATTAGATGCATTACAAACTTGAATAGGTCTTGAAATTGTTTTGCTGGGAACAACCCAAGTTATACCAATGTTAATTTCTATAATATTATGTGAAGACCATGGAAACATCCATTCTCTTAAAATTGTATAAAGTGTTTAACCGAAAAATTATCTAAGAAGATGAGGCCAAATGATTGAAGCTATGAATCGATATTATCATCCTATCGCATTACAGTCGATGCTCAGAAGACTTTTACCCTTACTAATGGCAAATTTTGATGAAATTTTCGTGCAAATCGACTCATTATATTTCTTCCAGTTCCACTTCTTTGTTGCCCCTGTTTGTGTAAGATTTTTGTGCTGTAAAATGCATTGGTGATTAATATGCATAATTAGTTATATTTCCTCTTATTTAAATATTTCAATAGGCTTATGGGCTAACTTGAGCAATTTTATTTCTGAATATAGTGCAAAGCTTGTTGACTGAGCCCTTGCTTCTGGAAAAATCTACTGAGGAGAAGGTTTCAAGTATATAAAAGAATGCTTTGAAACTGGCACATTGCATCTTGTAGGGTTGCTCAGTGATGGTGGTGTCCACTCCAGGCTTGATCAATTGCTGGTGGGTATAGAGGATAAATACTAGTAGTTCGCCTCCCTCCACCTGCTGGAGGCAAGTGTGTTGGCTAGCTTTATGCTTTGATAAATTTTTCTTGCCAATATAGTTATTACTTAAAGGAGCTAGTGAGAATGGTGCTAAAAGAATCCGTGTTCATATCATCACTGATGGGTTTTGGATGGTTCAAGTGTAGGGTTTCTAGAAGCTCTTGAAAATGATCTTGCAAAACTATGTGAAAAAGGTGTTGATGCAAAAATTGCATCTGGTGGAGGCCGCACGCACGTGACTATGGACCGTTATGAGGTATGCAATAGCCATGACGTTGGCTATGAAGTCAACTTTCTTAATCAACTTACTTGGGCTGATTTTTTGTTTGTTTTTATTTCCTTTCAATGTTTGATTAGCTTAATTGTGGTTTTCTTACTAGGTATTATCATGCTTCATAAATTATTTTGAAGAATTTCCGGCAGTTATAGCATTAAAAATTTTCTAACAAAACAATAGTAAGAAGATGATCTATAAAAAGCCATCATATAGTATGAAGAATTTTGCAGCGATTTGCTAATGTACATAGAGCATTGTTTTTTTTTCACATTTAGTTGTTGGTGATGGACTCTGATATTTACAGAATGATTGGAATGTTGTGAAACGTGGATGGGATGCTCAAGTTCTTGGTGAAGATCCATACAAGTTCAAAAGTGCCTTTGAAGCTGTTAAAAAATGAAGGGCAGAACCTAAAGCCAATGATCAGTACCTACCTCAATTCGTTATTGTCGATGACAGTGGAAAGGCCATTGGTCCTATTGTTGATGGTGATGCTGTTGTTACTTTCAATTTTAGAGTGGACCGTATGGTTATGATTGCTAAAGCACTTGAATATGAAGACTGACAAATTTGATAGAGTTCGATTGCTTAAAATTCATTATGCTGGGATGCTTCAATATGATGGCAAGTTGAAGTTACCTAACCATTACCTTGTTTCTCCTCCCGAGATTGATAGAACATCAGGGGAATATCTAGTGCATAATGGTGTTCACACTTTTGCTTGCAGGTGAGTTTATCATTCAAGGATACATAGACACACACGTCTATCGTACACCCACACACATTGATAAGTAAATATATACATACACATGCTTGCTTTGATAATTTCTGCAAAGATCATTACACAACAAAAATACATACGCATTTGTTCCAGACTTGTGCATATGCTTATATTTTTAACACATTTCTTTCTATACCTACCTATGTACATATATATAAATTTCCTATACATGCACAGATAAATACATAAGAGTAATGTTACGTTGACATTTTTTTTTACACTCTAATCTCATACCTTGATGTAATATTTAGGTATCACTCACTAATGATAGAATTATTGTAATAAAATAATAGATTACACGAATCAATGAATGAATGACATGTAATCGTCATGTCATAGTGTGGAATTAGAATGTAAAATTAGAGTGTCAACATAATATTACTCAATTCATAAATGTTAGAAATAAAAACACATTGATATGTAAAGTTTATTTATGTGGTCATGTATACAAGCATACATTTAGATGTGTATACACTACACACAATATGTGCAAAGTTTATATATGTACACACATATACATGCACATCAATGCATGGATATACACACATACATAGTGAGAAATTTTTCTATTCTTTAACAATGTAGTACGAATGCTGTGCATTATACAGATAGCATTTTCTGTTGGTAAAATATTATCTTTCTTAAGAGAAGAAGTACTCATGCATTGTTCATACCCTTCATACAATTCCAGTGAGAAATTTGGCCATGTTACTTTCTTCTGGAATGGAAATCGCTCTGGCTGCTTTAACCCAGAAATGGAGGAATATGTGGAGGTGCCTAGTGACAGCGGGATTACTTTTAATGTCCAACCAAAAATGAAAGCATTAGAAATTGCTGAGAAGGCAAGGGATGCTATCCTTAGCCAGAAATTCAATCAGGTAGACTGTTCGGCTTTCTGTTTGTTATTTGATTTTCTTGGATCTGATTAGCAAATGATTGGTTGCTAATTATTACACGTTTGTTTAGGTTCGTGTTAACCTGCCTAATGGGGACATGGTGGGGCATACAGGTACTGTTGTTGCCTGTAAGGCTGCTGATGATGCCGTTAAGGTATCAACAGTAATATGAATTATCTTGATAATAGTTTTGCAATTCACTTTTAGGTTAGTTTGCTGGAGAGCATGTTATGGGTGAGAGCTAAATGAACTAAAATGTTTTTAATGCACGACTATCACAACATTTTGTAATTGGAAGTTACTCCGTGTCCATCGAGCCTCCTATCTGATAATTTAGTATGTCCGACTGTAGATGATTCTTGATGCAATAGAACAAGTGGGTGGTATTTATGTTGTTACCGCTGATCATGGAAATGCAGAAGACATGGTGAAGCGTGACAAGTCCAGTCAACCTCCCCTCGATGAGAATGGCAAGATTCAAATTCTAACTTCTTACACTCTTCAGCTGGTAAGACCCATTCACTGTGTTTCCCTGCAAAAAAAAAAATTTCTAAGCATGGGGTGATGGGACTATAAGCTTTTCCTATTCTTTTTCATTTATCAATCCAGGTGCCCATTGCAATCGGAGGACCTGGTCTGGCACCTGGAGTGAGGTTCAGAAAGGATGTTCCTGATGGTGGGTTAGCCAATGTCGCTGCAATCGTCATGAATCTTCATGGATTTGAAGCTCCGAATGACTACGAGCCAACACTCATTGAAGTTGCTGATAATTAGGACTACGTGGAGTATAACTTCATGTTATTATTTCCTGAAATTTTGATATCAAATACAGAAAGCTGACTAAGAACTTTTCCTTTCTTTGTTAAATAAGTTAAGTTTAATTATCGCTTTCAGTTCGGATCAACATTATTATTGTTGTCGGTGAAGATTCATAGAACGAGATTACTTAACCGGGACAAATGCGATTCACAAAGTACGGTATTCCACAAATGCTTAGAGGACGATTACTCTTACACTAGGATTTTCGAGCTATCTATTGCAGATGCACAAGGCAGGTAAACGCAATTTGTTTGGCCTTTGACTCAAACCCCTCTTTTTAGGCGAAGGAAGCATGAAAACAGGAAGAGAACGCGTGAAAGTAGCAATTAATCCACTGATTGGTGGATTTTAATATTGACATAACTAAAAAGAGGAGATTGGAAAAGCAGAAAAGGGAGGAATACGATTTGATTGGGTGATCGATAGGCGTTCAAAGAAAGGAAGAACAGATGCAGGATGCAGAGCACCAGATCGGCATGGCCATGAAAGAAATCTGCCTCGGCCGTCCATAGCTTCTCCAGTTCATTGCTTGGTAATCACAACTTTTCTTTTTAGTTGGAGAAATTTTCAAACAATGATTCAAATCCCAGGAATGAATAGCCTTCTCCTTGTCCCATTTTTTCACAATTTCTAAAAACAGTGCTGGTTGGGTGGCTTTGTTTATGCAGAGGCTTATGTATATATTCTTCATGTCAATGCGGTGCCAATGCTGGCAGGGACAAATAGGGCATAGAGGCACAGTTCTATGTTTGTTCTTCATTTCACTTGGCGGGGCAACTATTTTCAAAGTCACCAACGTAAAACTAATAATAAATTTGGTTTTTTGCTTCCAGATTTCATCTTTTGACATTTTAGGTTTTGAACCCTCAATGGGTTGCTGTCAAATCTTACCTTTAATCGTTTAACAAGGCGAGAGACGTATTATTTTATGATCCCTGTCGACGTTTATAGATAACAAAATCAAGACCAGCTTCATACAAATCAACCGGGTTTCAGCAACCATTCTCCAAACAAATGAAATGCTCAGTGCCGGATGAGAAAATATTGCCAAAAGTTACAACAATGATGATCAACATTCTACAGACCTTTACACCTTCTGTACTACTCTAGTTCAAAAGGCCCACACTCCCAGTATCTAAGAGATGTAAGATAGTTGTCTAAACATTGAATAAATATCAGCCTGTCAATGGCTTTGCCAGAAATCAAAAACAAACCTCAAACAAGATTTTAAAGAAAATATATACAAAAACAAGTGCCTCGTCTTTTCGTACTTGTACACATTATCTATGCTTAAATGGCAGCCTTAAAATTATGAAGGCAACAACATTTTACAAATGAACATGTGATACAATGAGAAAGTACCTCATGCTCATCATCATCCGATGATAAATTGCGCTATCATATCCCATCATTTCCCAGATCATCGGATTTCTATGTTTGATTGACGAC
Organism: Begonia peltatifolia; assembly: GCA_022433055.1. NCBI lineage: Eukaryota > Viridiplantae > Streptophyta > Magnoliopsida > Cucurbitales > Begoniaceae > Begonia > Begonia peltatifolia. Next base: position 29,251,351 of record CM039519.1, read on the forward strand.
AAATCAGTTAGACCACACATGTACTAAGCCATGCCTGTTACCCGTGTATATTTCATTTCGTTCTTCATCGTAAAATAATGCCGTTATGTCTTCCAAAGCCTCTGCGACTGTACTTCTCACACTTGAAGAACTTGTGCGGTTTGAGCTGCCTGCATTGCTGGAGCCATCATCAACCTTGGAACTGCCATTGATTACATTTATTTTTGACAAACATTTGCCAGTCAAAATGTTGCTAATATTGATTGATCCAGCTGCATCACAAAAGTAAGATCAGTGAACAGAATAGGTCTTAGTAAGTTCTGCTACATCATTCTTAGTTATAGTCATCCCCCTGTTGAAAAATGGCCAATCGCTGCCCATCAAAAAAATATCACATGGTATTGGTAGCCAAATGCAATACGATTAGCCTCTCAATTTCACGAAGAAACATTAATAATCCATAAGTATGCCATCCTATTAGTTAACACTGTAGATGAAGCTGATGAAGTTCGAGTAAACAGCACAACTACGTAGCATTTTAAGTGTCGCCAAAAAGCCAAAGAGGAAAACCAATTAAGTATATCGAGATGGAAAGACACCATAACAGCAATTCGGTTTAACAGGATATATTAAGCAAGAATATTTATTTGCTTGATCTGGTCATCTATAGCATGTGAAATGTTTTGCCCTAAAGTGAACACATTACCATTTCCTTCCATCCAATGATCCTCTGAATCGGCTTTACAGTAGGAAATTATAAGATCCTGATCACTGGTGATATAAATGTTATTTGTATTGCAGTCTGGATGCCACAACAGGTGATCTTCAAATGAGGTAACAAGCTCTCCGCGAAAGTTCCAGACAGCTACATTTCGCTTTCTGAATGTCAGAAATAATTGATTCTCGTAAAGAAAAATGAATGCTGATGGAGTCATAAACTCATTGCTACTAACTTCCATCAACTCGGCATTTCGAACCTACAGAAAACACGAGTATATTTGCCATTATTACTTCTTCAACATTGCAATAGAGATACCATGAGAATGTATTACATATTTACATCTAAAAGAAATGCCACTCAGAACAAGAAAAAGGAGGAGAGAGAAATCTTTAATGAATTAAATACTTACATCTAGGATTTGGAGATTTTCGTTTTCTTGCTTCACAAGAAGCTTTTCATTGAACTGTTCTATGAAGTCAACCTTCTTGTTTCTATGCAATAGATGATTGAAAGCTTTAAGAACTGTGCCATCTTCTATTGATAAAATTTTGAGAGGAACGTGGCTACTAGCTCTATTAAATATCAATAGCATAATCCCTGGACTACAACACAAAGTAAACCAGGTAAGAAAATAACATTTGGAGGTCATTTTACAATTAAAGCAACAAGCCTATTCGCCAAGTCAAAAATCACAACTGCAACAAATAAATCTTTCATTTATCGGATCCCTTAACCACGTGACACCAGGATGTTTAATTTTAAAGGCAAATGTCTGGAGTCCACAAAATAAAATAGGAATTTCTTCGATGTTCGTTGTACCAATTACAGTCTTTTATACTTACGTAATAAGTTGCAACAAATAATAATTACAAGTTGATGTGTGATGGTCATAGATAGTCAAGACTACCACTCTGAGAAACTGTAAATTAAATAAGTAGACATCAAAGTACTAAATATAACCATACAAGAGTTCAGAAAAAAATAAATAAAGAGTTCACAAATTGGAAGTTTAGTGGATCTTGATTGGTGCCTAATATTAGAGTAAGAAAAATAAATGCGGAATTTGCAAGCCTACTTTGAAAATTTGAAAATCCTAATTGGTGGCTAATAAGCAATGAAAACAATAACCTCAAACGACCTAACCCAGCGACTACGTTACCAGACGGGAGATGCAGAAAAATAAACAAATACAAGAATTTCGAGAGTCACCTGATCTTGATTTCTTGTACATGCTTGTCAGAGATAGAGTAAAGCATGGTGTAGTTTTTCAGGTCAAACACCTTGTATATGCTAACCAAAATAGGAGAATTGACGGCAAGCCGCTAGTTAGATCGGTTATTCAGAAAATGCACATAAACTTCAGTTGCGATGCAAGAAGATTAGTAAAGTATACCTATCCTGTGCGGAATAGGTCAAAACCTTCCCGTTAACATCATCAAACTCAACAAAGCCAGGCCATTTTAAAGATTCAGACTCGAATAGTGCAAATCCAGCATCTGGTTTACCTCTCCGTATATATCTAGCCATTTAAAAGGAAAACAACCCTCAGGCAAGATCCAGAAACAATCTAGATTACTTGAAGATATAGAAAAAGGGAGATTTACACACTCAATTCTTGTAGATCTACACTTCAAAGAACTGAAGTTGTCAGACGCATAAACTGACACAGTGATAAGTGAATTGTTGTTCTTATTGTAGAACAAACTTCGAATAACTTCGTCAGGACTAACATTCAAGAAACATATCCTCTCATTTGTCTCTGTACAAAATAAAACAATTACAAAACATATTAGGGAAGTTTTTTAATTCGAAAGCACAAACCACATCTAAATTAACTTTCCTATAAACTTTTCAGTGGGAAACATTACCTCTACTAAATGCTGCACAAACACCAGAATGTGCAAGAGCAAAAACAATGTCACGGGCAGCCACTATTTCAATAACTTTGGTTCTTTTCATCAAAAAAGGTAAGATTGGTGAACAATGTCCCTTTGGATCATGTGTATCGTATTCCTCCTGATGAAAAAAAGTAAACTAAATAATCAAACAGAAAAAGAAATCATTCTGCCACTGTAAGCTACAATTAGTCAAATAAATTGAAATGTGATCTACCAATGAAAAAATTTCCCAAAACATGACGTGTTAAGTAGAAGTCAAATAAATAGATGTACATTGTAATTTTTAGCATCAAGCATGTTGATCATAAAGTGAGGAGGTATGATATTTTTTTGCAGGTTTTTATATTAGTGCCAATCACCTGAAATCGGGTTTGAGTACCATGGCTCAAATCTCATCTCAAAATACACCAACTATTTGATCATTTTTACTCATGCAAATATTGATCCGATTGCACTGATGAATTAGTAAGGCTACAACCAATTAACAAAAAAATTAAACAGATGAAGAAAAGAAGATGGAGATATTCAAAACTTGGTAAAGAGTTCGGTTTTGAGAGAGTAGACAATAATACGCGTTTGGAAAGTAAGGATGATAATAATTTTCAGCTAGATAGGCGGAGCTCAATTCTCCTACTATATATAGTTAGCATGTCATGCTTGGCAAAAACTTTTTAAAAACGGTAAGACAAACGAAATGGCAATGAATTAACTATGAGTGAGCTGGATCTAGAACATGGCTGATATAGCAGAAAATGAAAGAGCAAAGGTCTTGAAAGAAAATGAGGTGAAAAGCAGAACGACAAACCGTCAAACGCATATTTCGGAATCTTTCCTGAGCATTGCTCATACTAAAAGCACGATCCCTTTTCGAACAAATCTCACGCCTTTGAAGCTTCTTGACGCTGTTAACAAACCCATCAATGCGAGGCCGTTTCTTAGCCAAAATCCGCCTGCCCGAGCACGGCCGAGGACTGGCCGATATCCTCCTACCTTCCATATATCGCGAATATTATTCGTTGCACTCTTCTCCTCCCACTCCTCAGTCATACGAAAAACGCAAACATCATATGAAGAAGAAGATAAAAACAGAAGCAAATCCAAGACAGACAATCAAACTCCCAAAGAACAATGAAGCGAATCAGGAGAAGCCAATCGACTGGGCGTACGACTTACGATAATACGAAAAAGGGGAAAAAGAAAACCCTAGAACAAATACTCATCAAGAACGGGGAAGCAAAACGAAAATACTTCAAAAAAACTACACGAGTATCCCCTTCCTCCAACGGAAAATCGAATGCTGCCTGCTCGAACTTTACCAGTGTAATCGACAGCAACGTCAGAGGAAGCTAGAGAGAGAGAGAGAGAGAGAGAGAGAGTTTTGTGGAGGAGGAGAATTGCAAAAGCATATCTGATGAATTCTAATGTCTGTCGAGTAGACAAAGGCGCGTGCGATCGGCGTTCGAACGAAACCAACATTTATTACCCGTTGTATGTACCCCGTCTTACCCTTCCCTCTGTGTCCCCTTCTCTTGTTATCCATTTTCCATTTAATTTATTTTATTAAAAAAATTCCATTATTTCCATATTTAATTTAATAAATAAATTTAAATTTCGTTTTTTTAAAAATAAATGTTTTTAATTAAGAAAATAAATAAAGTGTTTATCTAATTTTCGCGCTAATATTTAGTTGCCTCCACAATGACAGCCTGATTTGCTTCTGGACAGAGAGAGAGAAAGTGTTAACGTTACATTTTATAGAAGTTTATACTTTAATTTTTTATTTTAACGTTACATTTTGATGTTGCCCTCACGAGTAGGGTGAATACAATTCAATTCAGTTCGGTTTGATTCCATTCATTACCTAAATCATGACCCACAGTTCCATGGACTTGGAACATGAACCAAAATCGAAGTTGGAACCGCTGACTTTGATTTTGGTTACTTCGATTTTGTTCAATTCTAAAAAATTTTAATTTTTTGGTTTTGGATCAGTTTTTAGATTTAGGCTCGATTTTGGATTAATTTTTGGATCTATACTGGACTTTTGGGATTTATAGTCGGGTTTTAACTCGTTTTGGGTTAAATATTTGGTAAACAACTTCAATCGATTTTTACGATTCTTGAAGACTCAAGACGATGAATGAACCAAACAATTCTTGAATATAAGGAACCAAAATTAAAACTATGGATGAGTAGAATCGGCTCGTACAATTCGGTTAAAATTATAATTTCGATCCATTTTTACCCACTCTTATTTATACATCATTCATTAATTAATCGCGTACTTTATTAATTTAATTATTTATATTATTACTTAATATTATACCATTCAATTAACGAGAAGTGAGATTTGAGCAGTGAGCCAATCAAACCATAATTATTATATACATATATCAAGAAGAAAATAATCACAACAAATAAAACAATCTAATTCTAATAGAAAATTATAATTATTAATTACTAAAATTAAGAACCTATAAATAATAATTAGAATTATTTTAATATATTTCATCAAAAATAAAAAACTTGCTAGAATTCTGGTCAATAAATCCTTCAAAGAAATGTAAGAAGTGTTTACAATAAAAGCTCGCTATTGCACAAACATAAACTAATTGTGGTCGTATACGTAACTCTCCTATCAATTCCTTGTACGTACACGCGTAATTAAATAAACTTATCCAAGCCTAAAACTTTATATTATAAATCATTTAGGTCATATTTAATCTCGTTAACTCTTATTATATTAATGTTTGATTTTAGCTTATAATTCTACACTTTTAACTTACTAATATCTCAAATTTTAAAAGAATAGATGTGATAATTACGTGTTACTCGTTAATTAATAGATAATCGAGATAAATTATAAATAATTAAAATAAATAATTTATTTTATTAATTAATCTTCACATCAACACTAGAATTAGAATTACTCTTTAATTATGATATTTTTTGAAAAGTGTGAATATATTTATGATATTTAATTCTAAAATGTTATAATAATATTACGTAAATATATAAATTATTATACCCTAGAATTATAATATTAGTTAAAGCAAGTGCTTCCAATGGAATCCTTTTCTTCTCCCATCGCCTCGTCGCTCTCGGAGATCATGCAGAAATATAATATGTGCGTCGGAGCAGTCGTCATCCTCATCGGAATAGCAGTGTTACTGGTGATCCTACTCTTCACTGTGTTCAAGCCCAGGGACCCTATCATCACCGTCAACTCCACTGCCATTAGAAACCTGAGCATCTCGCTCGACCCTGCACGGTTCGGCTTCTACCAGAACATGACCGTGGAATCGGATGTATCGGTGAAGAATCCGAACAAGGTGGGGGCAGAGTGCGAGAGCGGCACCGTTGTCTTGTACTACGGAGGAGAGGTCTTCGGAGAGTCTCGCATTCATTCCAGCCGGAAATATCCGGGCGGAAGATACTAAGAGTATGAAAGTCCCCCTGCTAGTAATGGCGAAAAGATTGCTCCCCGGGATTCTGCTTTACTCAGACGTTCTGCGAATGAATATTTACCTGAAGCTCTCCTGTAAAGTCGCTGTTTGGATCTTCAAGGTTCACGTGGACTCTACCTTGTCCTGTGATCTGGCGATTCATCTCCCCGCCGGTCCGGTTGCTGATATCTATTGCAAGAGACACTACAAAGTACAGTTATTCTTTCGGTAGAGTTCCTCTTAACTACAATTATAGTTGAGCCGGGTCAAATTAGTACATCAATATTCAGAGTTTTTTTTAAGTATTATTTTGACGATCTTCTGCATAATAGTTAGAATGTTGTTTTGAACAATAATCAGCCGTTTGATTTGAAATGAACGGTCCCGATTTGATATATTAAAAAAGGGGATGATGTTCCAGGGGAAGACTCCTGCGACATAGCTTTACAAAGTCTTTGTTAATAATGCTCAAAATTTTGACAAATAAAAGAGATATCTAAAATAATCTTCTTCTATACACGTGACATTTACGTATATTTGATAATTGTTTATAATCGTTAGTAATTATTTTTTCAATTAATTGACAATGCTTAAACTAGAAGTAAACGTGCAATAAAGAGCTAATCTTGCAACAAAAAAAATGATTAATGTTAATTTGTTAAAGATAATACAAATTATGCAACTAAAAAAAAGAAAGTAGGGAAGTTTATGCAAAAAAAAAAAAGAATAAATTTTTTATGTCTAATGTTAAAACTCTTAAACGATAAAACGTGCTTTATAAATTGAAATTAAAACATTGATATTTGAAAACAAGAACGGCTTCTTTCCCTCCGAGCAGAGTCTCATCTAAACCTTAACGATTACATTACAATCGTGTATTTTTTGAAAAAAAAAAATCATTTGGCTCAGAGAGATCTCTCTCTGTAGTTTCTTCTCTATTTTCTCGTGTCAATATCTTCTTCCATCAAGAAGCTACGAAGCGTTGGTAGTATTTTTTGGTAAAAACTATCCAAAAATTGTATCCCGAAAGAACGGGACCATATCGAATATGAAAAACTGCCTAACGTCTAATATTCAAGAAAAATGAAATAAAAATTTATTAAAAAGAAAATTATGAATGATTTGAAAAATTCATTATATTAATTGATACGTAGATGAATTATATATTAAAATTAAGATTTTTTTCATTTTAAACCTTAAAGTAAGAGATTTTTTTTTAAAAAAAAACTCTTAAAATTTAAGATTCATTAGATAAAAAATAGACATAGGTATGGAATTTTTTTTTATCATTTACTTTGAGAATTCTAAAAAAAATAGAAACTTTATTTTATTTTATTTTTAATATTTTTCTTAAAATAAGTGAAGACTTTTTATTTTATCCAGTAATATTTTTCCGAGATAGGTATTAAATTTTTTTTTAATTTAATATTTATCTGTTAGACGAATATCATAAAAAAAATAATATATATTTGTTATTATTACATGTTTTTTAACGTTTTATTTTTGTTATTATTACATTTTACCCAATTATATTTATCTGTCAATGCTATAAATCTCTCAATTCTCTCTATTATTCTTGCTCCGGCGACATTTCTCTTTGTTTACGGCTAGGTATGCATTTACTTTTTATAATTTAGGGTTGATCTTATCTAGATTTTAATTTAAATATGTTATGATATTTATTTTGCATGTGTCAATTTAATTGTTATACATTTTCATATAATTTCAATTTTATTGTAATACATATTATTTTATTTTTTTACCTATTAGAATTTATGTGAATTTAATTATTATATCTTTCCATATAATTTCAATTTTATTGGAATACATATTATTTTATTTTTTATTTTTATCATCTCATTACAATAATATACCTTTCAGATTATTACCGAGGAAGATGGATGCTGATTTCAGTAGATTGATTAGTTGGACTAGCACAAACACCATGGAATTTCGAAATCAAGCATGTAAAGAGAAGTTTCAACGAGATTTGCGCAATCGCTCAGTTAGTCATTGTATGTCTATCAACTTTATAGGTTGGAAGTCATTGGTGATAAAAGATATGTTTGACTGCATCAGTCTACGCGGGGTGTGTACATTGACGAGTCATGTCTACGAGAGAATAATTCGCTTGTTTTACGCGAACTTAACAGCAACTGGAAGATTTGGAGTCTTGACTGTTATGATGACGTATATCCTTGGTACGGAGCTTATGATACGTCAAGAGACGGTAAATAAAGTATTGGAGTTCCCCATCAAAGGTGCGGAGCAATATTACAATGCTTCGAAAGATGCCCATATTTTCACATTGCCCGAGTGAGTAGAGTTTCTTTAGGGAATTCATATCAATTCTAACATCGAGGTGTTCGTCAAGCCACGAACTATAGATTTGAATATTAGAGGTCGGTTCTTCGCAACATGATAGCCCACACACTTTTGCCTCGAGAGGGATATCGAAATCTCGCGAGCTGCATGGATCTCTATGTTATGGAGAAGTTATGCAACGGGAAATCTTTTGACCCTGGCAATAGCAACGAGATATATTACATCGTTGCCATCAATGCTGACGGCTGTGAGTAATTGGCCGGAACACGACCCTTTTAGATTACAGTCATGCAAACATATAACTGGTCTACCGTACTGCAGCAACCATGTCTTGCAGGCAGCCATGCACATATAAAATCTTTGGAATCCCAATGAATTAGGGCTCACTAGATTACCATCAATTTTTACTGTGTGCTGCCTAGATTTGATCTGAATATCTTGGCTGCATACGACCATAGTTGCCCGTATTGTTCGTCACACTTTCCTTCGTTAAGGGTTCGAGTTACACTTCTTGCTCTGGTGGCAAGACTGGGTGAAACGTCGATAGTGAAATCTTTCCTCGCTGTCTCGATAATAGACGGGATGTCTCAGGTAGGGTGATTTTTGAACTTGTCTAAGTAATGTTTTGCCACCCATTTTGCTGATGCGTGTCGATTCTCAACTATTCTCGAACAGCTGTGAAAGTCAATAGAACTTTTTATTTGAAACGTATCCTCATTTTGCATCTTCGAGGCATACTGTCGCCACCCACATCTATTTTCACACTCAGCAGTCAGTCGCCTTGTTTCCCTTTTCGTGAATTTTATGCCATAACCGTTTTCCAAAGAATATTTGCGTATTTCGTTTTTAATTTCTTCTAAAGAAGTATATGTTTTACCTTAATGAAATCTCATAGCTATTTGTTCTCTTACCGGTCTGTTTTTCACCTCATCATCATCCGAACCAACCGGTGTTCGGAGCTCATCGTCGAGCGTCTTAAAAGTCGAATACACGAATCTTTCTTCATTTTCATCTTCGTGATTGAACGCTCGTAGATCACCATATGCTGGCGTACCGTCCAAATACCACTTCACTTCGTCATCATCACTTGATTTCTCGTCTAAATCAACTGATTTACTTGAATCCAAATCCATCGTTGTTACTAATATAAATAAAAGTGTTTAAATATACAAATATTAAAATAAATTCAATTCAATTAAAGTAACAAAAAATAATAATAACGGTCCACTTAAATTCGAATTTTCTTATACAGGACTTATACAATATAATTACAATTTATTATAATCGATACGGTCAGTCGATCCAACCTCCCTGCGGCAGAACTTAATTCTCTCATAACAATTTTATTACAATCGATATGATCAGCCAGTCCTAACTAGATCGGTCAGCCTCTCTACGGCGGTCGATCTCCAGACCAGTATAAAAGTTTTAAATTATTGATTTTTGATATTTTAAGATTTTTTTTATGAATAATAAATTTTAAAAGTTTTTTAAAAAAAATCTCTTACTGGGGTTTATAATAAAAAAAAACCATAAAAATTAAAATCAAGGGTCCAAGATTAACAACAAGTAACAACGAGGGTAGGACGTAGAATCGATGGTAGAACATTACAATTTCAACGGTCAACGGTCAGCAGCTCAGCCTACCTTACCATCCAACCCCCTCGCCGCCATTTACGCGCCTTCCTTTATTACTCCGACTCGCCCTTCCTTTCTCCTTCGTCTTCTTCTTCCCGATTATCTGAAAGGAAGGATCGCGGGAAGCAACCTTCTTTCTGCTCCTCCATGGAAGAAGCTCTCCCCTTTCCTAACTCCAAGATAACTCCTCCCTCCTCCTCCTTCCGCCTCCGTTGCCCCAGCCTCAATTCACTCCGTCTCCGCCGCATCTTCGACCTCTTCGACAAGAATTGCGACGGCGAGTTAACCCTCCAAGAGCTCAACCAAGCCCTCACTCTTCTCGGCCTGGATCCGGACCTCTCCGACCTCGATTCCATTATCAGGTCTTTCATTCAACCTGGAGGTGCGGGTCTTCGATTCGAAGACTTTTCCGCCCTTCACCAGTCCTTGAACAAGATTTACTTCGATACTCAGGGAGGAGGAGAGGATCAGGGAATCGCCACGTCGACACCGGTGACTTTGTCTCAGGAGGATTCGGATCTGTCTGAGGCGTTCAAGGTATTCGACGAGGACGGCGATGGATACATATCGGCGAAGGAACTGCAAGTTGTACTGAGAAAGCTCGGATTTTCAGAGGGGAACGAGATTGATAGCGTTGAGAAGATGATCATCTCCGCCGACCGCAACCACGATGGGAGGGTTGACTTCTTCGAATTCAAGGACATGATGCGCAGTGTAATTGTCCGGAGTTGATAATCCCCCGGATTGAATCTCTGCTCCGTCGTCTTCCCGGGGAAATGGGTTATCATTCCTCCAGTAGTGCGTTTGTTTCTCTGTAATCAAAAGCAATAAAACTACACGTCGTCCTTGGTTCACTTCAGCTGTCGGAAAAACTAGGTATAATATTATGGTTCATCACGTATCATAATAATAATAACAATAATACAAATCTTTAAACCGATTAAAGCTCTAAAACAATAATTGCCCAACGATTTATTTAAGATGTTAATATCTGGATCAATTCAAGATGAATACTTTTTGGGCTCGTCAAATAAATAAACATTTAGAGACAGATTGAAATCTTGCAGTAACAGAAACTACTCGATCAGTTATTACAATTTCGAGAGATGAGACGTCTCTCGAGATAAAATTTTGTTGTTCTACAATGTCAGTATATTTTAAATTAAGATTTATATTTATTAACTAGAAATTATACGAACTTAATTCAAATATATTGTCTCGATAATATATGAATAATGATTACGCGTTTCGTTAGTTTAAACTGAATTTGAAATATCAAATTCATAATCTCCTCGGTCAAGCAACTAGTCCAGAACAATGTCCTAAAAGACAAAGTAGAGCAACTTTCTTTACTCTACGTAGAAGTAGGAGCACACAAGCAAGTCATGCACTTGGAGGAACAAGGCTACGCAACATTGTTTGGCACGAAGTCATGTGGACAATTAGATAGTGGTCACGCTATGGCGGCACTTGACAAGCTCAAATGCGCAAGGCACGGAGTGTCATCGAGCCAACTTTGCATGCCACACTAGCAACAAAGAGAGGTTACTCCTAATTGCTTCTTTTGCAACTTGTTAATCTCCTCAAAGAAAATTATACACACCACTGCTGAGTGCTGATTGCTGAGTGCGCAGAACATTGTTAACACTGCCCATAGCTAGTACACTTCCTTGGTTCCTTCTTTTTGTTTATTATGGTGAAAAGAGAAGTGGCAAGTGCGAGTGGACGTGGGACTATAACAATCACATGCACCCACGAGTGGATGAAACCATGAGCTGTTCTTTCTTCCATGCTCCTGAACATCTTTTTGGTGTCTTTAGACTTAGATAAATACAATCAAGGGTTATATTGTATATAGATCCAGACCCAACTCAACGGGACGTTTCCATTAATAAGTTGTGATAGTCTGACATTTGAAGACGAAGATGTTCATGTGTGAATGTCCAATCTATATAAATCGATTTAAAAAATTAATAAATATATAATTTATAAGTAAAATTTTTATTTATATATAATATAATACGTTTTAGATTGATATAAAAAATAAATTCGTGCAGACTCTATCTAAAGCATATGATATTGTGCTGTGAGATTGGCGGGACTAAGGGATAATTCAAGGCATTAAATTTGATGGAGAATTGTTAAAAGTGGTTTTAAGGACCAAATTATTGATTTGGGTGGGAACGGTGGAGCCGAGGCAATCTAACCTCTCGTCGGAGTATGTTTTGCTTCCCCCTATCCATCGTTCCACTCATCGCTAATGCCAGCTTCCACCTTCCGCTCCCCGGCGCCGCCCGTTCTCTTCTTTCGATCCACCTTCTGAACTTCTCTCCAACAGTCATATTTCCTTTTCGTTTCAGCTCTTTCGTCCTCTACTTTTCCCTTTTTCTGTGAAAGTGTGTCTGCTCTCCTGTCGCTCCCTGCTTTATTGTACTAAAGCAAGCCGGCCCTATCCAAAAGGCTTTTCTCTTTCTCTTGCTTCGGCTTCAAGATTTGGTCGCAATGCGGGCTTTTCTTCGAACTTAGAGATTACGATTTCTTGCTGTCGAGAATGGCGTTTTTCACCATCTTTGTTGCTGTTTACTTGGAGTATCGGAGAAGATTTTGGGCGATTTCTGTGGCGATCCCATTATTGTTTCCGTAAGCAAATCGGGTATTTTCTTGCCATATTATCGCTAAACATATGTAGTAAATCTTTTAACCTTCGCTTTCCAACCAAGAATTATAAATTGCATTAATACTCTTGAAAATGGCGCGTTGTTCGATCTTCGAATCTTTCCGATTTCTCTAAAATGTGTAAAAATAAGAGTTTTGATTCGACTGATGCTCGCAATAATCTGTGAAAACTGCTTTTACTTTGATTCCGAATTAACAAAGGCAATCTACTAAGGCTTGAAGCATGAGGTGCTGTTTAACGATTCAGCTCTATCCCCGATCCTTGTTGCTACTTTGCAGTCTAACTGATTCTGTATATTCTTTTTCTCAGCATTCACATTCCCCATCGATTCTGAAGTCGGAGGGATCTGGGGAAGAAATTAATCTTATCTCCACGATTCCTCCACCGTTTCAATTCGAGTGCCGTTGCCTTTGATTGCATTTCGAAGAGCATTATTGATGGGGCTTCTTAAAAGTCTCGGGATGCTTCTACTTGAAATATGGTTCTTTTGCTTGTCTGATCTGAGAGCTCAATCTGTTTCCCCTGCTCGATCTCTAGATGCTCTTCTCCAAAACTACGCTTACAAGGCTTTTGATCGTCCTCGGACTGGGATTTCTTACGACGGAACTGTCCCATCTAACCTGACTGGAATTAAGATTGCCGCATTGAGGCTCAGAAGTGGCAGCTTAAGAACCAGAGGAGTTAAGATGTACAAAGAGTTTGAGATTCCAACCGGAGTTATTGTGCAGCCGTATGTTCAGAGGCTTGTTTTAGTGTATCAGAATTTGGGAAACTGGTCGGAGGAGTTTTATCCACCACCGTCCGGCTATACGTACCTAGCTCCTGTGGTTGGTCTTCTAGCTTACGATGCTGCCAACTTATCTGCTACAAATATAGCAGAATTGAGTTTGCAGGCGTCTGGTAATCCCATGAAAATCAATTTTTCCGATGAGAAAACGGTTTCCAATGCAACTGCTGCCAAGTGTGTTTGGTTTGATTTGCAGGGTTCAGCCAATTTCAGCGACCTCACGTCGGGTAGTACGTGTTCTGCGATTCAGCAGGGCCATTTCTCTGTTGTTATGGAGTCTGTAGCTCCTCCTCCACAACCGGTGGCTCCAAAGGCGACGCTGAATAGTGAAAGAGGCGAGAAAAACAGTTCAAATTCAAAACTCTTGTTGATTGTAGGATCTGCATTGGGCGGACTCATGCTGATAGTCGCTGGAGCTTTCCTGTTTCTATGGGCGCAAAGGTACGAGAGGAGGAAGAAAATGGAACAGATGGTGAGGGCGTCGGAAGCCGGAGAAGCTTTGCAAATTGCCTCCGTCGGCGATACAAAGGCACCTGCTGCTACTGGCACTAGAACACAACCCTTTCTCGAGTCTGAATATGCGCTCTGACTCTCATTCTTGCCCAACATCAAACCATAGATCTTAGATTTATTGTCGTCCGCGTAAAAATTGATCCCAAGATTTTAGAATTCATTGCAGAGTGTCCCCAACATTTGTTCCTCCAAGAAGAAATAAATCTTATCTTTCTCACCTTGCTTTGCATAAGTCCAGTGTTCATCTGTATGTTCCGAAATTCTGTTTTATTAGTTTTGATTTCGAGAGTTTTCGTGTTTCGATTGCTTTGTTTAAGTAGATTCGGGAATACCAGATGAAAGATTTGAGGAATAAATTTCGCAGAAAGACGCTGAGGAAGGATTCGTCCCTTCTTCCCATGGTAGTAATCGGAAGATATTCGCGTGATTTAGATCAAATTTAGGTAATTTCGGATCAGAGCGTACAGGTTCGATTGTGTTCGACGATGAACTTCTGCGGTCAACCCGAGCACGGAGCAAAGAGCGGGGTCGTATGGCCATGGCTGGCCCCGTCGAAAATTCTGCTGTCTTGTCCGAAGTCATTTGCTACCCGATCACAGTGAACCAGTGAAATCTGTGACAGTCTTCTTCGGCTTCTTCTTTCCCAAAAAAGACAAAAGGGTTTGTACAAAAGCGAAAATTACAGCCATAGAAGTTACATTTTACCTTTCTTACGTCTCAAATTACAGACAATTTGTCCATCTTCTCATTTTCTTTATTTTATTTTTTTGATTTTCCTTGGGTTCCCCCTTAATTGATGATTCTGTGTTTCTCCTTTTCCCTCAGCTGCGACAGCTGCTGAATCCTTTTTCCATTTCATATCTTTTGTTGCTTTAGATTCCGAATAATAAAGAAAATTCAATGTCAGGTTTGTATAATCCCAACTTCTCCCCAGCTAGAGCCGCTTCTCCGCAGATTAGAGCCACTCCGGATGTTGACAGGTACGCTTTCGGACAGTCCTCTTCCTACTTCCTCCCTATTTCTTGTAAATCCTTCTCGCCTGAAATGAATACTGCTTCGACCATCGCAAAATTCTTAGTTAATGATTTGTTAATACGAGTATGACCTTTCTGTTATGATCTACGCTCATCGATTTTTGCTGTTCTAGTCAGTACTACTTATCGGAGCTGTTAGCCGAACATCAGAAGCTCGGACCGTTCATGCAAGTCCTACCAATATGCAGCCGACTTTTAAATCAAGGTTTGCTACTCTACTCTTCTTAACTTTAATGGAGCTTTTTTTGTCCCTGTTTGTGCGTCTCTATATCTTCTTCATTACCTCATAACTTGCTATAGCCTGTCCCTGAGCGTATTTGCTGTGCTTAGATCGTGATGAGTGACTTTACAAGTCTAAATCATGGCCATATATTTCTTCTCCGTTTCTTTAGTAGTTCATATTGGCCTTTTTTTTCTTCATCCTGCCCAGTCTGCGATTGTGGATTTAGGCATTTGGTCGATCGAGTTAAGAATTTATTAACCCTTGAAATCTCCTCATATCTGCTAGAGTTATTCTCAATGACATTCTATATAGCTGAATATTTGAGTTGTATTGTACATTTAACTTAAAAGAGTTTCAGTTGTTTGACGAAAGTTTTGTAGCCGCTCGATGAAAGTTTTGTACTCATTGTTTTGATTTGTGAGATCGATTCTGATGTTTAGTGAGTCTTCTTTAATAACGTATATCTTCAACCGTCATACATCATTTCTTGCTCGAAGAATTTTGCAGTGGTTGAGCGAGTCAATTTCCAAGAGGAGGTTGTTTAGACTCGTTCTTATTATAATTAGATCCAAGTTTTTTTTTATGGTTTTGTTTCTAAAATGACAAAAGCTTCTCGTCTGTTGAATCATTCCCTCTTAAACCTCTTAACCATCAGAAAGAGATCAATGCCATGGGAATTCCAGTCCAAAGTCTTTTGTTCTGCCCTTCTTAGTGAGCTGCAATACCAACTTCGTCCTGTTGCTTGAAACATTGAACATACACATACAGATGTCTAGCTTTTTTAACCAAGCCTCTATGTTCGTTCTATTGTTATAAAGGTCATCTTTAGAGTTATGACTGCTGAAACATGTTCGTCGACTCAAGACAGCAGTCATCTTTTTCTGAAATTTTATGTCACGCATTTTTTTAGAATATTATTCCACTTCTAACTTAAGCATAGTACACCAGGTAACCCCCTAGTTATTCTCCTGAAGATGTTGATGAGTTTACAAACAAAATGCTTGAGTAAAGATTTTAGTGGAAGAGTAACCGAAGTGAAAATTGGGATTTGAATTAGGTTAAACATTTTTATTGTTGTAACCTGGTTCCTCTAGAGCGAGCACTTTATTTTAAGAATCCAAATAGGCAAAAGTTCTGATAGAACCTTGGTCACCCCGAATTTAGTGAACTTTACCTTCTCTTGTGATTCATTCTCCAACGACTCAACATGAAAAGGAAATCTAAGACCACATCACAGAATAACATTTAGAAGTATCTGTTCTGTTTATGTGCTGCATGCAGTTCTTAGTTCTAGTAACTGAGTGATACTCAGTTTACTTCAAGATAAGCAATATCTTCATAGCATGTTCAGATTTTCATTGATTATCTTTCACATTAAAGCTTATCTTAATGCAGAAATTTTGCGGGTTTCTGGTATGATGTCCAACCAAGGGTTCAGTGACTTTGACAGATTGCGGCATAGGAGCCCCAGTCCTATGGCTTCTTCAAATCTCGTGTCTAATGTTTCTGGCTCCCTGTTAGGTGGCTGGAGTAATCTTCCTGTTGAGGTATTCATATTTAGATTATTGACCTGGCATCCCAATTTTGCTCCCTCCAAAATCTTTGTCAATAACTTTTACTGTCTGGGAAATCTTTCAAATATCTTTTAATTTCTCACGTAAAACTTCACGTGAAAATGTGTTTAGCGGCTCATTAATTGGTGACAACTATTATCTTTTACAAAGGGTCACCTTGGTCATTCTTAATGGAAGATAACTTTAAGGATTAGTGAATTTACTTTATCTCGCCTTTGTTTGTTTCAAATCTTTGCTATCTAAGGCTTATAACAATAGGAACAAAACATCAAAAGCATGTAGCTCCTTTCTGTAATTTGATTTATGTGTCTTCTTTCTCATTGACTGGATAAAATACCATGAATTAGCTGTGCATTTATCTATCTTCGTTTTGACTTTCTTTTCTTCTATGCTATTTATTTTACCATAATGGAGTGTTGATCCCTTTTCCAACATAAAGACATAAATCTTTCGTAACCTTTTCAACAATTTTAAATATTTTAATGCATGTGTACAACGTTGTTTTTAAGAAGCAAGCTGTTATGATCAAATCCATTTCAATTTCAAATTCACCAAGATGAAAAGTTATAGCATAAAATTCTACTTTTCAATGAATCTTTAATCTTCTCTGTGTGGCAGCATTAACTATTAAAGCTAAGATATATGTCAATAAGTTATATGTATTAAAGAAAAGAATATGGATTAAAAAAAACAAATCTCTATACATATTTGTATGGAGGATACTCCTAGAATATATAGACCGAACAACTGAAAACTAACTAGCCATACACAGAAAGAGCAGATAACAAAATCTAAGGACCTGAACAAACAATTAACACTGATTAATAAAGATTCAGAGGAATGTTCTTAGTGTTACATAGAGACAATAAGTTTTTAACTAGAAGTGGAACAGATGAAGACCATAACACCATTGTGCCGGAAATGAAATCAGATCTATGAAAGAGTCATGAAAATTTGTCAACAATTTGCAGCTCTTTTCACCCTTTTCCTCTTTTTGTGTTTTCACTCTGTTATTATGTTAAATTCCTATCTGTTTTAAAGCGCACAAACACCTTGAAGAAGGATAACTTAAACAAATTTACCTATAGCTCCATGAGATGTTTGCCTTGTATTTACAACATGGTGCAATGAAAACTGGAACAATCGTTTTTCCCTGACATTTCTCTTAGTGTGAGTGCTGGTGCAAAGTCTAGATGCTTTATACCAGTTTTCTTGATCGACGCTCAAATTGGAGATGCATAACTTTGATTGCAAACATGAAATACATGGGCGTCGTGCAATAAAAAATCCTCAAAAGCAACTAGTTCGTTGCTCATAAGTACAACAAGCACTTATAATTCCTTGCATGGTTGAATTATTTCAGTTGCAGTCGTCATAAGCAACACAGCTTTTTATTAGAACAACATAAAGTAATAACTTTTCATTGTGATGCAGAGATTAAGTGGACCACCTGGAATGACTATGGACTGGCAAGGTGCACCAGCAAGCCCTAGTTCTTTCACTGTCAAGAGAATTTTACGTTTGGAAATTCCAGTAGATACATATCCCAATGTAAGTTTTGTATAAACTGCCTTTGTGATTATATTTTAAGATCATCTTCTTGTACGATGTTTTTTCTATTTGATAAAATTAATATATTGTGTCTGATGACCAACATCTGATCTGTCTACCATTTATTGTTTAAAGTTTAACTTTGTTGGGCGGCTTTTGGGACCCAGAGGTAATTCTCTGAAACGTGTGGAAGTTACGACAGGGTGTCGAGTATACATTAGAGGGAAAGGTTCAGTGAAGGATCCAGACAAGGTGGTAATATATACACTTTCTCTTTCAGGATTGATTTTAGCAGAGTTTCTGTTTGTCAATGATATTTTAACCAAACATAGTGCGGATATAATTTTCTTTTCTAATTTATATAAAATAAGGGGAGATCAACATAACGTTGGTTCTGGTTTTTGTACTAATTTTCCATTTGCAAACTCAAGGAAGAGAAACTACGAGGCCGACCTGGCTATGAGCATCTGAATGAACCGCTACACATTTTGATTGAGGCGGATTTACCAGCCAATATTGTCGATTTAAGGTTGAGACAGGCCCAGGAAATTATAGAAGAATTACTCAAGCCTGTGGTACTATCTCCTACCCAACTCCTTTTTTCAGAAATTTTTTTTGCGTATTATATTTGCTGAACGAAAGTTTGTTCCTGTTACTATGTCTTTCCCTAGACTCTGTGCACGAATGCTTGTGTATGATATGCAATGCATGGTGAATTTGACACTGGCCGTTTTAGTCTTATCTACTCGTCTTTCAAATGTGAGTAAACCTCTTTGTTCATGTTCTTTTTGGATATAAACTCATTTGAATTTGCAGGACGAATCACAAGATTATATTAAAAGGCAGCAATTGCGTGAATTGGCGATGCTAAATTCCAACTTCCGAGAAGAGAGTCCTGGCCCAAGTGGAAGTCTCTCACCATTCAATTCCAATGGGATGAAACGCGCGAAAACCGGCCGTTGAAAGTGCATGCTGTTCGCTCTCTGTTCGCAATGATTTCTACCCTCCAATATTTAATGACGGCTATGCCTTTCCAATACATATGAATTACGACAAC
This sequence comes from Begonia peltatifolia, assembly GCA_022433055.1. Taxonomy (NCBI): domain Eukaryota; kingdom Viridiplantae; phylum Streptophyta; class Magnoliopsida; order Cucurbitales; family Begoniaceae; genus Begonia; species Begonia peltatifolia. The sequence continues at coordinate 29,270,774 of CM039519.1, forward strand.
AAGAAAGAAAGCTCACACTCATTGCAAGTGAGCTTTCTGTAGGTTATCGTTTTGCCTTCTTATATTCTTTTTTAAAACAACAGAAGCAAAAAAGATTTACACGGGTGGGGGAAGAAACAGAAGATTTTTGAGTTTAGGTATGATGAGGTAAGTTTATGCTGTTAAGTTGATGTATTCATTGGATTTATTCTTGTTTTAGTGACAATTTGGAAGCGTGGAATAGGACCCAACGTACTGTTTTGGAGGAATATATATATGTAATGTCATATTGTTTGTTTAGAGTGAAATGGTTTTGCTTGACTTGTATGTGTGATGGTTCTTTTAACCTCTTTGAGATCTGGAGGGTAAATCTACAAGGAACGCCTTGATACTCACAAGTCGCATAAAACGAGTCAATCTCTATCAAATGATATAATATTCTTTTCATGTTCTTGCATTGTCCTCATAGTTTATATTTCGCGTTGGACCCCGATGTCAAGTTGAAGTATGGAGGCGTCGTAGCAAAAGTATTATCATGATTATTGAGATTTTGTTATGTTAGGCCACTTGAAATTGGCCTTAGGTGAAGAAAAATGCTCATCATTATCATCAATGTGAAATGCAAAACCTTTGCACAAAATCAACCAAGCCACTCAGCGAAGTGCACTCCAGCAAACTCAACCATGGCATCAATCAATCTCAATGAATGTATGAGTGGCAAGCCAACTCTTAAGTTGTATTCTCATCCGACCCGGATTTAACACAAAACATATTGTTTTGACACCTTATAATAAACCTTACATCTTTGATAACATTATCCGTAAAAATAAGTCGTCGAATGTGGCAACTCTGAGAAAGCAGTAACTGTATGCATAGTCGTTAGTAATTGTTGAAAGTAGATTCTGACCTCCAAATCCATCTTGAATCTCAGCGACCTTTTGGGTTCATTATCTGAGAAAACACTGTGCTTGGGGTCAACCCATCGGAATCTTCGTTGGCAAGGCTGCGGCCACCTAGGCTTATGCTTATTCCACTGCTTGAGTCTGTTATGTTGCCTTCGAACCCGGGTGAAACAATGGCATCTTTCTTCCCTTTAGTTGCTACATCAAACTGACCTTCCTCTACCTCCATTTTACTCGAAACCTTGCCACTCTCTTCTGCACTCTCCTGCAACTGCAAAGCAAACTCTAGATTCCACAGCACATCCCCCATTGATGGCCTGTCAATGCCCTGGTCAGCCACACATTTCATTGCGGTCTCTGCAAATTTCTTGAAACATTCTTCTGCAATCCTACCCTTCAAGAGAGGATCAATCATTTGTTCAAGAATGTCTTTGTTGTGGCAGTGAGCAGCCCACTCTGCCAAACTAACTTGCTCCTTAGTAAGAGTCGGATTCAGCGCTGGACGGGCACACAAGATCTCGAAAAGAACGACTCCAAAGGAGTAAACATCAGATTTATCAGTGAGTTGCTGTCGCCTGAAGTATTCCGGGTCCAAGTACCCGAAACTACCCTTTACGACAGTGCTGACATGTGTGTTGTCCAATGTAGGACCAGTTTTCGACAATCCAAAATCCGAAACCTTAGCCACCCACTTCTCATCCAAAAGTATGTTGGTCGTTTTTACATCTCGATGAATAATTGTATGCTTAGCACCGGTGTGGAGATAATGCAAACCTCGAGCAGCTCCAATACATATCTCAAGCCTCTGCTTCCACGGTAGTGGCGGCTTCTGGGTTTTGTACAGATGCTCCCGGAGTGTTCCATGGGCCATGTAATCATAGACCAGAATCATCTCACAGTTTTCTTCGCAATAACCAATCAGTGAAACAAGGTGACGATGCCGAAGTTTCGAAAGCATTTCGATCTCAGTTTGGAACTCATGCACACCTTGCTCAGAGAGTGGATTTCCCCGTTTAATGGCAACTTTGGTCGTCCCACCATCAATTTCTCCCTTGTAAACCTTACCAAAGCCTCCCACTCCAAGGAGCAAGGACTCATTGAAGTTCTTGGTGGCAGCCTTTATTTCGGTGAACGAGAAGTGTCGACAAAGGTTTGAAGGGAGGGTTGATGCATAACTTCCGGTAGTGTTTGTCTTTGCAGAGCCGGCAGAGTGTGAATTCCCATAAAGCGAAAGAGGAAGCCATCCAGATGGTTCTTCACTCGAATTCGAATATTTCACATACTTCTGTCGACGGGAAGCAGTAACAAGAAAGAAACCGACAACAAGGCTGATTACAGCCCCCCCACTAAGGCACCCTGCAATTATTGCTCTATGATTCTTCGATTTACTGTCGCCAGATTGAGGTAGAACTGACGACTCGTCAATTACTTCCTGTAAAGTGGGTATTGGATTAATACCTCCTAGATTGCCGTTTGTGTCATTAATTTTGAATATCTCCACACCATTCAGGATTGCGTCATAAAATTGGGACTTTGAAACTGTGCTTGGACGGAGATCAAGCCACAGATCCTGTTGTGCACTACCGGGTGGAACAAGCACCGCATAGTCCTTACGAACAGGAACCCCATTTCTCCCTCCTCCCCAAGCAATCACATCTGCTGCAGGCTCAGCGGTTTGATTGTTGATAAAGATCTGAAAAACTCTTTGATTAATCTTATATATAATGTCTGTGAGCTCACAAAAATGAAGTCTAACCAGATAAGAGAATCCCGAATCAATAGAAAAAGCCCAAGTCAGGTTGAAATTTAAGTTGACCGCAGTGGTCGGACCCATTGATCTGGCAGTGGCATAAACATCAAAAGGTGCTATATAAGTAGGCACATTTGCTGGATATTTGATAGTGGTGTTCGTATCAGTTGTCAGAGTTACCCCAGTGGCAGCAGAAAATATGTAGGCCGAATCATCAACCCAGACCCTGAAAAGACCTGTATCTGCCGGCGGCAAGATGTTGCTCCCTCCCACGTTTAACCGATAAACAGTCTCAAGGGCTGTGCTATTATCTATGTGAAATGGATAATTCTGACCAACAATCATGGTTGTTCCATCAGTAGCACTGTAAATATCTGGCACAGATATGATCTCAATCCCATTAACGAAAGCATATGCATTCGGAAGACTGGAAGATGGAATGAAGTTTATATCCAGAGTTTCACCCTGGACACTGACGGAGTATTCCTTGATAATATATGCAAAATTCAGCGCCTGAGTCGTCTGAATAGCACTGAAATTTTTAAGCAGAGTATAGGAGTTGGCCGTGACAGTAAAAAGAGCATTAGATGCATTCAGCCCTCCATAAGAAGAAGGGTAAAAGTAGAGACGAATGAACAGATGACCAGATGAGACAGGAATTTTATACGTGAAGTTAGAGCTGAAAACGCGAGCAGTCATGAAAGGAACTTCAGAAACGGAAGGATCTTGGTTTGCAGCTTTTGATTCAACAGAGTTTGCAAACGATGAAACAAATTTGGACCCATTATCGGAGACCCATGTCCGACTGTAAGGATCATTAGACTCCGGAGGTCCACCGCAATTTATTAAGATATTAGTAGAAGGCACATAATCAGCAGCCAAACTCGAATGAATGACGCAGAGGAAGTAAAGGCCAATCGGAACTGATACAAGATTAAACTTAAAAGGGCTATACATAGATTCAGAATTGGAGTTCTCGAGATTTTAAATAACCTCCCAAAAAATTGAACCAAAGACTGAAGCAAAGAGTTGCAGAGGAAGAGAAATTAAGCAAACTCCAATCGAAAAGAGAAATGGGGAGAACCGACGAGCAGTTGAAAAGCTCTGAAAAATTAACGAAGAGCAGAAAAGGGAAAAACGTCAGCAGCAGCAGGCCTTTACAGTCGATCTACCATCGTTGCTAGTAGCTAGAGCTACTGGGTACTGGTTTTGGATGGTTATGATACAGATTACACAACACCCATTCTTGGAAATCGGTCGATTGAACAAACAGACAAGGAAGACGCGTTGATTGAGGGAGAACTGAGAAGGGAAGCGGGTGACGCGTTGATTGAGGGAGAAAGTAGAAGAAGAGATTGAAGGAAGGAAGGAAGGAAGGAAGGAAGGGTATGGTGAGTTGTATTGGCGGTTGGAGTCCACTTTCATCTTCCATCTGTTCTCGAAGAAATAATATAAAATAAATAATATTTATTATTATTTCTAAGATAAATTAAAAATAGCGTTACTTTATTTTGAAATCACATATATCTCCGATCCGAAAGCACCCATCATGTATCGAGCAACATTGTGTCCCAGTGTTACTAGCTAACACGACGGTAAACGCGTGTTCACTCTTCAAATCTAACTTATGAGCAAGGAATATATGACATTTTATAGGCATGACTTGATTGTATTTGTGGTCAGGTCACCTTTCAAGTCTATTATTATATTTTAAGAAATTACATTAATATTACACAGTGTCAACTTTCAGATCACAGTCTTGTCTTTTTGGCTTTATTAACACTAATAATTTCGTACATCTTTTTTTTATGTCCATGCTCGAAAGAATACCCTATGCCTATGTTATATATAGGTAGGGCCATTTCTCTTAACATAGCCCTTTGGGAAGAGCCTCTCCTGCACTATGATCACAAGGTTGATCCAACTAAACCATATAATCAAAACCATTTTAAAGAAAAGCCGAAACAGACTCATAAATTCAGTTCCAGCTTCTAAGGTTTGCAGTAAAAGTTTGAACTTTGAAAGAAGACGTACAAGCCATAATTCATAAGGACGTCCCCCAACAAATACGATCCAGGCAGGGATGCCAGATCAGATTCGAATGCTGCCTAGCAGAGCGGGCTCTCTCTACTAAGGACTGAAGCTGGTGGCCTTACGTAGCTAAAGCCTGTGAAGGCATTTCCACCAGCTTTAGGACTGGCAACAGGAGAATCTACAATGGGCATGTTGGTCCAGTGTTTCTCAAAGTTGGCAACACAATGCTTTCCAGCAACTTGAGGGCGGAAACTTGGTTGAACACCTCTTGACTCCAGTTCCTTCCAATTGATCGCCTTGAACCATTTATGGCGCTTGATCTCCTCCCCACCCATCGGCCCATTTCCCAGGCGCTTGCCTGCATCCTTTTGCAGCAGCTAAAACAGTAAAAAAATGATTATGCTCATCAGAATGAGCACAATAGGCTTAAAAGACGAGGCATAAGACATTGAACAACAGTTGGAGACAGAATTAAAAGAATGTCATGTGTCTACAATCTTTAGTTAGTAACAACTGCTTCATGGGTCCACCACGACGGACCAAACCCTATGCCTAATGCCTAGATAGACAATACCTCTATGAAAGTTCTCACAAAATTAATCATGATTATTCCTTTGAGCTCTCAAGAACTCCAATAAACATCTAATACCCAAAAAAAGTGTTAAGACATTCTCCAAAGAAGCCACTTGTTATTGGTCACTTGACATTCATGATCAACCATCCCAATTAAAATAAAAAATTCAAATTCCAGGATTCTACTTACTACATGAGATGTGAGCTATCACAATACACTGTTAATTAACAATGACAATCACAATTCACCGTTCATTAACTAGGCCAGTTTGCATTTGTATAACTAATAAAAATATATACTGGGTATTTACCCCTTTCAAAAGAGAATGCGCTTCACTTGACAAAAAAGCCGGCAGCTTTATCTTATCCTTTACTATCTTTTGCTGGACTTTGTGCCTACTCCCAGTAAATGGAGGCTGCATAAATATAAAGACCACAGTCAGAATTTTTTATGGCCCCCAGATTTAACTGAATTTTAAGCGAATCCCTCCACTTCCCAAGCCATCCCTATTCTATATGATAGAGGAAGAAAAATTATTAGCCTGCTAAAAGAATAATGCCTTTCAAGAAATAAATAACAAACGAAAAGAAAGTTAACCTTCCCAGTGAGCATCTCAAACGTAAGAATTCCCACACTCCACCAATCTGCAGCCTTGTCGTGGCCCTTTCCAAGAACTATTTCAGGGGACATATATTCTACTGTTCCACACATAAAATTTGCCCTCGTATTTGCCTCAAATTGCTTGGCCAGCCCAAAATCAGTCAGCATCGCCTAATTCATGAAGAGGCAAAAATAGGTCAATTGAATATTTCTACACTGGTATAGATACTGGGCAAGAATAAGCTAAAGTAATACATGGCCATCGATGTCTAGTAAAATATTTTCAGGTTTAAGATCTCTGTGCATTATGCCATTGTCATGGAGGTGAGAAACGGCAGAAACAATCTCAGCAGCATAGAAACGAGCAAGCTCCTCCCTGAGACAATATTCAAACTTTAGAAGTTCTGTCTCTAACTATAAAAATGGATCAAATCCTACAAAAGGTTAAGAAAGGAACCTAAAAAGGCCATGATGGTAGAGCTGAAAGAAAAGGTGTCCCCCATTTACAAAGTCCAGAACAAGATATAGCCTATACTTTGTCTGCATAAGTAAATAGCACGATTAGACACAGGAAAATAAGTTTTTTGACAAACGATAGTAAATTATGGCATGAAAGGTTTTTCCCTAACTAAAACAAGATGTTAGTGGAATCAACAATATGTAATTTCATGCCATAGAGTCAGAAAATTTACTTGAAAGGAGTATCTAAGCTGGACAATGTAAGGATGTTCAACTTTTGTCAAAATCTCCCTCTCAGCTATCATGTATTCAGCATGATTTTTCTCCATAATCTTGTCTTTCCGCATAACTTTCATTGCAAATATCTCTGATGTACCTTTTTTTCTTACCTGGTAAACCTTCGCAAAAGCACCAGCACCCACAACCTTCAGAATCTCAAAATCATCAATTCCAACACCCTGCACCTTTATGGGATTGAAACTCAAACCTTCAAGATTTCTCTCAACTAAAGTATCATCACACGAAGGTTCAAAAATTTTTCCAGCCGCATCCTCACTGATAAATTCAATTTTTTCGACTGAATCCTCACTTTCATGTATAGTAAGCTTGCTGAGCCCAAATGACTGACTTACATATGAAGAAGGACCAACCAAAGAATGTGACCGATGGCAAATGACTTCTGGATCATCAAAGACAAGCTTTCTTTCACCTTCTACGCAGAGACTAGCTGAATCAGCTTCATCAAGTAGTACAGGACCAAAAACATCAGAGAAATCTAGCTCGACATGATTGGCATCCACAGCTTCGATAGGTTTCAGAGGAAAAAGAAAAGGACGCTTAATGAGCTTGGCCTGGCAGGAATCCATGAAGCCAGTAAACTGAGAGGAAACCATGTTATCACGTAGGAACCAATATGACACAGAAGCCTGAGAGGTGTGGGTCAAAAAATCCCTACACCAAATTGATATTTCTGGATAGATTAAATAAAAAAAACTGCAGAGGGACTTCTATCAACAGCCTTAATTAATAGGAAGTTATTGACGGTAAATGGAGTTCCCAAAAATTTTGGCAATAAGCAAAACAAGATCCAAAAGAAGATGTAGTTCTTGTTTCCTGATTTACAGGAAAGGATGGGTGCTCCAGAAGTTGTTGAATTCATGAAGATCAAGCTGCTGAATCTGCAACAAAAAAAAAAAACGCATGGCAAATCAAGTAAGTACTATAACATCCGATACGTCGAGTTAGGAGTTTTTCATGTGATTTTGAAGTTGTTTATTAGAATTAAATGATTTCGTCTAGTCCCAATTCGTTTTTCAACAGGTATTGTTGAGAATTGAAATATTTGAAAACAACAAGTTCCACTTAATGGAGTAAAAAATTGATCAAACAAGTTCGACAACAAGAATTGAATGTGAAAAATCTCAATCTACACTTCAATTAGTTAAACCGTCGTCAAAAAAGGCAATTAAGTACAGATTAAGACCATCTTTAACAATCCCCTCCCAGTCCTAAACAAACTAACAAAATCAAAAAACAGTTTCCTGGCGATTCAGCGTCGGATCATAGTTATTTGAACAAACCAAAAACAAAACACAACGTTCTACAATCTGAAGGATGAAAAAAAAAATCTTCGAGCATTCGCTCATATTTCCCTCGTTTTCAAAACAATCTCTCAAATTAAATCGATAAAAAGAAGAGAATATCTTACGCTTATAACAAAGCGAAGGAAAAAGGTGGCGCGAACGGCGAAAGGAAGAGCGAAGAACTGATACCTGGGAGAACGCCGGCGAAAATTGAATTTTTTTTTTGGCGGATTTACAGAAGGAAAGAGGCGGGTGTCGCCGTTTTGTATACTTTAGTAGCGTGGCGAACTGCCCTGGGATGGATTTGGATCACGTGGCTGCTCACGTGGCGGCTCATTCTGATTCAATTTAAAGAAGTAGGGAATAGGGAGTTTGCCAATTCTTAATACTCATTTCTCACTTAATTAAAATCCAGAAAATAAATATATTAAGTCATTATAGTGTAATGATCCAACGGTGTAGAATAAATCATCTGAGCGAAAAAGCCCGAATAATTAACGGTATCCATTTGGAAGTGTAGATAATAGTAGAAATAACGTCTCACTTGATAAACTCCACACAAGATGACGAATTTTTAATTGTAGGTGAAATAGTGAACGAGAGGCATCAGGAGAGGACATGGGGTGAATAAGCCACGTGGCTATACAATTTTATAGCCACGTGGTTTATTCAACGGTTTTTCTTTTCTGATCTTATTTGTTTGTGAACGTAAAATTTAGAATATTAATATCTATTTTTCCTGTCTTTTGAGTTATTAATTATCTTAATACAATATTACTTGCTTTGCTTTGTTTGATTTAGAATCTGCATAAATTTATTTTTATATAAAAATAAAAATTTTACTTATAAATTATTCACTTTTCATTCTTCCGAGCGATTTGAAATCAATCAACAGAATTTTAATTCGTTATTGTTTTTACATGATATGCTTTTATAATCTACTTTCTTTTGATGCCCAACGTTCTCCTAAGTCATATTTTTGGTTAAACTTTGACTTTCTTATAATTTGTAAAGTTTTATAGTGCTCATAGTATAACATTGTCTATTCATTAGAGTCTGTACGTATTTGTTTTTGAAATTAATTTAAACACGTTGCACTACATATGAAAGAAAATTCTACTTATAAAGGATTCATTTTTCAGACGATTAAAAAATGTGCGACCCCATTAAACTCTCATAATCAAAATAATATTGAGTCTTCTTTAACTTCATAGGACGGATTGTCCCACCCATCACGGTTCATCCCACGTGCCCTTAGTAGAAGCTAAGCAAGTTGCTAACGACGCCAAGGCAATCGCACATGACTACTCAGGATAGACGTATCGAATCTCCTAGTCGATAGGTTGAATAGTCATGGACATGTTGTTAATGCATAACAGACACTTCATAGAAAACAAATATTCATGTATATCCATAAAGAATTACAAAAGAGCTCTTAGAATTATGTATTTATGGAAATTTACTAAATATCTAACTCGTCTACATAAAATAAATACAAGGCTCAATAACAAGAGTGTATCCATGTGCTTTCTCACCTTTCTCTTTGTGGTCCATGCTAGATTTATTAAACAGTAAATCACTGTGATGAGCTTCAAAAGCCTGTAAATTAATGCTAACTTCACATGCCCAAAGTATGTTTGAGATTATGCTGGTCTAACACTATGATGTTGTGACAGCCTAACATACCTAAAAACTTAAAAATATAAAAACAATTGCAATTGTAATTAAAAAACACGTGAATATAATATCATTTAAAGTACAGAATTTACAAAATAATCACATTTATAGTATATTTCAAACGCAAATGGATCATATATATTAGTTTAATCTATGAGTTGCTTCACATCTCGTTGACCAAGTGCACATTAGAGTAAGGCATGTGAAGGCTTTTAAATTATCAACCAAAAATATCATGCACTCTATAATTAATTTCAATAAATGGGAATTCAATTTCAAAATCGAGGATCTTAGTACCAAGATTATAGAGCATCCTCGAGTTGAATCATTGATCTACAATAATCGTAGTAATATAATATGAGTAAGTATTTCTTGTAAAATACGAGCAAGATCAAATTCTGGTAGAACTCAAACTTGTATTTCTGTCACCCATCGTCTCATTTGCCCGACATGTCCATAAGAGCGCCAGTGTTATTTATCATCAATAAACTTGATGAATTAATTTCAAGATATGAGATTTTCTTATGGTAACGAATTGTTAAAAATAAACTCGACTATTTCATTAAATATTTTGTCTTTTTCCAACGTACCCATGAGAAATAAAGTAACAAGCCATGGACTAGGAAAATAAGTGCACAAGGAAGACAAATGAGACAACATCTAAACTCCTTAAACTACGAGAATTTTCCCAATGAGAGTGTTAAACTCAGTACAATTAACCATAATTAATTAACTAAATAACTAACCATAATCAAATCTGAGTTATTAATTAAATAATTAAAGAAGCTAATTATAAATTAATAGTGCTCATCCGTTTCCATTAAATTATTTGGTTCTCTATTCGGGGTAGAACCAGGAACCGCTTGATTTCCCGTTACTTACAACCAGCGCTTCTGGAAACAGCACCTTTTCCAAGGCTATTTTCGTCATTATGATTCACTTGGACTTACATGGAAAAATTTAGTATCAGCCATTTGGAATTATTAAATGGCAATTAATTAAATTATATTTGCTTTTGAGGAAGCATTCTACGAAGTGATGAAATACCTATGACGTAGTAAATATGACGTCATACCCCGTTCGGGAGCGAGCACTCTTTGCAGTCACTCGCAACGTTATCGCGTTAACTTACGAGGGGAAAAAAGTCGGTGAAAAACCCAATCATATCGCGAGTAGACAACACGTGTGTAGAGCGAGTAACTGTTTTTATCTTCTTCTGTGAAAATTTCCGTCCGCCTTCCTCCAAGTTTCCTAGTATTTATATGCTTGGCTAGGGTGGACTGATACTCCTCATCTATCTTCCCCGGCCCTAGCTCCTCATCGTTTGGTATAAAGAAGAGACGCCATTACAGCAACCACAGCCAATACCCAGAAAGATTGATGGAGAGCTGCTGGACGGAAAACTTGTCTCCAGACCGGCGCAAAGTTGGGAATGAACTGATCCGGGGCCAAGAATACACCCAGCAGCTACATAAGTTGCTCAAGAAATCAATCGGAGACGAGCTTTCACCCTCCGTCCATGATCTGGTCTCCAAGATCTTGAATTCTTTTAACAATTCGATTACTATGTTGAACTGCTCGGCTTCGGACGAGGCGTCCCAGATTCCGGTTACTAGCTGCGAAAATTCGCCGTGGAAGTCCGAGGATTCCGGAGAAAGCTGCCGGAGTTCCTCGTTGAAGGATCGGCGAGGATGTTATAAGAGAAGGTAAGGATTGTTCTCTTCCGATTACTGGGTATTTTGTGTGTACGGATTTGGAGCACGGAACTGATGATTTTTCCTTGATTTGTTCAGAAAGACTTCGTACACGTGGACAAGAGAAAGCTCCGCTCTGTTCGACGATGGCCATGCTTGGAGAAAGTACGGACAAAAAGTTATCCTCAACGCAAAGTTTCCTAGGTTTGTAATCGATCGTCATCCTTTATAGTTTTCTCGTTTTGGTCATCTAATTGCTGACACAATTGATGATTCCTCAAGTTAGTAGTGATTAATCGGTTGATTTTATGAACAGAAATTACTTCAGATGCACCCATAAAACCGATCAGGGTTGCCCGGCGAGCAAACAAGTGCAGAGAATTGAAGAAGATCCTCCGAAGTATCGGACTACTTACTACAGCCAGCACACCTGCAACAGATTTGTCAAATCTCCTGAAGTAATTCTGGATTCGTACCCATCAGATTCCTCCGTTTTCCTCAGCTTCGACGGTCCAATCAGCGGCAATGACGGAGCTCCGTTCTTCTCCTCCTCCCCTTTAGTGAAGCAGGAAACGAAGGAGGAGACACCGAGTGATGTTGCCTTTAATTATTCCTCCTCTTCCGATTATCTTGTGTCGCCGGATCTAAGTGGGTTCGATTCGGCCGCACACTTCCCGGCCATGTTGTCGTCTTCTCTAGAATCCAACGAAGGGGACGTAATGTCTGATTTCATGGTGGGTTCGGTTGACTTTGATGATGTTTTGAAGTTCGAGATTTGATTTAGATCGTCGTCTTCATCTTCCTTTTTTCCATGGCACTTTTCCTTCTCCTATTGTACTTGTAATCTGTGGTGTGGTTGAAGATCACTTCTTGTGTAGAAAAAACTTTACCCTAATTTGTAAATGCAGAAACGGTGAGAGCTGTTTGCTAATTAGTAAAGATGAACTCCATTAAAGATGGGTCAGGTCCAGTCCATAAAACAGAAACTCCATTAAAGGATATGATAAAACTTACTGGAACGAAGAGTTTGTTTGACAATCCTCCATTGTAGATGCCGAAGCATCTGATGAATAACATCAAGAAACTGTAGATCCCTCCGTGTTTAAAAGAAAAACAAAGAGGAAGACGGAAAAATCCGTCAGCACGACAGTGTCCATAGCAAGACGAGCCCAACGACGGAGGTTGGGGTCGATCAACGGCGCTGTACAGGCTGCATGAATCGAAGAAGGTCCACAAACGGATGACGACAGAGCCAATGCCAACCTCGGCCAGGGTGAACGGGAAAAGAGGCTCTCAATGATGGGGATGGATGAACCATAGGTTCGCAACAATTCCTCCATGGATATATGCCCTTGTATTAATCTTTGCAACGAGATTAAACAAATGGTATCAAGGTATTCCCATTTATGACAAGGCACATGAATTACTCAACAACTTCAACTTTTAATTATTAAAACTTTTAATATGTTTTAAATTAAGTATAATCAAAACCATATGAAATACTCGTATCCATCTTAAAGCCTTCGTTGTTTTATGTGTCACTCTACTATTACAACTTCAATTATTGAAAGAATAATTTTATGTTTATTTTTTTTATTTTGTCTGACATTTGATATGTTAAATAATGATTAATGTAATTAATATAATAAATTAATTATTTATAATTTATTATATTAATTATATCAATTATTATTTGACGTGTTAACAAATATTTTAAAATAATAGAATAAAAAAATTAACGTGTTAGCGAATTATTAAAATAAAAAAATATACGTAATATTATTATGAAAAAAAAAAATTCAATTTATCAAAAAAAAAATTCACCTAAACTTTATAATCTAAATTATACATTATCCTCTGTATAATAAAAAAGTTAATTATAATAATTAATAATCAAGTTGCTCACTCAGGCCGTACAAGTCCTTCAATCTACAATAGTTGACAAAGTAGTTTTGCCAACTTTATATGCTGCTGAGAGAGAGCGGGAGATCGGCAATAGGAAATGGGAAAGGGCTGGTGGGAGTCTAGAAGGAAGTGGAAGCTCCTGTTGATCGTGGGATTTATCTTCGAGTTAGATGGATTCCGGGAAGTTACTGCTGCGATTCACGAGTACAGAAATGAGACGTTTAGCCCTAAATCAAGCGCCTTCTTCTTCCATGGCGGCAGCGAGGGACTTTTCGCTGCTACTCTTCATCATTCTTCTTCCGAGTCTCCGCAAAATCTGTCGCTTAAAGGCAAAGCCTATATCAGGTACTGTTCAATTCGGGTTTGATTCTACTTGTTACTGGTTAAGTTCCATGACGTGAATGTTATTTTGCTGCTCTAAGACAAAATGTTACTTCTGGAGTTGGAAATTTTATGGATCTCTCGGACAATCCCTCACGTCTGAAGTTGTATCTAGCTTTTAGTGCGAGGATTAAAGAAATTTAATGTGCTGAGGACTGAGTAAACAAATGCTGTGAAAGACCAATTCTAATCTCATTACTTGAATTGCTCACTTGATTCAGCTCTTTGACTTTAGACTCCAAGAGTCGACTGATCATAGCGGAGAAGGTGATATTAATCACTCTATCAGAAGCTAACCGATCATAGAAAGTTTATATGAGCTAACATGCCCCTTCAAACTGATGCTTGTGTAAACAGGAATTGGTTTGTCTTATCAATAAAAATAAACTGGCATTAATTTGTCTCTAAATGGCAGCAACTTTAAGGTTGTTACAGCATAAGTGCACATATATGCGAGCCAATCCTGGATAGAATTATAAACATCAGGTAAATCCTTTCAAATAACTCTCTCACATAGAATGGAAATCAATTGTATATGTTTGGTTTGGATACGAAAGAACTGGAGGCCATGGGGTCTTCAAAGTCGACATCTACCCAATCTTTTTCATCTACCAATACGTAAAGCTCCTTTAATTATTCAGACTGCAGTAACTTTTTGGTAATGAACTTAAATTACTTAAGGCTCTATCCTCTTGCTTTGGCACTTGGTTGCTTAATCTTATTTCCTTTCTCTTATGTTTGTTTGAGTTGCATGCCCATGGTATTGTGAAATACTTCCCCCGCCATCATTAGTAATTTCAAGATTGTTAACGTTCACAATGGCACATTTATTAACTGGCTTTAATCACTTGTTCTCAACTACTCATCATCAGAAGACATGATATCAACAACCAATAGATCTTCATCCTTCTTGAGTTCCTCTTGGCTCAAGTGTCTATCCTCGAGTCTCTTATTATCATGATACACCAACGAATTTAATCTTAGTTGTTGTCGGGTGATTTCACCGATTTTTATGCATTTATACAAGGTTGAGCAAGAGTCCAATTAAAACCATAGGTGCAAGTTCAAAGACGTAATAATAGTTGAAGTCACTGTCACAAAACCACAAGTACCCAGTCAAATATACTCCAACGCTCACATTTTAGGCTGAACAAATAAGACCATGAGACCTTCCTTTAAGTTTTTTAAATTATTAGATTTTGATAATCTTGTAGTAGTTGGGATAAGAATCTCTTTTCTGTGAAATATCTCATCATTGCTAACAACCCACCCTTGATTATGTGAATCTTTTCTACCTTCTTCATTTTTATCAAAATATGTTCTCATTGGGGTAAGGCGCCAAGTTTGTCAAACATTAGGTCATGCCAGTGTATTTAACATGGAAGACAATACAGATGTTTTCTCTTCTCCAGTATTATTTTCCCTGCCAATTAATTGGCTAATGCATTATAGGTAATGACTTGAACAGCATTATCCTCAACCGCATCATCAAGTTATTGTAACAACAAATTTGCATCTTCCTCTGCAACAGAAGAATCAATAAATATTAGGAAGCCAGTTTCATTTTGGGTGTTGACAAGAAAATTAGTAGAACTTCTTCTCATATCTTTCCAAACATAAAACATCATGTTAGGATTTTAGCTTTAACTTTCCCTGATTTTCACGCGCACAATTGTCAAAATTAGGAACTCCCTTTCTATATTTCAAGAATACTCAGTATTTGAGTATGTTACTCTACTGAGAGTATGATCTCTCCTCTCCACCCTACAAGTCTGCCTCTTCCTTTCACTTTTTAGCTATATATTTAGCAGCTCTATAACTACATTAGCTACTCTTGCTCTAACTATTTCAACTGCTATTACGATTGCTATTTTAACTACTTTGCAAACTTCCTCCTTTAGCTTCCTTTGATATACTTCTCATAGCATAGATAAACCAGATAAGTGACTAACACATTATAGAAACTCCAATCTGTACTGTCTTCCCCACCTCATTGGAACATTATTATAGAATTTACTTTCTTTTTCAATATCCACGCAATCATCATAATCTTTCTTCAAATGACTACTTAGGAAAAAGATAGGGTAGAATTATTTTCGAGGATTGACTATGGTGACAAAAGAAGATTGTATAACTTGGTGTCTTAGTACATTTTTTTTCTGGTGTGTTTAGATCAATCGTAAAATTTATTTTTATAATGTTAAGCTGTTTTTGAATAGTATCATAGATCATAGCTGTCAATTTTTTCATGGGTCCAGTAAAACAGTAGTGTATACCATAATTTTTTTGGTGAAGGTTTTGATCCTTTTTTCTTTCTCTTCATTTGTAGTTATTTTGTTTGAAACAAAAAAATGTGAGGTTGTAGGACTGAAAATCCCGGGCCATGGGTGCTTCTTAAACATGGAATGACAACCCAGAAACTCTGAATCAAACAGAATTAGTTTTCTATCAAAGTAGAATCAATAACAAAACAAAAAAAAAAAGTTTCTTGTTTATTCCTTATTCAAGTGTGTTTTCCTAGGATGAACCTTTGTCAAAAGACGAAGGAGCAATCCAAAGGCCCAACTGCAAATAAAAATGTTTGGCACCTTAGCTGTTGTTAGGCAAAGCCTCTTTAAACAGGCCAAAAGAGGAGTGCTATATCGTGAGAAAAGACCAGAAACAGAAAACTGCTTGCTCTTGGGGAATTAGGGTGAATTTGTTGGAGATTTATATCATCTTTGTGCTATAATTAACGCAAAAATCATTTTTAATTATACTTTCTCACATTGCCACTGAATTGCTTGTTAAGTATGTCAACACTTTAAGGTTTTCTTTTATAGTCTCCATTTATGCAATCTTAGGTTTGAAGGCATTACGTTTACAAGAACAAAAGAATCTGCCAGTAAGCAAAATAAGATGCAGCCACAGACTGGACTGGTTGAAGCCATCATACTAGAGATTAAAGACAGAGAAAACATTGGAGGCTCGTTTCAGAAGTCAGAGGAAATATGCTGCACACCGAGTCTTCACGAGGCTGGATCCTGCAAATTAGGAGAAGTTATCATCAACAAAAAACAAGATGACTTGAAAGGGCCTATACGGATAAAAACATTCTTTGAAGGAAACCATGAAGTTGTTTTAATGCCTCCCCAAACTGTTGAAATAGAGAGCACTGGAATGTACTACCTGTATTTCATGTTCTGTGACGGAGAACTCGAGGGCACATTGATTAGTGGAAGGACTGTTTGGAGGAACCCTGGGGGCTTTTTGCCCGGAAAAATGGCTCCTTTAATGACATTTTATGGTGTCATGTCGTTAGCTTACCTTCTCCTTGGTCTAATCTGGTTTCTAAGATTTGTTCAGTACTGGAAGGATATCATGCAGTTACATTACCACATTACAGCTGTTATTGCTCTTGGAATGTGTGAAATGGCTGTGTGGTACTTTGAATATGCCAACTTTAATTCAACTGGAACTAGACCAATGGGGATAACTCTGTGGGCGGTGACCTTAAGCTCAATCAAGAAGACTCTATCGCGCCTTCTTCTTTTGGTGGTGTCAATGGGTTATGGTGTGGTAAGACCAACACTCGGTGGTATCACCTCAAAAGTGCTACTCCTTGGTTTGGTTTATTTTATTGCATCAGAGGCCCTTGAGCTTGTAGAACATCTTGGAAACATAAATGATTTCCCTGGAAAAATGAGGCTGTTTCTGGTACTACCTGTTGCCTTCTTGGATTCCTGGTTTATTTTATGGATCTTCTCCTCATTAGCAAGAACCTTGGAGAAACTGCAGGTAAGCTTTATGTCACTGATATCACATATTTTCCCTGTTTGTGTCTTTTTACTTATAAAAGTTCATTTGCATCAGAAGTGAAGGTCGTAGATGGATTTATAAAAATTTCACTGTTCTAAATTAAGATGAAGTACATTTAAACCTTGAACTCAGGTTGTATGAATACTTTTTATCGAAATCTAATTTTTCAAACCGAACTTCAAATTAACTCTAGTGATTCCCGTTAAACTTTCTGTTACTATTTAATTAACCCTGTTTCCTGCACATGACAACCAATTGATCTGAAAAAATGCAACGAAAAAGTTCTTTCTTCGAGAGGAAAATTCTGCACTGAGAATTTCTTAATTTTGTTAGGTTTTTACAGTTTCATCTTACACGTGGTATGCCTGCCTTAACAAAGAGAAAATAATATTCCAAAAGACGTTCTTAAAAAAAACAACAAAAAAGGTTCTGAAGACAGTAAACCCCTCGAGCTTACAATGGAGGCATACTCCCCAGACACTACTTTTTTCCTCTTTCTTTTCCTTCCATTCTCTTTTTATCCCCTTTTCTTCTTGTCTCCCACAACGCGTTAGCCCCCTTTTCTTCCCATGCACATCTCTCTTGCCATGCTATTTTGCTGTTGTTTCCGCCCCTTTTCTGCCCGCTGCCCCCCTTTTGGTCTCCTCGAATATACTCCCCAAATTGGAGGTTTATCAACATGCAAGATTCATAATTAAAAAGTTTGGGACAAACAAAAAAAATGAAAAAACTCAATCAAATTCATTACATATTTTCCGTTGTTGCCTTTCAAATTGGAATTTGATGCAAATGGATTGCCTTTTCATTGTTAATATTTCTATTGAAATCACTATGCTTTAGTTTCTTCCATCAAAATAATTTAGTACTGAAATTTTCCACCTTTTGCTTTTCGATCATGCTAAACCTGATATAAAATGCCATTCAAACTCGTAATCTCTGCTCTTTTGTCAATTTCTTTTCTCCTCACAGATTTAAACGTTTTGGCAAATATGATTGACGCTCTCTAGCCAAAAAGCCAAAAATATTGATATTTTTTTCCCATCTTTGGCTTGAGTGTTAGTCCTTGTACTTTTTATTCTTCTAATGTTGATCCAGATGAAGAGAAATACAACTAAATTGGATCTGTACCGAAAATTTACAAACTGTCTTGCTGTCTCTGTGCTTCTTTCAATTGCTTGGATTGGCTTCGAGGTACTTTCCTGCATAGATCTTTGAAGTGTAGAAATTTTATTTTATCTCAATAAATGCTGGTCATCTCATCGTTTCATTAAAAGATATTGTCATCTGAAAAGAGAAGCGATGCGGTAACTCATGTAGTTTCTGTCTTTTATCAGTTATACTTCAATGCAACTGACCCACTTAGTGAGCTATGGAAGATTTCCTGGATTATTCCAGCATTCTGGACTCTGCTTTCCTTCTCTCTATTGTCCTTGATTTGCATACTCTGGGCTCCTTCAAGTAACCCAACGAGGTACATTGATAGTTCTCAGTTGTCATATATTGTTTTTACAGATATCTGCAACTAGGCATTTTTATCTGAGTAAACTTTTCAGTTTACCCATCAGATTCCAAGTAATTTAGACCCAACTTTGTTGCATTCTTGCAAGAAAAGGTAATGCATAATTTTCAGATAAATTTCAAACTGTTGAAAGAATTTATGATGATTTTTTTATTTTTGTGTTATGGTTGACATTAATTTTATTTGTTGTCATAAGTTTGTTTATATGATGCGGAAGTGATGCCAACTAAAAGAATAGTTTTTTTACTTGTTCATTAAACCTCTTACAAAAAACTTATGTATGAAAACAAGGCACCCGTGTTGTTTTTAGAGAGACAACTGGAGCGAACGGTGCTTATATTTATGCGGCATTTTTGTAGGTATGCTTACTCAGAGGATGCAGGAGATGACTTTGACGACGAGGGCATCTCATTGACAGGCAGTGCAGACATTGCAGCTAAGCCAGAAAGAAAAGACAGGAAGGGCTTCGGCGAAGATCTTGAAGAGGATAAACGTGAGTAGTTTGTTTTCTTCCCCGAAGATAAGTGCGTCGGGAATAGTCATGGTAACATAGAGAAATCTCGTCTTTGGATGTAGAATGGTGAAAAAATTAAATATGGAGAGGTAGGAAACTAAACTAACAATGCAAAAAGAACATCAGTTAAGTCCAGAACACAAAAATCTAGTTTTTTATCTTATGGTGTACATTATTTGGGAACGCATGCTCTGTCCTGAGTCAGGTTGGGAAATCGACCAAAAAATATCAGCGACAGTGTTATGAACTGCAAAATGATGAAGTGGCAGCAGAGCAAATTCTAGAAAACAGATTTTGGACCATTTTATTAGCTTGAATTTCTTGAAGAATTGGCAGATGCCTTGCTACTACCAACTTTTATTGCCATGAATATCGCTAGGCATATAATGCATAAGATTTGCTTTTACCGATGGCTAATATAATTATATGCTGTGAGAGGATGACAAGCCACTTGCACACTGAAATTGCTGAGTTCTCATCCAACATTTGTAAATGCTTGGATTCTTCCATAATCCTCCCCCCGAAAAAAAAAGAAAAAACAAAAGCAAATAATCGAGCAGTTCCCACATGCATTGTCGTCGGCCTGAAATTTGCACGACACAGCTTCAGTCCCACCAAAACATAAAAAAGAAACGAACTTCATATGAAGACGCATAATACTACGAAATCTCTCATAAAAATGAGACTGACCTTTGATTATTGATCTAATCTCATGTCTCTATCTTGGAGCTCAACCCCTGACCCCAGCTACCATCAACTAGAATACGGTAGATGTAAAATACCACCATTGCTCCACTGCATAAGATGAGAAATGCAGCTAAGTGGCAATATGAAAAGGTGTTGCCTCTAAGACATATGAATGGAAATGACCATAAATTTACAAGCAATCTACAAATTATCTAATCTCAATTGCAGTTCATGAGACATTCTTTTAAGTTTTCTCAATTTCTTTTCACGACTCTTTCCTATCTTAAACTGAGACTACACAATATGAGCGTTTACATTTTGCATTAAGTCATCGGTATGTGTCAGGAGTTCCTCAAGACAATTAAAAGGTTTCATTTGAATGGATAGATTCTGTAAATGAGATGTTTAGAGTTTATAAACTCTACTTCCACGTTTATTTTGTTGTATTTGGAACAAATGCGTTATATCTTACTTTGGTGGGGGGGAAAAACACATATTTTGATTGACATGCTTCTTTAAGACTCAACTCTTTTTTTGTAGTTGTCTTTTTCGTACCGCTATGTAAAGTCAACAATGACGCAATGTGAAGACCCAACCTGTACTAGTGAAAATGCACAATCTCGTATTATTTGTAAGAGTGAGAAGTAATAAGTTTATAAGTAAATTTTTCTACCTAGTATAACATATTTTGGACTAATTTCAAGAACAAAACCGTGAGAGATTCGACCCAAAACAGACAATATTGTATTAAGATACTGAAGATGTTACTGGATAGTTTGCAATAGAATTTGATTACTCATAAATAACTTGGCAAAATCCTAGCAATCTCTTGTATTTCCCAATCTTAACCCTGGTCATATTGTTCCAAATGTAATCCACTATTGCCTGTGTCTAAAAAGCCACAGAGTTTAGGAAATCAAACCCAGTCAAACTCAACAACAAAATGTAACTTACTCTGCATGATATATTGAGTCATCAATGTGTTTTGTATTCTAAAAGAACCAAAGAAAAGATTTTACATACCTGATTGAGGTTGTCACGATACTAAAAATGGATGTCCTCTGAACATGGGAAGAACATAAACATAAAACACGTTCACTGATCAATTAAACTGGTACAATGTAAGTACAAAGGTTTCTACCAGGTTAGCATTACAGGTTTTACCTGAAACAATATTCGTGTCTCTCTCAAAAATAAGATTGCTGCAATAACTGCACGTTTAAAATGATTTTCTTTTTAGAAAATTGACATAAACACATATCCAAGTGAGACTTTAAATAACATAAACTAAATTCGAAACAAAATACGAGCTTAATTCACATTCTTCAATGCCTTATATTTTGAAAAAATGCTTCATGGTTCAGAGCAAAGACGGAGCCTTTTAGTTGAAGAACACCTTCATACTAAATCATCAAGCAAATAGAAAGATTTTCTATCAGTCTTGATGCCACATAGGCTTTAATAAAAGCTAAATTTATAGACAACATACTATTATCAACTTGATGTTGTACTCTCCAGATGACTGAAAAAATTCAAACTTCAAAGAAAAACCTTTATCCTTTTTGCTTTAATACGAAGTCAGTTCATTATGTTACATGAAAAAGGCATAATATTGAAAGAATTTGTGAAACAAGCCAAAAATTTAACAAAATAATCGAGAATTTTAACAACGTAGTTATCAGTCAATAGATAGTCCTTTTTCATCTCTCACTGAGTAGTAAAAGACATTATTGACATTTACCTGCCTGCCCTTTTAAAGCGAGGGGAAATTGTTTTCCTTGTTTGTATAATCGCAAACTTGAAATGCTTAAGGCCAACAAAGCACCACCTAGAATGACACCAAATCTAATAGCTGCAGTGCTCCCGGTTATCATGAAGGAAAGAAAACCACCGAGAGAAAGGACCAAACCTGCAAACCATGAACAAAATGAAAACAAAAATACTACAACTACTACCCATAAAAATATATTCAACCTCTCTCCTAACAATTATTATACAATACTCTAACACACTTACTACATCAATAAAAATTCATCATCAATAAAATTGTGCAGAGTTAATAAAGTTATGCTGAGGGATATCTAGAAGAGTCATTGAACACAGGCATACCATATGGGATCCCAAGGTAGAAATCTTGAACTTTGGATATCTCTTTGAGGTCGTTGGTTGGGGTCGTAAATGTTTCCACTATCTCCCTCACTTCTTCAGGGGAGTCTTTTGAGGCTTTGGAGAGGACGTCTCTTCCTTCTTCACTGATTTCTTTTGCTATTACACTCAAATCGTGACTTGCCTTTGCTGCTTGTATTTTAAATTGCTCTGAAGTTTCTTTTAAAACAACGAGAGCTTTTTTTGAGTATACTTCATAAGCTTCTTGGGAAACACTTTGCATTTTTATGGCTTGTTCTTTAAATGAGGCGAGAATCTTTTCCCAAGCTTCTTGTGATTCCTCAACTCCAGATTCAATACCAATGTTGTCCTTCTCCACTTCATTTTCTGAACGCTTTTGAAAAATTCAAATAAAACATCAGATAAACAATGAAATCTAATAATAAATGTATCATTGAAATCTAGTTCAGCTATACATAGGAAGACTTTGAATGTTGGACAGCGAAAGGAGCATATCATTAAAAAAAAATACAAGAATTTAACCACTCGAGCAACCATTGGAGTAAGAAATCCGCAATGATGGAATGTCGAATGCATCTAAATCAATCCATGGCCATTTTCTACAACCCTTTTTACCAGCTCAAATTCATTCATCAGAAGCTAAGACAAAAGGGAGAAATTTAAAAGAAAATAGAACTGGCAATATCTATACAACAAAAAACCTGATAAAACATAAAAGCATTTGCATACCAAATCCTCATGGGAAGCTGAAAATGCAACAGTCAAACGGCTGCTGGAATTTCTTTGATGAAAAGAGAGCAGACCAAGGGGGAGAGTCTTCGAAGCGAATATATTTGAGGCGAGAGAGAAGCTACGAGAGCGAGGTCTAAGCATATAATCGAAACGCACAGAGAACAACGAACAAGAGGACAAAGAAGCATTGCTCCTCATAGCGAGCAATGGCGATGAACCGGCACCACTAAGCCTAGGCCTGATGAGAGAGAGGGACTCTGTCGCCATAGTCATCTACAGAGAGAGAGAGAGAGAGAGAGAGAGAGAGAGAGAGAGAGGCGAGAAAGACAAACTCGGTGGGTGAGATTTAAGAAAAGGAAATAGAATATATGAAATGGGTCGGTCTCAAGTTTGAGAAAGAACGAAGCTTTAGGAGAGAGAGAGTGAAAGAGAGAGAGAGGGTTTCCGTATCAAGAAAAGGAGCATAAGAAAAGCAGGAAGAGGGTTGTCAAACATAGGAGACGAAGAAGCAGCTCGTGCATTAACGTGACAAGTGATTCATACATAGTCCAGAATCCAGATGGTTTGTAAGACAGTGAACACAAGTAGGCCCACTTTTCTACATTTCTTCCTACACAAGCCCATTTCTTTCAAAAGGCACCAAGGAAGTCCAATCCAAAAGCCCGATAACTTTGGTTTGTCTCCGGTTGATTTTTCACGAGCCTGAAACTATCAAATTCTTCGGTTCATAGGGAATCATTCTAATCAAATCAACTTGGAAATGACTCGGCCTAACAAATTGTACAAACCAACCCAAACTCGTTCTTAATCCGACCACCCAAACTTCGACCCATACCAAAATTATCAGTTTTGATTCGTTCTATATTACATATGGCGGCCTCAACTTATTCATTTGTTCAACTCGTTATTAGTGAACCGATCTGATTTTTTCACTTCACCCGACTCATTTAGCTCGTTTAAAAAATGAACTTAGTTCAACCGTGGTCGATTAGTTCAACTAGTACCATCTTGTTCCATGTTACTAGTTGTTGTGGAAAGGGAAAAGAAAAGGTATTTAAGGCAAGCACGTGAAATTCAATTTGTAGGTGACAAATCAACGCACAAGATAATACACCGAGACATTAATGCCAGCAACAACACGTGCACTCTTTGTAGGAGCAACATTTAAGCTCAAAACGACATGTCGTTGCATTCTCACATTGCTTGCAAGACACTACCGTGGTTCATTTTATAAGTTTTTATGTAAATATAATCAAGTGATTAATTGTATGATTGTCGCGGTAATCCAATTTTTCTTTTGTTGGGTTAAATAATTATGAGAAAAATTATAATAATTAAAAAACGTCATTGAATTATAGTCGGTTAATCTTTAGAATCCATTTTTAGCTTCTGCATAATTTGTGAGCTTATACGGGCGAAAGCTTGCATTGAAAGTATCATATTATTTATTTATTTTTTTTTATAATTTTTTCACAATTTTTATCTTTATTTGTTAATGATATCCGAGAGTTTAAGATTTGTTTCGATAATTACCCTTTATTTTAATTTTAAGATTTAAATTTTAAATCAAGTATCTTTTAAGTTTATTTTTTTTAAATTTACGTCATTTATTTATCAATTATACTCTTAACAAAATAATAGCATGATAAGCCGGTGCGTCGAATTTTTGGTTCAGCGGCTCGATTTTGATTATTTTTTTAATTAAAAAAAATATATAAAAAAAAAAGATTTTAGGGTTGAAATTTTGAGATTAGTAAATTAATTATAAGGTTTAAAGTAGGTTTTTTTATTGGAGAAACTAAAATCCAGTAAAATAAGAGAGCAGTTTGTAGAGATGGATGACACATCGGATTCTAGTTTGACCGAATGAAATTCTTGGCAACCTGTCTTCCTCAAAAGCTTACAAATCTCTCTCTCTCTCTCTCTGTCTCTCTCTCTCCACTCTCTCTGTGAAGCTTTTCAAATTCACTGCTTTACTCTTTTGCCGCACAGGGAGTGAGAGAGGGAGAGAGAGTTATTTGTTGCAGAGAGCAGTCACTGGACACCATTATTGTCTTCTTCACACCAACCCACAACTCCACGGACCACGATGATGACTTCTCCTTTTTTTAATGCCTCTTCCTCCTCCACCCTTCCTATTCCTTCCTCCTTCTCAGTTCCCCTGCACTCTTTTCCCCACTCAATCTCTGACATTTCCTCTCTGATTCCGGCGCCTATTTCGCGCTCTGGCTCTGTCTAACAAACCCACCGATGCGGCTGCTGCCTCTGATTCATTCTACGCCTGGGTTCGTTCATTTTCGAAAGAAAGGCGAAAGTGGAAAGTGGGTTTTCAGTTATGTGATGCTATTACCTTGTTGTGCATAAATCTGGCATTATCCTGTCGGAGCAGATTTTCTCAGTTTTTGTTTTTGATGATCTTCTGAACTCGTCTTCTTTCCCTCCTCTTTAAACATTGAAACTTTCTGCCTATGTTAAAATGGCCTTCGCTATTTTCTTACCTTAAAATCTTCAGCTGCCGCTCAGCTCTGTACGGTCAGCATCTCTCCCTCTCTATCTGCTGAAGTTTTTCTTCCTCGTCTTCCAGCTATCAGGTGCTATGGAGAACTTAACAATCAACTATTTAGTTAAAGTTTGATTATAACATTTTCTTTTTGAGTTTCAGTCACTTGTTCGAATTCTTTCATGGAGGTCTAAGACTGCTTTTCCATCGAGAGTTTCTGCATTGTGGGAAAAGAAATGCTTTTGAAGCTATTTCTTGTGCTTCTCTTTACTCCTTTCGTCCTATCTTCGGACCCTGTTTTCAATGACGATGTATTAGGCTTAATAGTTTTCAAGGCGGGACTTCGTGACCCTGAAGATAAACTCATGACATGGAATGAAGACGATGATAATCCCTGCAACTGGGTTGGAATAAAATGCAATCCAAATACCAGAAGGGTCACAGAACTTGTTCTTGATGGATTCTCTCTCTCTGGGCATATAGATCGTGGACTCCTGAGGCTGCAATTTCTGCAAACTTTATCGCTTTCTAGAAACAACTTCTCAGGTACGATTAATCCTGCTCTTGGTCGCCATGGGAGTTTACAAGTGATCGATTTGAGTGAGAATAGCATTTCTGGCTCAATCCCAAGTGATTTTTTTCTCCAACGTGGGTCGTTAAGATCGGTTTCATTGGCTAGAAACTTACTTACTGGACATATTCCTGAATCTTTAAGCTTCTGCTTCAAGCTTACAGCTGTTAATTTTTCTTCCAATCAGTTGTCTGGGAGAATACCCCCACCAATCTGGTATTTGAGAAAGCTTCAATCTCTTGATTTCTCAGATAATTTACTGGAGGGAGTGATTCCTCTCGGCATTAAAAATTTGTCCAACTTGACAACGATAAATTTGCAGAAGAATCGATTGCGTGGGAAGATCCCGAATGACATTGGAGACTGCTCTCTTTTGAAGTTCATTGATTTTAGTGAGAATTTTTTTTCGGGGAGTTTTCCCGCTTCGATAAGCAGACTCAGTTCATGCTCTTCTCTGAGTCTCAGAGGAAATTCTTTTGCAGGAGAACTTCCAGAATGGATTGGACAGTTGAAGGTTCTCCAGACATTGGATCTTTCAGCGAACAATTTTTCTGGTAAAATTTCGAGTTCGATAGGCAATCTTCAACTGCTGAAGACTTTGAATGTGTCGATGAACAAATTTACCGGAAATTTGCCAGATTCGATGCAAAATTGCATAAACCTTTTGTCATTTGATGCTAGCCATAATTTACTGACTGCTACTCTTCCTTCATGGATCTTCAGGCCAGATGTGCAGAGAACGTCGGCTTTTGATAATACACCCAGTGAAAGCTTAGATTATCTTTCATTCCCATCTAATCCAAACTTTCATCCTTTTCTCCAGGTTCTGGATTTATCTTCAAATGGATTTTCTGGCCAAATTTCATTTAATGTTGAAGTTCTTCGTAGCTTGGTGTTGCTAAATCTGTCGAGAAATAGCCTTCGAGGTCCCATTCCGAAGAGCATTGGTGAACTGAAATCAGTGCAGATAATCGACTTGAGCAACAATCTACTGAATGGAAGCATTCCCTATGAAATTGGAGGAACACTTTCAGTCAAAGAGTTAAGGCTTGAAAAGAACTTCCTCTCTGGGAAAATTCCTGCTGAAATTGAGAAATGTTCATCTCTAACATCTCTGTAAGCTCTCTTTCTTTCAGCTTTCTGCATATTATTTTCTAAATTTAAGTGATAGAGTTCAGGACTCTAGGCACAATGCATGTCTTACGAGAACGAACTGGTCGTTTTAGAATTGCTTTAAGGGAGAAGTTTATTGTTTGGAACTAATTTCTTTAAGGGAAATCTTTTGTTTTATATTTGAACAGGATTTTATCACAAAACAACCTCAGTGGCCAAATTCCTGCGTCCATTGGAAACCTTACAAATCTCGAATATGTAGATCTTTCGTTGAATGAATTATCGGGAAGTTTGCCAAAGGAACTGACAAATCTTTCTCATCTCATCTCCTTTAATGTCTCCCACAACCACCTTGAAGGAGAACTACCTGTTGGTGGCTTCTTCAACACTATCTCTCCCTCGTCTTTGTCATATAATCCATCACTTTGTGGAGCCGTTGTCAACCAATCCTGCCCTGCTGTCCATCCAAAGCCCATCGTCCTTAACCCCAACTCTTCAGACTCCAATTCCTCCTCTGAAAATCATCCTCACAACAAGATTATACTCAGTATATCTACACTCATTGCGATTGGGGCAGCTGCCTTCATTGCCCTCGGTGTGGTGGCTGTCACTCTCCTCAATATCCATGCACGTTCTTCCATGCTCCGTTCTGCTGCTGCTCTTGCATTGTCTGGTGGGGAAGAATTCAGTTATTCTCCACAAACAAATCCAAATTATGGCAAGCTAGTTATGTTTTCGGGCGATGCTGACTTCGTTACGGGCACCCAAGCTCTTCTTAACAAAGACTGTGAACTTGGTCGTGGTGGGTTTGGAGTTGTCTACAAAGCAGTCCTCCGAGATGGGCGTTCTGTTGCGATCAAGAAGTTAACTGTGTCGAGTTTGATTAAATCTCAAGAATGTTTCGAAAGTGAGGTGAAGAACTTTGGAAAAACTAGGCATCATAATCTTGTGACTGTTGAAGGATATTACTGGACTCCTTCCTTGCAGCTCCTCATATTTGAGTATGTCCCTAATGGAAGTTTATATAAGCATCTTCATGGCGACATATCTCTGCCTTGGCGACATAGGTTAAACATAATTCTCGGAATAGCAAAAGGGTTGGCGCATTTGCACATGAAGAACGTAATTCATTACAATCTGAAATCAACAAACATTTTGCTAGACAACTCCGGTGAGCCAAAGATCGGAGACTTTGGCCTGGCAAGGCTGCTGCCAATGTTAGATCACTGCATATTGAGCAGCAAAATTCAAAGTGCACTAGGGTACATGGCTCCGGAGTTTGCGTGTAAAACAGTGAATATTACGGAGAAATGTGACGTATATGGTTTTGGGATATTGGTTTTGGAAGTAGTGACGGGTAAGAAGCCGGTTGAATACATGGAAGACGACGTGATTGTGCTTTGTGATATGGTAAGGGGAGCTCTGGAGGAAGGGAGAGTGGAAGAATGCGTCGATGGACGACTGTCGGGTAACTTCGTGGCAGAAGAGGCAATTCCAGTGATAAAGCTTGGCTTAGTATGTTCGTCTCAAGTGCCATCAAGCCGGCCAGACATGAATGAGGTGGTGAATATCTTAGAGTTGATTCAAAGCTCTTCGGAAGCTGAGGATTTGGAATGAAATCGGCTCGTAGAGACAAAAACAGACAAACAGATAGACAAACAGACAGAATGCACCTCCGGTGAAGCTTAATCCGGTTTCTTTGTCGCAGCCAACATCCTAGAAAAAGAAAAAGAAAAAGAAAGAAAAGAATGTTGAAAGTCATCTTCTTTTCCCATCTTTGTTTGTTTTTGCTGGTTTCTCTTTCATTTTGTTTGTATTCTTGTTGTATTAATTCTGTCATAGTCCTGCCGTACCGGATTCCTTTTCACCGGATTGATATTTGGAGAATGTTTGATGGTGTTGTTGGCAATATTATATATAGATATAGATATAGATATGTATATTGATAGCAAACCAGCGTTGCTGGCTGAATCTGTCTTTCCTTTTCAGTTGGTTGTTTTTTTTGTTCTTGCATTCCTTTGTTGGTAGGCGTCCACAGGACTTGGCTGGTGCAACCAAATGGGCCATTAATGGAGAACTCAATGCCTTAGATGATGAAAAGGAAATCCCAACAACCTCAAATTCTGTAACTCTTAAACTCCTTGGATTGGTTCACGTCACTAATTGTCAAAACTATTCACCGATGTTCATTCGCATAGAGGCGTGTTCCCATCACTAATTGCACACTTAAAACTCCTTTTGTTGTGTATTATGCATGCACAACTTGGGACGCGAGTTCTTTTCATTTGAAGCTCAATTTTCATGGATAATCAATACTAAAAGTCATAGATTCAAAGTCACAACTGAAACCAAGACATATGAGAAGGTAAATGAGTAGAAAACACACTGTGCTTAGTGAGTTCTTTTCATGATTATTTTGGGGAAGCAATGTTGATAATTAATGCTTGGAAAACAAGTGTAGTTTGAATGAAAAATAAGGGTTGGTGGGAAAGGGAAATGGCTGAGCAAACACAATGAATGGGTCCTCAACCTTTCTCCTAAACCACTCATATTTTCTGGTGCAAATGATCCCATCTGCCCTTGTCTTCACCATCAACCACCTAGCCCTGACCACAATCATTGAGTAGTTCATCTACTAATTTGTATTCAATTCAGCTCCGGAGAACGGGTAGCAATCGTATGTATTCGTTTTGAAGGTCGATAAAGTAATGTGCTAAAACCAGGAATTGCTTTTTTTGCCTCCAGCTTTTCACTTTCGCTACTTTTGTAAGACAGGATGATAGACACACCACCGGCACCTATGAAATGCTTCATCTCGTGGGGAGCACATCATACGCAATCATTTGAATTTGTAATTCTGCTTTTCAAAAAGGAGAAAAGAAAGATAAAATTAAAGAGGAGCTCCATAAAGTTACTAAGTGCAAAAAAAGGAAGCGTGAAATGATGTTCGATGACGCACTATCGAGATAGAATTACATTAGCGACTTTGATTCATACAAAAATCATTCTATGCAAATCGGATCGTAACAGCGGTTGCGTTTCAACTAGGCACGGATTTGCCCACCAAAGGAATTGAATCTGGTTTCAACTTTTCAAGACCCGCGGTCCACGGTTTTGGAGATTAAAAACTGCAAAAACCGAACCGTCCCACCCCTATGAAAAACTACTGCTACATCGATGAATCTAGTATACGAAGAGATGAAACATGTATCGAAATGAAAACTTGTACAAACCACTTCAGGGTGTTCTTACAATTTGAAGGCCTATCGAAGAAAAAGTTATAATATTACATTACACTCTCAATGGTTTGGACCTAGCTGGGTGTAATTTCTTTTCTTCCTTTACTATGTATGTTCTGACTCTTCTGGTGATCTGTTTCTTACTTCCCCATCTTTTGCTGCAAATATGAACTAATCGTCCCAATTATCTTCCCACCCATCTTTATTAGCTGTTCTAGCAGTAAGACCGTTGGCTGAGACGCTTCCGACACGCAGTCCCCCTGATGATTTAATGGCATTCTCTTCATCCCAGTCGCCATCCCAATCCTGATCCCAACCTTGAGCAGATTCGCCAATTGTATTGTTGGCTGAGATTGAATCTGATTGTCCCATTTCGAGCTCCTGATATGGGATTCCACCGTGCCGTCTCTTCTTCCTACACTTACAGCACAGCCAAGATCCTCCGAAGACAGAGACTGCGAGGATCAAGAAGTATGCAGCATTGATAGGGGTTGCTAGGTGGTCAAAGGAAGGGAACTGAATGAAGAAGTTGTCTTCAGATACAAGAGGGCTTGGCTGACACTCTCCATCTGCAGATTTTATTCGTACTTCAGTGATTTTCCCCGATGAAGTTATATTGATCTGAGAAATGAAAAAAAATGAGGAAAACAACTTGGGTTAAAATGCTCAGGTACAAACAGCAAATCCAGCAAACGTTTCAGGAGGCCAGATGAAAGAAAAATATTTGCTCATGTAGATAAAGACCACATACAATACAATGTTTCATTAATTTTAGTCTTTGCAGTAATGGCAGCATATAAGAAGTGCAGCTTCCCGATTTCAAAGCCCAAGTTATGCTTCAAAAATTAATATTTTAAATAATTCAGAGGGGTAAGTCCCAACCAAAGCCTGATATTTCCAAATTTAAGTTTCAATGATACAGCAGCAGAAAACAATAAAACTGCCAACGCTAGGTCATTTTCATACCGTAACTGAATTATGTCCTGCAATATCTACTGCCTTTGAAACACTCCCGGCAGTAAGAGTCCCAATAAAAATGCTTTCTCCTTCATTTTGAACTATAACAGTCGAATTTCCCGATGCTGCCAAGGAAAAAGAATACCACACTCAATTTACAACTCCTCAAAATTTATCTACATAAATAGAAAATATAAGATGCCACAAATGACAACTATTCTGCTTCACAAACAACAGCGCGAGCACCTCCATAAAGTAAATCTGTTGTGAAGTTTGTAACTTGTAATAAAACCAAAATCAATAATAAAAAGTGTAGAAAATTTAGAAATTCAGACCCATTTATAACGTAAAACTAGAATTGACAAGACAATTATACTGAAAAGTGCAAGTACTTAAGTCATTGACTTTTGCCACATCAGTGACAGTCAAAGAAAGACTCTTTGCATTAAATACTATTGATTCTTGCTGGAGGAGAGTACTATGATCTAAGCTTTCAGCTCATATTCATTGACACGTGGATAATAAATTTGTTCGGCTTTATTTTGACACCCAACATGTCACTCAAAAGTGTTAGTTTGAAGTTCAATTTTGTAGAACTTTAAGTAAATGAATTTCATGCAATTATCTCAAGGAAAAGATAAGAAATAGATATAGTACTAGAAATTATACTCTAGGAAAAATTCAAATAAGGAAAGACTGCCGCGTAATTCTAATTACAGCAGTAATATAAATACAAGGAAAGATAGAAAGTTTCAATTCAAAGTAGTGCAGCTGCGTTGAGCTGTAAATTTAGGAAAGAATCATGTGATTTCTTTCCCAATTTGTGTAGATAAATAATTTTGGAATCACCATGAAGCTTCAGGTGATTCCTGATGGTAATTTTAGTAATAATCTGAGCATTCTTCAACAATTTTTGAACACGTGTGTCTTTCCCAAACCTCTCATACTAGTGAAAAGTCTTCTCAATATTCTAATGCTCACATTAGATATAGACCGAACTGTCTCACAACGTTCTAAACCCTGCTCATGTACTCTTTAATAGGCAAATAACCTAACCCTTGGAACACAGGTGGCAAAGAATCATCATCGACATAATTTTTTTTTCACATTTCAATATCCATAGTTATTATAATCACTATGCATGCTTGATGTTCGACATGAATCTAATGCCAATCTCCAGAGAAGGTAAATTATGTTGACTTCTTGACATGTGAAAAAAATCCAAATATACAATTCATCTTTACTTGAGACTAAAAGGGCATCCACACTGCACGTCGTTAAGATTAATTTCCTTAATCACATTACAGAGTCACTTGGCATACTCTACACCTGAATTCTCTTAGTGTGACATCATCCTCCAATGAACAAGAACAATATAAACGTTCTAATCTGAATAGATTCTAACAATTCTATTAAAGTAAAGAAAACTATAATATAGAAGTTGTAATTAAAAAAACAAAGCATTTGGAAATTAAAAACAGAAGAGCACAACTCCATTGCACCAACACTAATTTAACTTCACCGCAGTTATCCTCACCTAATGGTGAAGCATGGAGTATTTACATGACATTTACATCTAAGATAAACCACAACCTACCAAACTTGCAGGCGAATTAGCAACATCTATATTGAAGGCGAAATGCAGATATATAAATAAAAAATGAAGATTTATGACCGAATCTCAAAGTAGTGCACAAATCTAGACCAGCATTAGCTAACATTTCTCATCCACAATATTAGTTTATACTTTTTCTGTGGCATGCTACAAAAATAGATATAAATCCTGACAGAATAATGTCGGATATGATCCACCCCGCTTCAAAGCAAATTTTATCAATCAAAAATAGAAATCAATACGATAAAGAAAAAGATGAGTTTACCATCAATTGGATTACTTTTAATACAAAGGAGCAACTTCAGTTTTGGGCACGAGTGGAGCACTCCATCACAGTTTTTATCAATTGTAAAGTCCGGATTGGTTTTGGATTTATCCTCATTATTTGGTTCAGGATTCTTTCCGTCATTGGTGCTACTGGCATTGGAACTATTTGAACCAGCAGGAACTGGATTTCCATTCACTGAAGAATTATTAGGGGCAGGTGGATCGCTTGTTCCAGTGATCGTAACCGGACTAGGCGATGGGGAAACCTGTAGGAAAAGAGCAAAATTGATAATATCTATCTTCACCTGGAAACGAAAATGCAAGACATGAGGGAGAAAAAGAGAGAGAGATAGAGAATTACTGATTGAGTTTTATCTTTTAAGGTCGTATCTATCAACTTTCTTAACCTCCAGAGTATGGAAGCATCGGAAACATCTGCAGCGACCAGAAGCAAGAAAAAAAGAGCCAAAAATCCAATTCTTGCCATGGAATATAATCACAACCCTTTTCTGATCCAAAAAGAACCCTGCCTAGCCTGCGGATTTCGAAACGTCAGTACATGCTACCAGATATCTCATTCTCCACGAAATTCAGGACCCCGTCGCAGACGAGAAAAATCCAGAAAGAAACGGCACGGAATCGACGCAGCTCTTCGAAGAGGCAAATGAACAAAGACGTTCGGGAAGGAAATTAAAGAAATTCAATCGTCGTCGTGGGAGCGAAATGACGAGCAAGAACTTGGAGCGGAAATAGGCAGGCGAGAACTAGAAGGAAGAAGTCGACGCTAACGAAGGCGGCTGCAGCCTGCAGCCTGCAGCCGCAGGAAGCAGTCGGTGTCGCATCGTAGGCTGAATGTCGTCATCTTCTCTCTTTCTATGGGCCCTACTTTCAGTTCAAAGCGGCCCAAATCTAACCCATACGCTTAATTCTTTTATCAAATGCTTTTATACAAACTAGTTATTGTCTAACGTTAAATTTTATAATTTATTGTAATTATTTTATTAAAAAAATAATGATCTTTTGCAAATTAAATAGCGTTAAATATTAATTATTAATCGGTTTGATTTGTTTAACTCGGCATGCACGAGTCGACTTGAATTAAATTTTTTATCTACGTTCAATTCATTGACCTAATAAATTATAAATTTTTTAGTTCAATTTATCCCGTTTTCACCTTTATTATCCGCAAACGATGTAGTAGACTTTACTTTTCAACTTCTCATCTTTCTCGCTCGTTGTATTGTACTTAAAATTCTTGCATACTTAAGAGCATTGTTAGGAAAAGAGAACGAAATCGTGTATTTCTCTTCTAGTATATTTCCAATGATTGGGTACACTAAACGTGAATGAGAACCAAAACCGAACTCAATGAGTGGTATTTTTGTTTGATTTTAATTGGATTTTGTTCGGATTTGACTTCTCACACTTCAAAGACGATGAAAACAAAATCTTAATATCTTTTTAACATTAGTTTGGTTTGGTTCGATTCTTGATGATTTGTTCAAAATTAGAAACCCGAGTCCTACTAATTTTGATTTTTCAAAGTTTAGAACAAAATGAAACGAAATGAAACGGAACCGAACCATCCGTTCACATGATTTGTTGACGGGATAAAGAAAGAGTAGACTTTGGTGGACAAAGAGAATAACTAAGGTGCAAGAAAGCATAAAGTTTATGTAAAATTCAATTCGGACGAGCTTCGAGACTCAGCTTTACGGCTTGGGCTACCTCCATACAGCTCAGCCACTTGTCTCCCTCGTAATAATTCCACTCGTCTTCTTCCTTAATCTCACCCTAATAATTACAGATTATCCTTCAGAGACCAAATTCTCTAACAGCTCTGATTCAAACAACAATACCCCGTAACTTGGATGACATTAATGCCGCAGCCTTTCCAATTCCCATGGCGTCACATTATGAAGATATTAAAGAAGTTGCTTGCGTCTGTCCATCCGCTTGTCTGGCTTTTCCAAAACCCTCTCTTCTTACGCCATTAATGGACAGCTTCTGTTTATTAAAAGTGTTCTGCTTTCCAAAATGTCCCATCATTTCTCTGTGCATATAAAAAAGAGATAAATGGGGAAGAGCGGGGGTGAGGAATTGATACTCATGAACGTGATGGATGAGATAGCAGTGGTTCTCAGGCATTTCGGGGACGAGCAGAGCACTTTGCTGGACCAATACGAGAGGCATTCTTTCGAGGTGAGGCTTAACCAGGCCATTCTCGGACGCAGTCTCTCGGAGGCCTGCGCTTTCCGGACTCAGGCGGAGCTACCGTCTCAATCTGCTGCTTCGGCACCTCCTCGGGTGGCTAAAACCCATCCACGCTCTTCCTTCAACCGGGTGATGAAGAAATTGCTCAACCCCATTCTGGGAAGAAAGGGTCGGGTTAAGAGGGAAGTCCAGGTCTCAGATCCGAAGGACCTCCGGTCTTTAATGGCTCATAGCAGATCCTTACGCTTTTGAAATTCCCATTTTTCCACATTTGTGATTACAGACATGGAAATGGCTGTCGTGAAGAATGAGATTCCGTTGTAATTCTTCTGCTGTTTTTCTCTCTTTGACGACGGATATGGCGTTGACTGTAGAATTCCATTATCATCTTCACACACTAACGACTGTTTTTCCTCCATATTTTTATGTAACTTTGATTACAGTAACGTTTCGATTTCTGACATTATACTTGAATTGTTAGAATTATGTGTTAATTTATTCGTAAAATATGTTGTTGGCTCTGCCCAAAAACCAAAGATTCTTCGCAGTAATACGAGGTAGGAGTGGAACCATCTTCTCCGACC
Organism: Begonia peltatifolia; assembly: GCA_022433055.1. Lineage (NCBI taxonomy): Eukaryota > Viridiplantae > Streptophyta > Magnoliopsida > Cucurbitales > Begoniaceae > Begonia > Begonia peltatifolia. The sequence continues at coordinate 29,306,749 of CM039519.1, forward strand.
TTCGTTCGAACGTCGACTTCTCCGTCCTCTTCCCATCTCTCATTCTCCGGCATCCCAACACATCTTCTTTCTTTGCTATGCTTTCTCGATTTCTTTCCTTTTGCTTCCGCATCTTACTTCATAAGCCCCCTCTGGTAACCCAACTGTTATCAACTATCAGTAGTAGTCCTTCACTGGAAGCCTTCCTGCCGTGATATTCTGTTAAAGAAGCATCTCTTTCCACTGAAGACAGAAAAGAAAATCCTCATCTTGATAGGAGAACCAGTCAATGATCTTCGCATTCCTTCTTACAGTTCACTCCCTGATTCTTGGACCTTTTTTTATCTTGATCAGGTGCTACTTCAAGAAGGATAATCGGGACGAGGTCGCCAGGGATTTGTACCATATGAGGGCAAAAGGGTATCATTTACCAAGTGTGGAAACCATAACCATTCTCATAAATGCATTTCGTAGAGAGGGAAAGTTGCAGAAAGCTTCTCGTGGTTTCTGTTTCCACGAGTAGGATAAAGTAGAAGAAGCTTGTGAAATGATAATAAAAATCAAGGAAGACTCTGTAGAACCAGATATTTAGGATTAAAGTAAGAAATGCTGGGTTTTTAGGCAGGTAGACGTGGAAAGGGTGATAGATACCATGATTAGATCATTATGTAGGCGATCTTGCAAGGAAGATGACCTCTTGAGATATGCCCACCAAGTGCTTGAAAAAATGCGCGGTGAAGATTATGTTGCAGACCGCAACATGTTGGTCAAGGAGTTCAATCGAAAAGGATTGGTAGTCGAGTCGAGTGCTCGTCGTCAAGCCCGGTCATTTAACTAAGACTTCTGTTTGATGCATGGGTCAAGCCGACTCGGGCCAAGGTTTTGGGCTCCAACTTATTCGAGCCCCTCATCGAGCCGACGTCATAGGAGGTCGTCTCGTCGAACGACAGTCATTCGCCTGGACGGTTTTAGATCATGGCCAGCAGAGCTGTCTGTGTTTTTGCGAAGATTGGGCCAGAGTATGATTTTATATCTCTGGACTGATTCTCTGCGCTAGATACCTCGTATGGTTTTTAGTCATTAGAGTGGAACCTTAATAGCAATTTCTCTGCTGTGAATGGTGTGTTTACTCGTGGCCGTTTATGGTGAGAGAAACCCTAATAGCAATTTCTCGGCTGCAAAGGGCGTCTCTGTTTCCCACTCCGTTTTCCTGCAACAAGCTCCTTCACTCTCTAATTAACTCTAACTGTGGAGAGCTCGCCTGTAAATTTTTCTGCACACTCCTTTCCAAAGGTTACATTTCTCACCCATCTTCCTTCAATTCCATTGTGTCTTTCTGGTGTAAACTAGGTAATCTCAGATATGCAGAAGATATTTTCAATTCTATGCCTAGATTCGGGTGCCCTCCTGATATTGTATCTTACAATTCCTTGCTTGGTGGTTTTTGCAAGTGTCATAAAATAAAGGAGGCGTGTTTGCTCGTGAATAAAGCTCGTGAGAGCAAATGTATGCTGGATTCTGTCATGTTTAATACTCTGTTTAGTGGTTTCTGCAAACTAGACATGAAGAAAGAAGCACTTATGTATATGGGTCTGATGTGGAAATTCTGTTTGCCAAATGTGGTTACGTATAGCACTTTTGTCGATGTGTTTTGCAAAGCAGGAGATTTGAATATGGGCTCTAAGGTGTTTGAGGATATGGCAAAGGCTGGTGTGGCTCCCAATTTGGTTGCTTTTACCTCATTGATTGATGGATACTGCAAGGTCGGTAGTCTAGACGTTGCATTTGAATTAATTGAAAAAATGAGGGAGAAGTCAATTTCGCCAAACGAGTTCACTTACGGTGTGTTAATTGATGGACTTTGCAAAAAAGGGATGTTGGAAAGAGCTAACTGTTTGTTCAGTAGAATGTTGGAAGATGGCGTTTCGCCTAATTTAACTATTTATACTTCAATGATCAATGGGCATTTCAACAAAGGAAATATTGATGATGCAATATTGTATATAAGTAAAGTATATGCAGAAGGGATTAAGCTTGATTTGCCTGCATATGGGGCTATTATATCAGGATTTTGTAAAAATGGCAGGCTGTATAAAGCCGCGGAAACTGCGGAAAATGTGGCAAGAAGTGGATTGTCTTCGGATAAAATTTTATTGACTGCCATGATAGATATGTATTTTAAATCTGGTCAGCCAAAAGAAGCTGCAATTACTTTCCGAAAATTAGTGGATCAAGGTTTAGAGCCTGATGCTGTTACTCTTTCAACCATGATGAATGGCCTGTATAAACAAGGATTTTTGCAGGAGGCTAGAGGATATTTTTGCAAAGAAAAGGCCAATATAGTTATGTATTCTGTACTCATTGATGTGTTGTGTAAGGAAGGAAATTTTGATGAAGTTGCCAAGATTTTGAGGGAGATGACTGAGGCGGGGATTGTTCTCGATAAACACGTGTATACCTCGTGGATTGCTGGACTTTGTGAGCAGGGGAATTTATTAGAGGCTTTTGGACTAAAGAAGAAGATGGTTCAAGAGGGTATTGAACCCGACTTATTTACATACAGTGCCCTGATGTCAGGATTAGCTAATAAGGGATTCATGATGGAAGCCCGACAAGTTTTCAGTGCTATGTTAAACAAAGGAGTGACGCCGGATTTCGTAGCTTTTGATATATTAATCAGAGGTTATCTTAAAAACAACGATGAAGCATCCGTGCTAAGTTTGCATGAAGAAATGAAAACCCGGGGAATTGTTATTGCAGGATGTAAAGTTAATTGGAGTGGAAAATGTTTGTTATGACTTGCATATTGGTAGATTTGTGCATTAATTCTCTAATACTTCGGTTTGAGAGTTCGTTAATTGGACTACGAAGCCACTTCCTTAAATCTTTATCAATTTGTATATTGGCGGTCGAAAATAATTCATTGTACATTGCCTGCAATGCAAACAGTTCATCTTGATCTAGTAAATACACCAAATTCCAGATTTTGGAACAGTTATTCAAAATCAAGAGACAACAAACTCTGATAGCTTCAAGAACTCTTGATCCAGCTAATTGCCTAACATGCTGCTAATAGTGAGACAGTTCTAAAACCAGAAGCCTTATGTCCAACTAATCCACTATATTCGAACATAATTTCCCATATACAATCAAAATTACACAAAAGTCATCATGCAACATCTTAATTTTTTAATCAAGGACGGGTAATGTAGACATGTCTGAGCACCTGAAAAGGTCCTTCTTCATGCAAAGTAAGACCTTGTGCAGCACATGATGCAATGTTTATTCTTGTATTCCAATCAATGAGTGGCCCATCTGATCTCCCATATAGTAGACCATCCAAACTTCCATGGTAAAGCCTTTCATAAACCAACATTCGCTGCTCTGAGCTATCACGAGCGTGGAAGCTAAGCAATTTACAGAGGTTTGGATGTTGCAAAGACGCGAGAATGTTCACCTCATTACCAAATTCCCTGAGAGCCTAAGAGAATGACACTGATCAGGCCTTGGTTTCTATTAAGTAACGGATAAGCAGCAAATCAACGTCGAAAAGAAAGATATCGACATCAATGCTGGCCCATAACCGAAAAATTAAAGTACATACCCTGAATTCCCCTGTCCATTAAATCAATGCAAGTCGAAGACGATAATTCAAACGATCGGAAAAAAATCAGGCAACATAGAAAATCGGCCAAAACCCGCGGATTCAAAAAGAAAAAGGAAAACCCAGAGAAGAAATTAGGAAGCCTATAAAAAAGGGTAGGAAGTAGAGAGCGAAGGGTTGGAAGGAGGGAGAGAAATGATGAAGATTGAAACAGAGGGGCAATGATAGGATGAAGAAAGCTCCTAGTCCTACCCAGTACCCACAACAGTCTAACAGAGGGCACGGTACGAGAGGTGAACTGCGAAGGAGAGGGAAATGCGAGATTTTAGAGATTTACGAAACCAAAAATCAAAGAGTTGATAGAATTGGAGAATAAATATGCAGAGAGAGACAGAAATGGTGCAGCAGTGGTCAAACCTGCGAAGAAGAGGGATTGAAATGTGTTGTATGGGATTGAAATGAGAAATTACTCGTGCATTGTTAATTTTTATTTGGAAAATTTTTAATTCCTATACTATCGTATAGGATCATTTGTCTTTTGATTTCTAACATTCTTTTTTTGCCCCAGTTGCTCTGTCGTTTAATTTTTCATTAAATTGGTCACGAGTAGATCACGTATTTTTATTTTTTTATATTTGAAAATTATAAAGTTATAAATTAATTTAAAAAAAATAACAAATGACGTTCAATTTATTTAAAATTTTTATCATATATTTATTGAGAAGATAATGTAAAAATTTTCGTTATTTTCTAATAATTATATAATTTATTATAATTATTTTATAAATTAATTAATTAAAATTATAATAAATCGTACATGTGTTAGAAAATCACGAAAATTTTCACATTATCTTCTTATAATATGCTGAATATGTGATAAAAATTTTAAGTAAATTGAATATTATTATTTATCCTGTACGTGTGAGAAGACGGTCGAAGAAAGTTTTATTTTTAATTCTTTAGTTATGAACTGTGGTTACGAATATTTGGAAAATGCTGATCAATAGGCAAAGGATCGGATCAAACAAAAGAGGATGGGCAAAGTGGTCATTTTGCAGTGGCTCTCGAGCTCCAAACGAACAGCGCCGGGAGGGAAGTCAAAATTGGAATATCATTAACCATAAATTAATCATTTAATTAATTTTGTTTATTGGATTTTGACTTCTAATCTGGATCACTCCAACAGACAGATCAACGGTCAGTAAACAAACCATTCAAAACACAACGTGGGACCCACTGACGTGTACGGCTGTTTCTTATATTTTCACAAGTAATTCCACTAATTACAATTCAATAATTCATATTCGTAGTTGTATTTCTCAAATTTGTAATTTTTGTTATAATAAGAAAAGTAGGTTCACCACATAAATTATACCCTTAAATTAAGATGATTAATACTGACCCAAGGTGATTAAATTGCCAAAATCAACTTGGGAGGTCGAAATATGATATCTACAAGGTGTAAAATTGTGCACATCCTTGATACGTACGACTACAAGTGAGTGTATAAATACGTACATACATGTATACACACACACATCCGATATCAAAATATGAAAGGTTAAAAGTATGGAATTGTGCACATCCAGTCTCAGAAGTTAAAAAGGATCAATTGTACAAGTAAAAGAGAGAGTATGTAGTGTTCTATATTTTCTTGTGATTCTGTCAATTGAGTTCCAAAAAACAATCTCTAATTCCAACATCCATCCACCTTATTTTATGGACGACAGATGCAAAAAAAATATACATGAACCGGCAAGATCGAATATAAAACGAAACTTTCCCTGCATTGATCATTCGGAGTTCTTACCCTTTTTTGCGGCAAACAATTGACGCAGAAAACCAAACTTCCCTCTCATGCGACCAGAAAACTCGGTCATGGCAACGCTGCTTGTTGGTGCCTCGCTGGTGTTACAGTCTGGGATGGCTGACGGGGAAGGGGGAGGGAGAGTAAATAGAAATGCGTTGAGCATGCGAATGATTTGGCCAAAGCTAGGCCTCGAGTTAGAATCCTCAACCCAACATGATTGTATGATGTATGCCAGATCAGCAGACATGTCCTCCGGAAGATTAGGCCTCTCCTGCTGCATTTTCAAAGGACGTGTGAAATGTGAGTAAGCTATATTTAAGAAACCTGCTAGACTGTTCGATTCTTGTTCATGTGAAGTTATCTTTCTCCAACTTAATCACTTTTCGTTTCTAATACAAAAATATATATTTAAGAGACCAGACACCCATTCTTCAGCTAAGGCACGAATAATAGAAGCACAAAACATGACTAAGAAACGTATAGAACGATTTGGCACCTTAAATGCAGCAGCATAAGCAGCCTGCAAATTCGACATGCCTTCAAACGGCATGCGGTTGGTCACGAGTTCCCACAAGACAATTCCAAAGCTGTATACATCTACCTTGTTATTGTAATGTTTCTTTTCTCCCCGACGCAATGTCACTGTACTATATAACTGCAATGCCATGCGTGTTAGCCGGTAAAAATAGAAATTTGTGGATTTCTCTTTACATACTTGAATCGAACTAAGAAAGTTTTCAAAATGCATGATGTTTTTTCATTTATTGTCCAAGGAATAGAAACAAAATTTGAATGATATGCCATTATTTATTATATCTAAGAAAAAGTCTTCTAACAGCAGATATGATGGAATACAGTTAAAAGAAATAGCTCAAAAAATAACTAGCTGATTTCCACAATCTCTCATTCTGTAGGAATTAATGTCACGTCTGATTGAAAACAATGATGTGGGTCAACCTATAGTGAATGAACAGGTAGTAATTACGAGCTATAGTAGCTAGAAGTCACTAACCTCGGGAGCCATCCACCGATAAGTCCCAGTCTCTGCAGTCATCATCTCAGTCACAGATTCTTCTCTTGCAAGGCCAAAGTCTGCTAGCTTTACGGACCTGTGATTGGCCGTAAGCAGCAAATTATCTGCAAAATAAAAACTTATATGGTGAAAGTAAGAAAGACTCAATCACTAATTTACAAGCATCAATAATTGGAAAAGTTTATCTGATGGCAACTTTAATTGTAAGAACTCCTTTCGAATTGAATACATCAATATCAAGTAAAACTTATTCAACGTTATAACGAAATAAGTTTGAGTAGTTCAGTCTAAAGATTAGTAAAAGATTGATTGAACAGCCAAAATAAGCATGCAATACCAGGTTTTAGATCTCTATGGATGATCCCATTTGCATGCAGACACTCCATTGCGCGAGCAATATCTAGTGCATATCTAATAGCCACATCAAGGTCTAACTGCTCTGGTCGAATGGTCAGTAGATACTTTCGCAAAGACATTGCTGGTAAGAGCTCCGTCACAATCACCATTAAAGGATCTTTACATGCTCCAATAAACTGCTAGTAGAAGACAAGATTGGTGAGTATAACCTAAAGGCGGGAATCTTGAGCTAAATTACCTATAGATGCAACTAAATTCAAATTGGTTAAGGAAAATCATTAGTAGACTCAGACCCACAGGAAAAATTCACTTACTTTGACCAGATTATCATGTTTAACACGAGTCATCATATTTACTTCTCGAATGAAACGATTCTCAAGAGAAGCTCTTTCCTCTGCTGTATTCCCACGATTGAGAACTTTGATCGCGACTATTTGATTCCCATACCTATTACATAATCAATCTATACACATATAACATGTAAAGTAACGGGAAATAAAATTCTGCTGTATTCATAAAAAAACTAACTATAGACACATGTTTTTGCTATGACTTTTAAACAAAAAAGGTACTCCCAACATCTCCCAAGTCAATAACAAAGAAGTCAACAATACCACACTTGCATTATCTAGAAATTAGACCCTGGAGCATCGACTGGGATGTCATGAAACATTTGTACTGAAAACGGATAATATACAAGTTGCCTGCTAACTAACATAGACACTTGGTTATTGCAAGAAATGGTCTTTAGAGTAGCAGTCTATATGTAACAACTGTCGAAAAAAAGTGAGTAAACTGAACTTAAGAAGACAACAGACTCATACATATAAACACCACACTGACCTTCCTTCATAAACTTTTCCATGAGCTCCCTCACCAATCTTAGACCCAATAAACAGTAATTTGGGGTCGACAAGAAGATTCTCATCAATTGTTGTCTGTGTGGCTGTCACCAATCCATTACGGGAGACAGATTTTCGTTCTAAGTCAACAGACCTCTGCAAAACCACATGTGCTTGTTCACTCTCTTGTATTCCTCCGCCGCTCTCGCTGCAACTCATGCTGCTACCTCAAATTGATCAGGTATTTCCCATTTCACAAGGTTTGGCTAACTAGAAAGAAAATTAATACTTATCCATATTTACAAAGTCAATTTCAGTTCAATTTCCTTGAATCTACTTCAAAGTCAACCAACCTAAATAATAAGACCTCTAGAGCACGATGATCATTCGCCGCTCTTTTCCGTTTGCTCAACTGATTCTACATAGCTTCCCAATAAGAAACAAAAACAAACAATTACGCTTTAAAAATATTCTGAATTTTGCATCAATCAATTTGTAACAAAAGCTATTCTTCCTCCATTTCTCTCCAATACTTGAATATAATTCTCCTTCATCTATCGTCACGCTCTGCCATTCTCCATTTGTACTTTTTCCTTTTCACTTCCTGAGAATTTCAGGTTTCACTCACCTTTGAAGAAATTTGCTTGGATACGAAGCATCAGCTTTCACCACTGGAAGAGTTGACAAACGAAAATAGGGAAAGAAAACAAAGGTAGAGTATGAGACAGCTAGAATTCTCCGATCATGACAGAGCCCTATGAGTTGCAGACACAGGAGATATCCTCAGAGTAGATATGGCAATCCCTCTGAGAAGCAGGAAGAGGCACTCCAATGGAATAAGATAAATGTTGAAGTGTGCCCTCCAACAAGAGGTTTTACTTGTTAAAAACTGTACAAAAAAAGGAAGAAAAATCATCAGCACACGGAGAGGGGAGACAACCCATCTGACGCTCAAACTAGAGGGATGTAATAATCTATGTAATTAATCCGTATATGTGCACAAGGCATACTTATCAATACAAGTAAAACAATTCAAATGCTTAGAAGAATCATAAAAAGAAAAAAATCAATGAGAAATATACTTTATCCCAGAATAAAACTCCATCATTTATAGCTCAATGTTTCAGGAATGTCCACAAAACAACATAACAATCGAACTAAGCAGGCCAAACTTCATTGACATTAACAGACATGAGAAAAGAGCTTCTAAACACATTTGCTCATACAGGAATAGGGCAACATAAAAGGAGCAAAATTTCTAAGGTTCTATTCCAAGTCAGACACAAATACAGCTTCAGCCATAGTTAAACAAGCATCAGTTAATTACAAAAACAAAACAAAATAAAAAGCTATCATGTTAGTGTATCATTCACCTTTATCACTGTATATATTCCGCCTACATTTCACGAACCTTTCCCGACACTCTTAGAAATCCCAACAAAAACAAAATAGAAAACTGCTATCCAACCGTTGAAGATTTAAAAGTTTGTTGATGTAGGTTCTATTTGTTGTATAACAATGTTTTTCCTCTAGAAGAATCAAACATCGTTTTATTACATATTGTGCATGAGTTTACATGGGCAAAGATAGCAAGCTGATGTTGTTTAGGGTCTGTAATTCGTTGGTGTTTATGTGTTTAGTAGTTGTTGAACATGGATTAAGGAGTTCGTGGAAGAAACCGAACTCTCAACTTTAGGCACCCATTTAGTTGCGGGTTTTAGGTTGTAAAAGGTTTTCAAGTTAAAAAACCAGTGTTTAACTTTTCTGAAATTTCCTTTTTCATATTTTGTTCATAAAAAATTGGTATTAGAGCTACGAATATCCAATCCGCTATAGAGAACTTCAAACACATTGACAAAAGAGCCTCACAATGCGCCCGGACTTGACAGATCAAGCTAGTGAAAAAGTCAAGCAGTGAAACAGTCATGCGTAGAACAGGATCAAATTGAAGGAGCTATTCAGAGTATCCACCAAGTTTACAATAGATGAAGGTCAAACAAGAATCTGGAGAAGGCTCAACTTGGAAACAAAAACAAATACTTATTGTAGAATTACACGAGACGATGGGAAAGAGTATATTAGACCAAGCTACTGAATCCTCTAGCAGAAGTGAAGGACGATCAATCTAAGGATTCCTGTTGTTACCTTATTTCATACAAGCACGTATCATGAACAAGTATTATAATAGTAATGAATATGCTGCGTATAGCACTCCATGAGAGACTTCCACTTCCTCGAAACAAGGATTTATACTATTTCAATCTATCACAAGTCTGGTTTTCTTCGAGACTCAGAACCACTCTCAGAAGAGATAACAATATTTCTTCATATGATTTACGTTGATTTAAGTTGCCTATGCTTCCCCTGTATATTTCTTTCACTGTAACATGTCCTTTTCACACATCCACTCAACTATTGTACTATCACTGACCAATTCATCAACAAGCTATACCATAAACTCTCCCTTAATTACAATTATGTCCCACAACTCGTAAATATTGTACCATTAATTCTTCTTCCTTCCTAACATTACTTTCCTCTTGAAAATGACCTTGTCCTCAATGCTAGAAATTTTGATAAACTCTTATTGAGTACTTATCCTCCATTATCCTTTGTCCCAAATATTCGACAATCACCATAGTTGACTATATATACGTAAATGACTCTGCCTTTTATTGGTTGACTATATATAGGTAAATGACTCTGTCTTTTATATGTATGATGTCATCTTTCGCCAACTCAAGAATCAAAAGCTTTTGATTATAGTCCACAACCACAAGAATATTGGATGTTGCTTTGTGGAGGAAGGTGTTGAGTAGAGAATGAGGGAGGATAGCATTGGAAATAATTTTGTAAGTTATATTAAGAAGATAAGTTAGTAATATATTAGGGGGTAATTTAGGTATTTAAATTAGTTTATGTTATTATAAATAGAAGGTATGACTGCGTTAAAGATTATGAATATTGAATATTGTTATGCAAAACCTCTCAATAAAGAGTTTATTTTTGATAGCTCGTGGTTGTTTCGGGCCGATTCTTGCTAGACTGTGGTGTTTTATATTTCGTTTTGTCTGTTATTTTATTGTTTTACTGGAATAGACTACTTTAATGCTCATCATTCTCTCCTCCCGGAGAGCTCACTCTTTACAATTTCCTCTTTACCTTACCTTCTCTAAACTATCCTTTAATAGACGAATCCCTCAACAATCTAACTCCTCGATAGTTAGAACTACTATCAATATTACAATGACTCTACTCCCTCCTTTTTCTTCTTCCTTTGATTATATGTGAATATAACGAGTAGCTTATCAACGTCGAAGGCACAAAGGGGGTTTGAAGTTGGGCGGGGAGAAAGTTAGGAGGGCAAGAAGGTTGAGCCAAACAAGCTAGCTTGTTAAAGGGCTCATTTGGTCATTCCAAGAAAAACTTGTAAGCCTATTGATTAGGCTCAAGTTGGCTTGACTATTCTTGCACCGGCTTGAGAGTCACCCCATTTTACACCTCTAGTAGTAGACACTGATGTGTTTAAGATTGCATTCAGAACCCAACAAGGGTTATATGAATTTAGAGTGATGTCATTTGAATTCAACAAAGCACCAATTGCTTTCAGTCCAATGACATCCTCAAAAAACAAATGAGAAGTATGCCCTAGTCTCCTTTGATAACATTCTAGTCGATAGCTTGGCTTTAAAAACACATCTCAAGCACTAGAGCTCCAATTTATCTTAACTAAGGACTCATTAACATTATCCTAAACAAGAAGTCGATTGCAGGGACATTATTTCAAAGGAGGGGTAGCTACCCAAGTCTAAGAACATAAAACAACTAAGGGAGGAGGCTATTATAGGGAGTTAAGCCAATGAAGAATAACAACTTCCATTGGAATCCATAGGCGGATCAAGCTTTCGACACCATGAAAAAGGTTATTAGTTCAACACCGATGTTTGTTGATAGATTTGAATAAAACAATTTACAATAAAAAGGTTGCCAAGTTATGTGAGAATGGGAGCTTTTAATGCAAAATAATAGGCCCATTGCTTATATCAATAAAGTTTTTTTGTACTTGAAACCTTGGCTAATCAATGATCAATCTACGAAAAAGAGCTACTAGCGTTGGTTACCATGGTCTCTAAATGGTGATATTACTTGGAAGGAAGCTCCTTTCTGATTCAGACTGACCACCATTCTCTTAAATTCATTTTGGATCAAGATGTTACCACTCCATATTGCAAAAGTGATTGTCCAGCTGAAGAAAGGGTGAGAAGATGTAGTAGTACCACTATCCTCCACCTTTTTGAGGAGAGGCCAAGCAGAAGAAGATGGGGAATGCAACTACATAACTCAGGAAGTTCCTACATAGATACTTGAAATTTGGCGACATAGCAACATCAAACTAGGCCAAAATTATGAGTATACTGCATATTTTTACGTTGGCGAAATAGCAAGTGAATGCCCTTAGGTATTGTGCATGCAATTCGTTAGTATTTAAGTGTTTAGTAGTTATCGAACATGGAGGAAGGCATTATTGGGGAAGAAACCAAACTCTCGACTTCAAGTTCCTATTTAGTTGTGGATTTTAGGTAGTAAAAGTTTGTCAAATCCAAAAACGGTGTTTAACTTTTTCAAAACTTTTCACGTTTGATTCTTAGCACTACACTCATGTATGTTACAAATTTATGCCGGGAAAATGTTCTCGATGAATAAGACATCATCTGAAAAGAATTCCTAAGCGAGGTTCGTTTAAATTTTTCAAAAATTTATCTTCGAGAAAATCAAGTATGGCAGATGAACTCCATAGCAACATCAAACGAGACCAAAATCGGAAACAAATAACCACGTGAATTAGAGGCCAATTCAGATAAATCACTGAATAGCAGCTAATCCGCCGAAAAGAAAGATATCGAGATCTATACTAACCCAGGTGCATAAAGTTTAACCAAAAAATTAAAATACATACCGTGACTTCCACTATCCATAAGATCAACGCAAGTCGAAGACAGTGATTTAAACGATCAGAACAAATCAGGAACCATAAAAAATGAGCGAAAACAACCCGCAGATAGAAAAAGAAACAAGAAAAAGCAAAACCCAAAGAAGAAATTAGGAAACCTGGGAAAAGGGTAGGAAGGAGAGAGCGAATGGATTGAAACGAAGAAGAGAGATGATAAAGACTGAAACGGTAGGCAGTAATACGATGACGAAAGCTCCTACCCAGAACAGTCAAAGAAAGAGTACAGGACGATGGGTTGGTAGGAGTGGGAACTGTAAGACTGTAGAGATATACGAAACCAAAAATCAAATAGTCGACGGAATAAATATGCAGAGAGAGAGAGAGAGAGAGAGAGAGAGAGAGAGAGAGACCAAATGTAAATGGAGCACGAACTACGACGGGCTGCAGTGGTCGAAGCTACCTATTTGTTTATTCAAGATAAATTTCAAAAACTTTATATTATAATTTTAGGCTAAAATAATTACAATCGAGTGAATAATTTTCCTAAGATTCAAATGGTAACAATGATTTTGGGTCCGTCAAGACGACGGGTGTTGACGTTGTTTGATTTCGTGGGTGTAATTTTAGATCTCGTTTACAAACACATCATTTTTTACTATCGTTTTTACTTGTAATTATATATTCTTTTTATTTTTTTAAATTATCCGTAAATTATATGTCAAAATATACACACTACACTTTTTTTTATTTATAATTTAGTATTAATATCATTACTTATGGAGTAAATTGTATATAATTAACTTTATAATATTAGTATACCATAATTCTTATGGTCCTTTTAATGGAAAAATAAGAGAGAATCTAAGGATTGAACCCAAACTTTAAGTTTGATTCCTTTAACTAGCCAACTTGCTAGTCACATGCTTAACTTCAAATTACTCTCCTAACTCGTTCGAGTATAATGACGTGTTGTGTTGGTTCGCTCGTTTGATTGCAAAGATTATGTTTCAACTAAATAATTGTCGACAAGTGATTTTAATTCGGAAAAAAAAAAAAAATCTAATTTAGATTGGTTCATAAGTGACGCAAAAATTGCACAATTGCATACTTGTATTAAGTATTTGCGCTCCACTGGAATATATGTAAGTCCACGTCGACCATAATTTTAATTGAATTGGTTATCTGATAATGTCTGTAATGATTTGATGTTCACTAAATATTATATAATAATGTCATTATGAATTTTATATGATAATGATGGGTAGATTACCTATTAAATAATAATTAAAATAAATATAATTTCATCTTTTGTGAAAAAATAAAGTGGGTAAATAAAAAAAGCAATTTATTAATCTATTATTGAGTTTAAAATACATTATCTCCGTTGGGGGGGGGGGGGGGGGGGCAGTTGGGCACCACAGATTCGACGTAGATGGTGGATCCAGTCAGCACGAATTTTCTTTTCTAGATGAGAGATGACGTGGCAAGAGCAGAAACTAAAAAAAAAACCAAAGGTGGGGCCAGGTGGGTTTTTCTAATCTAAGCTAGTGGGAAGACATGTCGGCAACAAGACTTTTGACGTGACACAGTATTCATGTGAAAAACGTGTGCATTTATTTAATTCTAATGAATAATTATAATATAATCTTAAATTAGAAAAAAAAAAAAACAAAAAAAGGCTTCAAAAGGGTCCCAGTATTAAACAAAGTGTTGGTGGTGGGCCGTAGGCCCATCAATATCAATGGGTCTTCTACACAAAGCACAGAGCGGTCAACATTATTCATTATCTCGATTGATACACTATTGTGTGTACGTGGGATGGCAACAAATTTTAGTGCTTTGAAAAACATAACCGAAATTTGGCCGTTTACGTAGTGGGTAAATAAGATGGTCATTTTGTTATAAATTTTACCGAGCAATACCGTCTTTCACGTAGGATTCGATACTGCAATCGAAGCACAAACATGGACTTTGAAAATTAGTCTGGAATTTGATAAAAGACCGAGTCTTTCGAAACCCAGAGGCGACAATGAATTAATATACTCGTATTCAAATGGTTAAAAACCTTGTTTTTCATAAAGATTTATAGACATGTCTTATGCAGTAATTCATTTCTATTAATTAGGAAATTTTTAATTTTGGGTTTTGTTAAATGATATTTAAAAAGATATCTTAGTAAATCAATATTTTATAGATTTATCCTAAAAATGGAGGCCCATTTGTTGGTCCAAAAAGCCCACTAAGGACATTAGGTCTCGAGTCTTCAACCTTACGAAGTTAGTGCAAATAACGAACAATATTAACATCTAATCGAAACTAGTGAAATTTGTAGTCAAAATAGAGGGTCAACAATTTATATGTTACTTTCCTTTTATCAATTCTCATTAGGTTAGCTATTTTAATAATTAAGATAATTTATCTATATTTAATATAAAATATTAATAAATTAAAATTTTAGAGTGTAAATATGAAAAATAATTAAAATTAATATTTATTTGAGCAGTATGTATTACCCATAATTATCAATTATTGATCACGAAGTTATAATTATAATTAGTCGTAAATTATAAAATTATACCAATTTTATTTAATTTTAAAGTAATGGTCAATTTTAGGAGGCGCCTGAAAAGTTTGACCTGGCGGGGAAATTAGGGTAAGTTTGGAGAGAGTGTGATGAAACAAATGAATGGCTTCTTTCTACACAATGAATTACAATGGTTGTTTGAGGACCCTTCTTCTCGATCTGCGTTCTCGGATCACCAGGATATTCAGTTGTCTGAACGATTTCCGATTAGACCTCTCTCGGAATCGTCTACACTGACGTCGGCATCGTCTTCCATGCCGGATAGAGCCAGCTCCTCAGCTCTCCTACTCTGCAGCGTCCAGTCCGTCCGAAGCAAGGTTCCAACCAGCATGAACAGACAGGAAACCTGAGCGGCCATGAGGCCAATCCACAGCCCTATGAAACCGAATTTGAAGGCGAAGGTACCCAAAACCGCCACCGGCAGTCCGATGAAGTAGAAGGCGTACAAGTTTATCCTAGCTCCCAGTTTTGGCCGGGCAGTCCCTGTTAAGACTCCGCAAGCAACCGTCTGCGGCGAGTTGCTAACTTCGCAGAGACCGAGTATTGGTAGCGCGGCCGAGATCATTTCGAGAATCTGTGGCTCGTTGGTGAACATTTTGCCCCAGACTGATCGAACGGCGGTCATGAAAAAGAAGGCCGCGAGTCCGAACGCGAAGGCGGAGGTGAGCCCAATGATGGCCGTCCATTGCGCGCGGACAGGTTGCCCTGCGCCAAGCGCATGACCTACGCGCGTTGTCAGGCCACAGCCCAATGAAAAAGGGAAAATGTACAACATTCCAGTCGTCTGGATTAGAATCCCCATTGCAGAGACACTCACTTGAGGATTACTCAACAACCCGCATAAAAACAGCATTATCTCGTACCACCACCACTCTAAGCAAACTGAAATAGCACTAGGAATAGCCAAGCTCAACAATGGCTTCCACCCTTGAAAGGTGGATTGGAAACTGACCCCATGCCAAGGCTTCAAGGGTTTATCTGAAACAGCCAGATAAATCATCAGCCCTATGTTCAAATTCAAGGTGTTCCACGCCAGAGCTATTGCAACACCTTCCACCCCCAGCTTCAAATGAGAAACGAGAAGATAGTTGATCAGAGGGTGCAACAGGGCGGAGCAAACGGAGGCTATTGTCAGTGGGGTGGTCAAGCCCTGAGTCCTCAAAAAAATACGAAGTGGCAGGAGAGCCGCTTGTGCTAGCAATTCAGGAATGGAGAAAACCATGTAAACTTTGGCGACTTGAGTGATAGCAGGGTCCTGACCCAACCAGAGAAGAATAGGCTCCATATGTAGCCATAGAATCGAAATGGGTAAAGAAACTAGCAGAAGAAGACACAGAGTTTTCTGAAATGTTTGGCTGAGAACTGACCATCTCTGAGCTCCGTAAGCTTGGCAACAGATAGGATCCATTCCAGTTGAAAGACCTCTGAGAATGGAAACGCCGGTGATATTTCCAAACCCGAGAGCCAATGAGCCACCGGCGAGCTCTGCTTTTCCGAGATGACCCAGAAACAGCATGGAAACGGCCGACCTTGAGTAGAGAAGAAAAGATGTCATCATTATAGGTCCGGCGAATTTAGCCAGCGATGTCAACTCTTCTTTGATCTGCATAGATTTCATTTTTCCCATTGTCATTGTCAAATCCGAAAACCGAAAATTGAGACGCAAGTCAACTTGTAAATGCAGATAATAATGGGAGTTACACAGTTAGTCAGACGCGTCGGCAAACGGCGACTGTAGCTCACTGCACACTCACATATTTACAAGTGGAAAACCAGTAAATAGAGTATCTTTTCTCCATAAACGACGAAGCCACAGAAACAGCTAATCGAATTTTGGAGAAGACCCAATCTGGATCAGTAGTTTCAAGTGAATATAACAATAGACATTCTGCAATATTCAAGAGGAAGGTGTAACAGAAGCTGACAATGGAAAACCATTATTCAAAACAGACATTTGTTTAAAGCTCAAGTTTTTCTTGCAACAAAGCTCCACCCGAATAAGAAGGCAAAGCGCACCCACTAAAAAAAAAAAGAAGTTTGTAAACCAGACGAAGAAGAAAAGAGGGAACTTCAGTTGCTGCAAATACATCGTCGCCTGAGCTTTCTTGTCGTGAATTTTGATACATCGCAGGTAAAAGAAGATCAATCCGAAGACCGCCGGGGGGTGGAGAGAGATAGAGAGAGTAAAAAACAAGCTAGCTAGTAGCTACTTGAGTTTAGACTAGATCTCTACGACCTAATGAAATCAAGGACGAGTTCAAGTTCCAGGAAATTTGTCCTGCCCTTGTGTAAAAGAATAACTCAAAACGATTAACTAGACTGAACTGAACTCTCTCTGCGTACTATTTCTTTATATAATTATCATGCTTTTAGAATAAAATAACAGTAAAGAGTTGGAAACAACTTATCAAAACACGTTTTAAAACAACTTTTTAAGAGACCAGCTCTAGAAAATAGTGAAAAAGTGATTTCAAAAAACCCTTTTTCTGTTAAACGAAAACAACCATATACTCAGTTTCTCTTGCAGGGATTCCTCTAAAAATCATCACATAAAGATAGAATTTGATGTTAAGCTAGGCAACTAGAGATAGCTTAAAAAACAAAACAATGGAAGTTCAGAGAAAGCCAAGTATCTCCCATTAAAGATACTGGCCAACAACTGAACCGAATCCACAGTCCAACCTCAGAGAACATATGATTATGGAACG
The DNA here is from genome assembly GCA_022433055.1 of Begonia peltatifolia. Taxonomy (NCBI): domain Eukaryota; kingdom Viridiplantae; phylum Streptophyta; class Magnoliopsida; order Cucurbitales; family Begoniaceae; genus Begonia; species Begonia peltatifolia. The sequence goes on from CM039519.1 coordinate 29,324,617, forward strand.
CAGACGTCGACACTTGAATACTTCAAATGTTTAAATAAGACTGTCACTATCGCTCTATATGTACATTTGTCGTCTCTTTTGACAATGACTGGCTCTAAAGAGTGGCCTCATAAGACTATACTCTCTCCTTGTTCAACCCCCAAGACTTGTCCCAGCCCCATTAATGAGAATAAGAGAGAGAAAGAGAGAGAACCTGGGAAGGAGGCAGCATCTGAGGAAGAGTGGCATTGCTAGGCAGAAAACGGCGGAGAAAGGGTTTGAAAAATCCGCCTTCTCCTCTTTCCCTGCTCATATCAACTTCATGGTAGTCTTTTCGATGATTAGAAGCAAAAGAATCAGTATTTATAACTCCTCGAGATTCAGCCCCAGGGCACATGCTACCTTATCTCCGCTATAAAGTTTACAACACCAGCTTTTGGTTCCACCCCACAGTCACTATTCTTATCCAGTGCTGTTTTCAGACAATCTCTCCTCCTTCCTACCTTTCTTCCCCTCAGTTTTTATTTTATCTCTCCTCCTCCCCACTTCATCATCTTTTATAATCATAAAACTCAAACCCCAGTCATTTTTTTATTTCTTCCTTTCTTTAAATACAAGTTACTGACTTAAGAATATGTTAGCTGCTTATATTTTATAGACATAGCAGTATGCAGTGATAAAACCCTAAAGTCTGCAAATGCCAATACATGTCCTGCTTTCTCTCTCTCTCGTGGGAACTGTTTTTGACTTCTGGCTTTTGGTATAATTAGACTTGGAGAAAAGATGGTTATAAGTCATTTGCTAACATACCCACCAAGAAAAATGTAAGTATGCGTGTGAGATGGGGGGAGGAGGAGAGTTAATATTAGGCAGAAACAGACAACGAATTCTGACAGGAAATCAGGAGAAATTGGGCTTGCTAGGCTGTTCTCTTGACCGCGTCATGTTCTATCCCACGAAATTTTCAGTAACTTGAGGTTGTATAGTTATAACTTTTTGAAGATAGATCTTATGAATGCGTTGCAGAAAGCAGAATGATTGTTTATGAGGTTTGGTAGAATCAAAGGTACAATACAAGTTGATGAGCATCATTCTCTCACGCACACACACGAGTACTTTCCAAGTTACTTTCTTCCACCTCTTTCTCTCACTTTTTCTCTTTTTCCTTATGGATTTCTGTTGCTTCTAGTACACCATATCACACCCACGTTTAATATTTATCCATATATATTGATTTCCATAGCGTAATACATTAATTTCCGATTTAAGCTTAGACCCATACCACTAATGTCCGATGTTATTCTTGGGTCTTATTCTAAAAGGCCTTGAAGAACTAGTCTTCAATATGATAATATTATACTACTCGGTGGAAATTAGAGATATTACAAATGATATGAAAAACATTGTTTATTAAGAAGTGTAACAACAAACACTTCATATCTTCAAGGGAGAAAGAATTTGATAGGCAGCCATGTGGAGGCCATACCGATCAAATATCTATCAATTGTGAGAATTCAACCTATATAAAGATGTAATATAATCTCATGTCACTTGAAAAAAGTGGTAAACTTTTCCTCTCAATCTAATAAAACATGTTTTGGGACAAAACATAAGAACAAAATCTTGACACATGTTTGGTTTAAGTCTAACCGGATTCGTTCTTAATTTTTTTTTTGTTTAAACTTGGGTTTTCTCAATTTTATCCTGTTTAAACTCGGCTTGGGCTAATTTTGACTGGTTTAATTCGATTATTTACAATTTTTTAGTATAGAAATATGATAAATTCTATTCTATTCGATTTGATTTTTGAAAGGAGCCGAGAACCGAATAAAAAATTTTGATCGTTTTGGTTCGGTTCCACGATTGGTTTTTACAGAAATCAAACCGAACCGATTCCCACCCCTAAGATCTATAATTGACATATATTAACATGTATTTTCAAAGAAAGTTTCTTGACTTCAAACATTATGGAACTGCAATCATGAACAAAAAATAGAAATATTTTGTTGGGGAAACCTGTTTCTGGGACAAACAAGAACAGTCCAATGAAACAAATACTAAACAAATTTTGACCTTTTTCAGTTGTAAATCAGTAAACATTTGTCTGTCTTCTTCAAAAAGTGGCCCCTAGCTTCCTCATTGAGCTCGGAACCCTTCAATGGTGACTCTTTCAATCTGCCAACGGACTTGATAACCTCTCTGTCACCCTTTTTCAGTCTAGCTGTGTTTTGGAATTTGGAGATCCAAATCTGGAAATCAGAATATTTCTATTTATACCAACTTCAGATTGGCTTACTCGTATCATGTTCTTCCCCTTCTTTTGCAGACTTATCAATGTTAATTTAGCATCATAAAAGCAAGAACTTTGGGAAGTTTAAGTGAAAATAACCGCCCCATCATTGTTCGAACGGTAATTTTTGTGCGATTCTCGATTCTTTCATCTTGGACAAAATTGTCTGATGAAATGATGTTGGAAACTCTTTTAGATGCTTTGATCCTCCATGAACTGTGCAAATGTTGTCTCAATAATGGCTAACACCCCATTTCACTAGAAATTTTAGGCTCATTTTCTTTGAATGTGATCTATAAATATATATATATATAATTTGTTGGTGTTTATGTTCTATTATAGGAACACTGGAACTGGTCCTACTTTGTTATACTTTTTTAGGAATTGTCTAGTACTATAAGCATTTTCTAATAGTTGCTTTAAATCATGCAAATTAGTTGATAATTCAGTCAATCATCTGACTAGTTGTCACATTTACAGTTGCTCAATACATACTTCTCATTCAAGTACTTCATTGAGAAAGATTTAACACCAAGGTAGTAGATCTTTGATTCGAACTAACGTGCTAAGACTAACTCGAAATAAACTTCATTGAATTTCCTTCTCCTAAAACTAGTTTACTTGGAGCTCTAGATTTTTCTTTTGGGCATCGAACGAACTCTAATGGCTTATTCTTTATTATGATATTCATCTCTTAGTCCGATCAATTTTTATACTAATTTTATAGACTCGAAACCATAAAGGCTCCTAGTAGAATAATGTAAATGTAGTGTTTAAAAGTGTCTTACTTTCTTTTATCAATAATGTGTGTACTTTCATAGAATGTGCTAATTTTAATGAGTGTGGATCATTATGTGTATGTTTAAGAACAAACTTTAAATTTTCTCGTAATGAACAATATTCAACGAATCCCTTGAGTGTTCTCTTTTGCCGACTATTTTATGCGTTAGTTGGAAATCGGTTGAGGATGTAAACAACATGCTTAAAGGATGTTACGATTCCCTTCGAGGTAACACACTTAAGGGAGAGTTAACTCTTTGCCACTCATAAAAGTTTTATGTTCTTTTGTTTGTACAATTACTATCTCGTTGCCTTCCAACCAGTTAATGACTTTTTTAGGTAACTAACAATAAAGTTTTTAGGTAAACTTGATAAGTATGCTATCTTCCACAACACTATATAGACAACTTATTGACCTAATGTTGTGTCGCATAGAGGGATCAATAATCATCTTTCCACGTTCACTTGCCATGATGCAAAGTCTATCTATGATTTTTTGGAGCAAGTTCAGGGCTAGAGAACCAATAATATGAACATTGGGTTGATCGCTCTATCCTTAGCCAATGGTTTACATAGACTTCAATTATTTGTGGGTTAAAAACAAAATGATTAATGATAGTGCTCATGTCTCCTCTTTATCTCTCAATCATCATCATAAACCCTAAAAGCCAGAGCCTCCTCCAATGGAAACTGTCAGAGGCAGCCTCATCATACCCAACATCTGCAGATATATTCTATTCTAACTTAGCCCACTATTAACAACAAATACACAGCTTAGAACTTTGGCCAATAATTGAAATGGCCAAAACTTAAAACTTCAAAATAGTTTGACTTCACCATTATTTTAGAAAATTAAGGAGACTTCCAGTAATCGAAGCGCTCTTGAGATGAAGGGGGAGCCATGGGTGGACTGGCCTGGAGTATCTCCGTACTAGGATGAACCGAAATAACTAATACAAGTTGAAGCATAATCAAAACAGATGACAAGTTCTGGTCGGAAGTTATTAAAACAATTAAAAGTACACGAAAAGAATGATCACGCGGGTGGTCCAACTTCCTGTTTTTATTCTTCTTCTGTTTGGTTTGGGTTTTTTTTTTGAATATTGATATCAAGGACAACTTTTTGAAGCGCAGGTGGAGCTACATACGATTATTTAACCCACAAAAAGGGGGTTAGACTGGAAGCCGTGCTTGGAGGAGCTTGCATGCGTGCTATATCAAAATACAACTAGCTCTCTACTCTCAACCCCATCAAAGTCCAGAGAGAGAAAGAGAGGGGAGAGAAAGTGTGTCTTCGTTTTAGTACGGAGATGCTGTTCTCACCAACCAGAGCATCCCCATATGCCATTTTCTTCCTCTCCGATTTCTTTAGCAGATCGGTTGGTATGCAGTTTTGGTGTTTTGGGTGTTGAACAAAAGTTGGAAAAAACAGATCTTTAATTATGTCGTGAGTGGATAGTGATGGATCAAAGCGTAATGTGTTAATTAGGATTAAACATTTGATAATGAAATTCCAAAATGTTGAGTTTGCAGAGAATTGGTAGTCGAAGGAGCTGAGCTCCTGAGAAATGAGGGTGGAGATAATTAGTTACACTTAATAATTGAGTAGTGGGTGGAGGATCAAGCTCCTGCAATGGCTGCCCATTGGTTTTTCCCGTAGATTAAGGTCATGGAGCATGTGGGTTTGTGTTGCTTTTGATTGTATATCTTCTCTTTTACGGGTTTTTTTATTTTTGGTTTAAGTATGATGAGGAGGGAGAGTGATGGAGAGAAGGCATTCATTAGACTGGTTTGTGCACGTGACTTGCGTACGTTGGGGATTTGATTTGGTTGGATTTTTCGAAGCAGAGGTTTTGATCTTTGATTCTTGCCTCGTTTTCTTGTGGCAGAACAAACTGGCTATCTCCAACTTTCCTTTTTTTGTTTTTGGTTCATAAACATGTTCTACAATAGCAAAAGTGTTTAACTTAGCCGAAATCTCTTTGAAATTTCCCGATTTGTGAGCCAACGTTGACCTGACAGAGCTAATGAAGCAACTGTGTTTGCGCCATTAAATCACCCTGAGAATTCAATCAATACAGACCTTTTAGTAGTCTAGCCAAACACTAGCATATTTGAAGCCAAGTTCTGCTCTCGGCCTTCTTTTTTGACTTGCTCTTCGTCTCCGAACAATAGAGGCAAGTCTAAAAGCAAATTTCTCCACCTTCCTTCCATTGTATTCTACAGGGGAAGTAAGTTAAAGATAGCTAGCTAACCATAAGTTTGGCGACTCAAACATCAATGGCTCGTGGGACTAAGCTTTCCAACTCATAGGCTTTGTCTAACTATGGTCCAAGATCATATACTTTACAATGACCTTTCTTCTATTTGATTTCAGTATTTGTACTGGATTGCAAATCAAAAACACGGGTCAAAGACGTTAAGCCACTAAACATAACACATGTCTCATCTAATGCATCATTCAGTATCAAATCTATGGCTCTTTCTTTTTTCCTTCTGGGGTGTGGAAGTTAGAAATTCGTCTGGAAATATCTAATGATAAAAAACAAGACCTCCTCACCCCGGGGACTGCTGACTGCGAGTGACTATGTGAGGGTGATGAATTGGCAGTCAGAGAGCTAATAATTTAAGGCTTTGATCATTCGAATTTTGCCACTCCACCAGAAATGTTGCTTTCAGCCACTGTCTCCATTACAAACCTGGATAGAAAACTTGCTATTATCACGACTTGATCTTTTTGAATCAGTGTATTGACGAAGAAATTTCATATGCAAGAAAATAAAACCATAAGATTCTTACAAGGGATATCTATATACTTCAAATTCATGCAAACGATGGTAAGATTTTCAAACCTTGTTAACTTCTCTCGTGATGATTGCAAGACGTAGATTGAGAGCACAAAAGACAGCACAAGACCTGTTTCGTTCAAATCAAAACATTAAATCCTAATGTACTGTAAAGCTGTAACCTTCCCTTACCCACCCTCCCTCCCTGTCTATACGTGTTTAGTTCTGCAGATCATTTTCTCTAAAACATAAACACATCCATTATGTTGAAACTTCAACAAGGAGAACAGGAATGACACAAAATAACTAAGAACTACTAAATAATCTTTCTCAAATGTATTCAGTAACCTGATCCAAACAGAACATAAAACCCAGTAGCCACATCTATCTCTGATTGCTCCTCCCTAGAAGATGATAAAAATTACCCAAAGTAAGTGATAGTCAGGTCTATGTCCTGAGAGCTCCTCCTTGTACAAAAACTCGTAAAAAAGCTTGGCTTATGCATATAAAAGCTATTCAACAAACAATCAGCCCCAAAAGAACACTAACCATGTGTATCTTACTAGAACATGCTTTGGCCAATGTTGTGAATCCCAGAATTGTTTCTTAATGTCTGGGTGAACATCCACGTCTGAAAAACAGAAAGTAGAAAGATGATGTCAATAAATTACTGAAATTGTGACCATAAGGTGGACATAACAATTAAACATGAGAAAGTCTCAAAACATGTTTAGAGAGATTCTCATGATACTACTATTCTTCCCGTACCCAGTCACAATGAAATGTACCACTACTAAAGACATTATAGAGCATTGCCAAATTCAAGATTACATCTCTAAACGTATTCCACCGAATCTCAAACACCGGTAATACTTTTTCAACACATTGCATCATGGACTAAAGAGATGCAGAGAATCATTTTCAAAACAGTATTATTTCAAGGATTAAAGGCAAGTTTCTAAATAATATTCAGGTTGGTAATTATTTGTACATCCGTGCTTCAGAATCTTGCTATAATTCTACCAATATAAAGTGGAGAAATCTGCTGCTTAGGTAACTAGTCGTCATAAAGGCTACAAATTGCGACTAAGATTGAAAGTGTAATCAAAGAATGAATCATGGACCTGAAGAAATATAATAAATCAAAGTAAAGAACATCTTAGAAAGAATGTCAAAAAGGCAGATAGAATGAAATTTTAAACTGCATACAGTGATGAGGCATATCCACAACTTTGGCAGTGACGCCATGCAGATCAGTTCCCGAATACCTCTGTGGAGAATATAAAATGTTGATGGTAAAGATATAACCAGTATGAATGACACAAAATCATTACTTACCATAGGAATTAAGTGCACTTGATTAAATTTTCTGATTCTGAGACTAGACCGATGAAATTGTCACAAACTTATAATGAGAAGATTCGATTTGCATAGCTTACCAAATGGACTTCAATCATCGGAACCTCCTGACTCTTACGGTTTATCACAAGAAGCCATGGGATAAGAAACTTTTCTCTTCCAACTTGAAAGGATCTGCATAGAAATATAAAAAATGAGCTCCTGCATATATCAAGAAGTTCATTGACCAAATTCACAATCTTCCAGGCATAAAACATTATGGAAAAAGAGTAAAACAAATTAAGACAGGAAGAAGAGCCTAATGGAATAAACAGAAAAACATATTTTGTTTTACACACAAATATCTTGCGTATGTAACTGAAGGATGCCTCCAATACCATTTCAAACATTCGTTGGTATGATCCACTTCAATATATCACATGCCAGCAAGTAATACAATCCCATACTATTGGACACCATTAAAAAATTTAAACACAGTAGGAAATCAAGATACGCCCAACTGGATTTGGAAAAAAATAAAACTCTATTTCAGCAGTCAGGTAATTATTGCTTCCACAAAATGTCAAGCATTCTCAAACTATTACCGTGTTCAGATATGCAAATTTAGCTTGTTTGTTTGCTTACATCATTCCTAAAGATTGAGGTCCAAATTTTTTTCTACTGAAGCACATAGGGACTTATTCACATCGGGGAATGCCATTTTAAGCCCGTTTATTTTCTTTAATCATTGCCAACAATGATATCCTAAAATTCTCACGCGATATCCCATGATCATAGGACATGCTTAAACTAATTAAAAGCTATATACTTTTTTCTTACGAGTAACGTCCAGCTCAGGCAAACTAGAAAAAAAAATAAAGCACAATCTCACATCTTATAAGCATCCGCACCCGTATAACCCTCTGGCTTAGGTATAGGAACCAACACCTAGAAATAGTAAGCGGAAATTAATAAAATCATATGGAACAAAATACAAAATCCAAAAAATAAAAAAAGCATATAAAATTTGACTGATTGAAACGTAAATACCTCCCGATTTACAGCAAATATCGGACAATGTCGGGAAATCATATCGTGCCATACTGTTCTGAACTGAAATTGATAGAAAAAAAAATTCTATAAAACACTGAACCAGAAACGAACCCACAAATTCACGCTGTATTGATACAACAGAGGAAATCAAAGAACGAACAGAGTGATATTGACCCATCCTGCTCATGGGAACGACGTCCCCAGGCCTGTAGGCGTAAGAACTCCATGGAAGTATCAGTAACAAAACGAACAGGTACGGAGCTGATCGTCCCTGATTCGTGACCATTTTCTGGGATCTGTAGAATCCTAGATTTCTCGAAATCTGAAAGCCGAGACGAACTGGCTTTTCCCCGATATATTATTCATCGGGAGGGACGGCCTAAGTAAGTCCAATATTCAGGCCCAATTGTAAACAAAATAATCACGTTATATTATTATAATATATGTTATTTAAAATTAGTATATTTATTTATAGTATAAATATCTGTCTAAATTCTTAACGCAATTAATATAATAAATTTATTATTTATAATTAATTCTAACAATCATTTATTTATTTAAACAAGTAATTAATTCTAACACAATAGACAATATATCGTTGGCTCTCTCACTCCCCACGAGAGGCTGCTCCCTTCTCTCTGTTGGGTATAAAGTACATAATAAACAAATGTTATAAATATTATTATTGCATGTAGTAACAAATAAATTATATTTATGATTAATTTTTTTATTTACATTATACGATATGCTTTATAAATTTAAAGAAAAATCATTGATTATTTGTGCAATTTTAAATTTACATATATGTGAGATGAAATTTTAAAAAGAAATAAATATATTAGTTCATGACTTATATTTGAAGCATATGATCTTTAAATCAATAAAGTCATAAATACAATTCACTTCGTTGAGAACGTATAGTCATATCACGACTATATATGTAATGACATTAAGTTATTGTATTTTATATAATATGATTATATATTACTGTATCAGATTAAATTATATTGTCCTTGTAATATCTATTAAATGAAAAATAATTAATTTTATCATAATGATAGTCATATATGTATGATCTTAATTTATTGTATTTAGTAAACTTCTATTTTATTTCAATTTATTTTTCAATTTACTCGGTATAGTTTTGTACGAACTACATTACACAAATCTTTTACTTTAGGAATAAATTAAATAAATAGTTGAGAATGCTAACATTAATACAATGAAATTCATAATACAAGATTCTCTTGTTTATTAGTTCAGAAATTGAATAATTAACGTATAAATGCATAAATGTTATTAATTAATTATACAATTAAGGACTAATGATAATCAAGGATAAAGATGTAATATGAGAGATTAACGAATTTTATACCTAGCACTATTATGCATCTTAATTTAAGATTAATACATATGTAATGACTATATTAATGGACATTACTTTGAGTAATTATACTCTACAGTTCTAAGAGTGTAACTCTAGGTATTTAGTAAAATTACTCTATAATTAATAAATATGTTAATTAATATAAAGAGTTTATATTAATTAACAAATATCATTAGAGATTAGGACTATAAGTCTATCAGTCTCTTTGTCATCTTATATAACTATATGAATTTTCATGTTATTATAAATAATTAATTATGATTAAAATGAAATTTTTGAAATTTGATTTAAAAGTATATATGAAATAAGATTTGATATTCAATTGACTTATAGTTGGTTTAAAATTTAAAATAGATATAGAAAATCTTATAAGATGAAATTATCTTGAAAAGTTGTTTTCATAAATATACTATAAAAAACAGATGTTTTTAGATTTTATTAGATAAATCAATTGCTAATTAAATATAGTAGATTTAATTAAATAAGATTTATTTTTAAATTAGATTTTATTAAAATAAATCTAAAAAATTATTTTTAATAGATCTATAAAAAATGTCAAATGAGATTTGACAAATAAAGAGAGAGAGATAGATCTAATCCCTCAAAGAGAAAAGATGTGACTTTTCTCATATTCGATTTTAGGAAAACGTTGTCTAAAATCGAAGAGAGACGTCTCATGTGTTAAAAACATGTCTCTCCACAAATAGAAGAGTGTGTTATTCTCGTAAGTTTAATGCCCACAAGTTAAAAATTTAAGTGAAAAGATTTTCAGAGAAACCTTAACAGTTTTAAAGTTTTCGAAAAGTAGTTGATTCTAAGATAAGGTTGTTAAGATCAGACATGAGGAGCTGAATAAAAACGTTTTCTCAAAATGTATTTTTCTTTTACATATTTTTTAAAAATATTTTTTTTAAACTAACGATTTAATTTATGGTTATTGGTGGTTTTAAAATCACAATGGTAACGGCATGTCACTATTATTATGAATAACAGTGAATTTCGTCATATGTGGGAACTATTAAAACCAACACTCTCTTCATTACTTTTCCATTTTCTTTGTATCTTCTATATGTATAATATTAGAATTCTTATAATGTATCTTCTATTTCTCGTAACCAAGAACCTTAAAAGCTGAAGTGATTTGGGCAACATCTCTGCAATTTTCTTGTTCATTGAAAAAATGTAGCCCTTTTCGAGCTGAGTTTAACAAAGGAGAAGTTTCTACTGATTGATTGCTTGAACTGCTAGCAAGACTACTTCAACTCGACAAAATTCAGACAAAGAGCATTATATTTGCTGGGAAACTTAAGCTCTGCCATTTTATACCGCACGAAGAATCAACCAAAACTATTCTGGTTTGATTTCATTCATTCATGATGTTTTGATAGATGGCAAACATATATGTATACAGTATAATTTTATAACATATTTGTGATGACTCTAGTTAAGATTAATTATAATAATCTGATACACTTTGGATCTCAGGGATCAAGTTGCGCATCAAGATAAGTCTAACAAAGTTTATTGATTGTGTAGGTGATTTCCTCATAAAAGGCAAGAATCAAAAGTTGGACGCTCATTGAACCATTTCGTCAAGTAGCTTGTGTGCATACATGGAGAATCATAAGCAAACAAGCCCAAGAACATAATAAAGTCCCAATTTCCTTAGAAGCCCACAATTGAAGAAGGAAAGTCAAATTTCCCTTTGAAGCCCACAAGTGAAATAGAAAAGCTCATTTCCCTTATAGCCCACAAGTGAAAGAAAGACTCACGACGAAGCTAAAGAACTCACGATGAAGCTTCAGTTGAAGGACTCACGACGAACCTCGGTTGAAAGATTCACGACGCAACAGCTAGCACGCGTTTGGTCACGAGCGGAATCAGCGCCATGATGCACTCGCGAGCAGAGGAGAGGCGTGTGCCTGGACGCTCTCTGCAACAGCACACCAGCAGAGAAACACACCAACTACTAGTTTCCACAACGACTTATTCCTTTCGTGTTGGTTATTTCCTTTTCTGTTATTTCTTTCTTTTGTAAAACTCGATCACCAAAGGCTATAAAGAGCCTTGCTCCGATCGTTTGTATAACCTTTGATAAATTTTTGGAATTAGATTGAAGTTTGGTCTTCATTAGTGGAGTGATCTCTCTGTGGGTCCTCGGTGCCCTCCTCGCCGGTGCGTAATATCTGGCCGAGCCAAGATTGTACTTCCATGGAATAGTACATGGAAGAATTCTTAGTCATTCCTTCTTTTCAGAAGAAGGATGGTTCAAAACCAAGCCTTCAAGCTGTGAACTCCTCATACGCGAGGATGCTTCTCACCCAAAGGTGCTGGATTCCTTTGGCTTAGCTGCGGGCACATCGACTACGCCATCCTCTACCATCGGCCTCTTCTGTGGAAGAAGCAATGGACGAGAGGGATTTTTTATCTTGTTGCTGGAGGAGTTCTCTTCATCCGCGAAGAAGTTTTCCCAACGTAGCGCTCATCTGACGTCTACTGGTCGGGAAGGACCCCTCTTGAATCCAAACGACGTTCTTCGAGGAATTTACGTTCAGTAAAATTCTCAACCACCTCACATCAACTAGTAACATCATTTCTTATCTTCATCGCCATTTTTTGTTTTCCATTTTCATTTTTGATCTCTGTTATTGAGTGTTCACAATTAAAAACGAGAACAGTAAGTCGGCTAATCTGTTTGTTGCTTCCACAAGTGAATTTTCTCTGTTTAGCGAGAGATTTGCAGGGTCGAATCGTATCATAATCACAATTAGAATAATTAAATATGATAAGAAGTGATATAAAATATTTCTTAAGATAAAAATGAAAACTGTTTATTGAAGCATGTGTTCGTGTAAATTCAATAAAAAATTCAATGGTGCTCGAATAATTTTGAATATTTACAGTGTCAAATTAGACACATAAAGAAAGATAATGACTTTTGAAAAGAAGCAATTGTACATATGTAATGAAAGTTATGTATATTGAAAATTGATTGAGTCAGTTTTATCAAATAACTGCATTGTTTTGGTAAATTACTTTAAATTAGATTTTTAGTGGGAATTTGGAGAACATCATTGAAGAGAAAATGTTCTTAATATCTTCAAGTATGTGGCCATGTAACAAATTGGACAACAAATGAGGTTCTACCACGTGTCAGAATTGGATTAATGACTAATCATGTCATTAAGAGATAATTAAAGTTAACTAAATATGTTAATCTTGGAAATTAATTATATTAAGATAGTTATGCTTAAGAGCTCTCTAGAAAGGTTGAAAGATGGCTAAGTATCAGCACATTTCGTCATAATAGAGGAGAAGATAGGAGAAAGAGAAAAGAGGAAGAAAAAGAAGAAAAATGTAAAATTTACGGGGAAGGAATGAGAATTTGCCTTCATCCCCATAAGAGAAGTTGTTCCTCTCATCAAGATGAATCTTTTGAGTTAAGAATAAAAAAGATAAGTTTAAGAAATAAAGACTTCAAGAGGTAAGAGTCTCTAATCTTAATACTTTCTAAATTATGTTGAAAAGTGCATACTTTAAGTGGAAAAAATGAAAATTTTAGAGATTAAAATTTGAAATTAAGAAAAATGCATATTAATAACCTTTTATGTTATTAGATGAATTGAATTTAAATGATTGAAAAAGAATAATATTGAAATGATTTTTTGGAAAAAGAAAACTATGTTGTCCATGTTGTTAGACCTAATTATGTGTGATATTTGTAAATAATAAAATGGATAAATTAGTGATAACCTTCGGACATGCAAAGATTCAAGGTTATACGAAATAAAAACCACACAAAAATTTCATTGGCTAAATCCAAAAAAAAAAACCTTAACTTCCAAGATAAATTACTTCAATAAATAGTTATCAAAATAAAAATGATAATTGGAGAGAAAATGATGTACTATGAGTGCAGGACAGATCCCTGCAAACTATTCACGAAAATTAAAGAAAATAAACAGAGAATCCCGTAACCGGCCAGAAGGGCAACTAAGGCACCCTTCAGAGAATGTAACCTTTCTAAAAAGATCACCACGGTACTAAGCTGGTATGGTCACATTTTCTATTTTTTCTAAGGTCTTAGAAAGATGAAGAGGAGGTGATGATAAGAGTCTCCAAGCGACCATGGACTTGGAGAACAATTTTGGAGACACACTCTACTTGATTGATGATCAACCAAGGACTTACCTTGAGTCGCGACTCTTGACCCTTAGGAGAACTTACAGGTGTATATTGATATGTCAAAACTGAATGAACAAACACCAATCATGATGCTATGTAAGCTTAGGGTGGTTTGGGGGGGTAGTCATTACAAATTTGGAGAAGATGCCTTTGATTTGATCTTGACCGCACATGGAACGCTCCACTTACCTCTGGTCGTGGAGATGGAGTCCTTTCTTGGTAAGTTGTCTTCAACCATCTAGAGATGTCACGAGTTGTCCTAATTCAAAATTAAAAGGGTTGAATGCGTGCTATCCTCCTTCATGGGCCCAGGTTTCATCTTTAAATGGATCGGCCTTACTTTCTTCAAGTGGCGCGCCTCTTTCAAGTTCAAAAGGATCGGGCTGCTTTGATGCTTTCATGGGCTTGATGATCTTCATCCTTACCACCATTTAACTTATCCATTCAATCTAACCTTAACCATACAATCTAATGCATGTTAAAGCAATGAAACACTAGCAAAGGTTTGCCAAAGTACAATGGCTAAAGTTTGCCAAAAAAAATAATAATAAAATCAAAAGGTTACATTAGATGTCTCCTGGAAGACGAACTCCCCTTTTAGTCCTAAATCCACCTCTTTTGGTCTCCCAAGTGAGTAAGTGCTTGGGCCGATCCATGTCTTGAGATTTGGGCTCCCACGATAAGTCTTTGAATATTGCTTCATACATATTCCACTTTGAGCAATTCGATGGGTCTCCACCTGCAAGAATAGAGTAATCATTAACATAAAGATTAATGAGGTTATGTGAATTACCTTGAGAATGTGTCACAGGCTTTCTGGGCGTATCAATTAGTTTACTAAGTTAAAGTTTGGGTTTAAAGGTTACATGTTAGCATGAATTTGACATGCTTGATGGTTAACAATTGAATGTATTGGGATCCTAAAGTAAAGGAAATGTTGAAAGCTTTAATGAAAAAACTTTAGTTATTGGATTACATATTAGTATCTAATGTACATTTGAAAATGTGTTATATGAAACAAATGATTTTAATGGTTAGTTAAAGTACGAAAGTGATTCATATTGGCGAAATGAGTGTTGAATTAATGATAGTTAAATTATGAATAAATATTGCATAAAATTAACGGTAATAAATTATAATGATGGTTATGGTTTGAAATAGAATAAGTCTATTTGAGGATTATAATTCATAATAGAAGTTTTAGAGGAGTCTTAACATATGTTTGAAAATAATGATAAATTTAAAATGCGATTGTGAACGATTAAAGTGTCTGATTTTCACAAGCTTTGAGACATCATCATAGGGTGTCTAGACAGTTGTGTAATTATTATTCATGCACCATATTGCTTGTCATTTAATAAATATTTGCATGTTCATACTTCATGCATTATTAGTATGTATTATGCATTCAAGGTATGCATAGTGAGAATATTAAATCATGCATTATATAAATATATAAACAATATTATAGAAAGTATGATTGGTAACATTTGAACCCAATATATATCTCACCGGCTATGTATTATGTGACATATGTGAAGTCGAAAAATAGAAGGGAGTGACAATGAGTCTCCCTTGGGTTGCAAATCCCTAACCATCTAGAGGTATATTGTGACGTGCAGACACGACAGTAAATAGTCAATAAAATGTATGTATGTGTACGAATTTACATATTAAGATTATTGATCATGCATATCAGTATTCACATCATATGTCGATATAACTTCTGCATATTGACATTCATACTTGATAAATATGAGATAAAGTAAATAATATGGGGCACACATTTGCATTGATTTACTTATTATAACACAAGTGTTGTGATGTTGCATTTCATACTTATTACATATAGTTGAGTATAATAATGAAAAATGGACGAATTGGAATATCTAGGCAATGATCTATATATCATGTGTCTAAGTATATTCACTTATATGCATTAAATAATTTATACATATGGATGAATTTAATAAATAGAAATTAAATTAGATATTAATAATAAATGTGTAGTGAGCTATGTAAAGAATAGCGAGGTTTAGACATTAGTCATAATGTCTAAGAATTCTATAGAAAAAATATAAGGAAAGATATTACATGGAAATGTCTAGTAAACCTTAGAATATTAAAATGAGTTTAAACATTGGTAAAACATGTCTAGATAGTTCTACGAAATGTAAGCATGAATTGAGTGTAAACAATGCAATTAGACATTAATAAAATACGTCTAAATAATCTTGATTAAATTTAAATCAATGGAATTCATAGAGTAAATGATAAATAAATTTTTTATTACTTATGATTATGAAGATGTAGAGGATAAATTGCATACAAGAGAGTCGTGAATGCAGAAAATAAGTATTGAGATTCAATTACACTTGAAATATATGACTATATTGTGAACTCGAATTAAAGTGCAACATAAAGGTTGCACATGGAGTTAAGATATGTATAAAGGTTAGTTGCACAAGATAATGAAGAAAGAGTTTAGTTAGCCTATGATTATTTCAATCATATGTCTAAGCATTCACATAAATGTACAATATATTACAAAAAGAAGTGTGACACAGTTAAACATTAATAAGAAACGTTTAGAGCTTCAATTATAAAACAGAAAGCACAAGAAGTGTGATCACAAAGAGTTTATCAAAGTTATAAATAGAAGTGATGGTTGTGAGAATTAATCATGTAGAGAAATTAGTACATTATTAAATGTGATTTCAATTTAGTTTGATGAATCCTTAAATTAGAATTCTTACTTAGCTTTATAAAGCTCACTCCGTTGTTTCTTCTAATTTTTCAGAAACAAATGGTGGTAGCTCATGGGACAAAAGTAAAGACATGATATGTTAATTGGTTCATCACAACTTTGGTCCAATAAAGATTGAGTTTAGTGTTTTATCTTTTTTTGTATTTTATTTTAATTAGCCTATCTCGATAAAATAATTGTGGATAAAATTTTGTATATAGGGAGATTTGTTTATAAATTATGGATTGGTTTACTGTTTATTGCGGCCCAATTGTGTATAATTTATTATTTTCGTTGTATCATTGGTTTATTTAATATTCCCACGTTGAGAATATGAGTAATCAAGGTGCGGGTCTTGACAATATTGCTCTTTGTAATGACAAGGGTAAAAATTATTTTAAATCCTGAATTATGAGTTTTTTTTAAAACATACCATAAACTAAAAATCTTAACAATTTAAATTTTAAACTATTTAAAATGTAATAAAACAAACTCTGAAGGCTGACTGATCACCGTCCGTTCTCTCCAATGCCACATGGCACGTGACATGTCGACACGTGTGGTTGAGTGGAGGATGGAAACTCCCGACCGCACGTGACTTAACAACAATCAGCAATTCCTCAGAACATGACCATACATGCTTTCCATTATTTGCCCAGTCACGCGTCGACATACCCGTGACTCAATAATTGTCATGATAATTGAGAAATCGGCTGACCATTTTTTAGAACGGCCGCTCGTTCTCCAAAATGGTCAGTCGTTTGACTATACTATATAAAAAGACGACCTTTTATTCTCACCTCTCACTTTAGCGACGTTGATAGATTTTGATTCAAGTAAATTGGTTGTTGTAGATGAGACAACAATGTGTGATGCCAACATGGACTGGTATTCACACGTCATGCCCATTCACAGTGATCTTCGAGCATTTGATCACTCGGAAGGTGATGGAGAAATAGATGTGCATTCGTCCTCAAAAATCCTAGACGATAAGCTGAGAATACCAGTCAACTAAAAAGATGATGAAGTGAAAAACATACTGATAATGGAAGAAATTTCTACGAAATTTTTTTTGGTAAAAAATATAGTTCTTTGAATGCCATTAGAGAAGAAATAGTCAAATATGCTTTGCAAAATGGTGATGACGCCAAATTCACTAAAGTGAATCTCGACGACTCATGACAGTGTGTGAAGACGGATGTGAATGGCGAATTTCATGCTTCAATCATGCAAAATGAGTTTATATTCCAAATAACGAGCTACACCAATTCTCACAATTGTGCAATGAAGAAAGATGAATTCTTCTATTATAAAGACGGTGAGAAAGAATTTAAATTTTAACATTATACAAAGACTTAGAGAAGAACAAATAGCGAAGCTCAGAGACGTAATAAAAGGAAAGGCGACAAGCAATACAAGCTACTACGGTCGTACGCATGGGAAATATTTAGATCAAATCCGGGTAGAACAGTGCACCTACATACTTACTTGGTGGGCTCTGGCGCTAATGAGACATGTGTATTCAAAAGAATGTACATGTGTATGGCTGCTTACAAGGTAAGTTTACTGCAGTGTGGCAGACATATTATCTGTTTGGATAGTTGTTATCTGAAGAGATCGTGTCCCGATTAATTACTCACAACCGTCAGTATTGATAACAACGATGACATATATTCTGTTGTTGTTGCCAATATAGAATCAGAGCGTAGGGATTTATGGACAAAGTTTTTGTAATTATTGAAAGAAGACATAGAGAGTGAAGCAGGATACAAATGGACATTTGTTTCTGATCGACAAAAGGTATAATGTATTTTCAATTATTATTTCAAATATTGGGGAGTTGTGATTTTTATATTGTTTTATGTTGATTCTATTGTTCTTTCAAATATCAGGGATTGTTATTTGTTGTGCAGGATGAATTACCATTAGTCGAACACCGCTACTGCCTTCGACATATGTATGCAAATTTTAGAAACCTATTTTGTAACACCCAAAATTTTTGTACGTTGTGTCCCTAAAATATTTTGTACAATGCTTGTATCTCATGTAAAGTGCTTTTGTGAATAATTAGATACGTGTAAATATTCAACTCGGTTAATTTTGATGAAAAACAAGTTGAAGCATTTGTGAAGAATTAAAGAAATGGAGAAGAAAAATCACTTAAGTATTAAAAGGATTATGTGACAAATTTGACTTTGTCCAACTTGTCAATTTATGTGTGTTTAGCATTGGAGAGGAAGGAGGCAAGGAGGTGTAAGAAAAACTACGTGATTCAAGTGAGAAAACTACATGAATTAGCTTGAAGGGTGATAAGGTAATTGACAAAAACAAATAGTAATTAAAAAGAGGTTTGACCCTCTCTCTCTCCCACGATTTTTGCTCCTGATTTTCCTCCATTGCAGCTCTCCATTTCCATGCCCTAGCTCCATTTTGGTTGAGGATTAAAGGTGAGTTTGGTTTTTGGTTATAAGTTACACATTTTTTTTTGTTTATGAGTGATAAACTTTAAGTTTTTAAGCTTTATTTGGAATGAGTTTTCCAAAACCCTACCCTACGAAATTCTCTCTGGATAATTGTTGGTTGTTAAGTTAAGTGTGTTTAAATGATGTTTTAAGGATTGTTATATGATTGTAATAGGAATTGATGCATTGGTTTGTAAAAAAGAGAAAACTGTTTTAAAGATGCCAAAAACAGAACAGATTCTATTCTTGTGATGTTTGGCCGAGTTATTGATTCTCTTTTGGTAAGTGGCTTGTATCATTAGAAAGTAGACTCTTAGAGGAGTCCATAGCACTTGGAATTACTCAATTCCGAGTTATATCGAGAAAATTATGAGCTTTTGAAATTGAACAAAAATTGTTATAAAAAAAATCCGAAAGTTTCTTGTGTGTGTGTTAAGTGTTTCAATTTGATGTTTTGTTAGGTTGTTTGATTTCTACAATTAAAGCAAATGGACTCCAAGTTTAATTGCAAAGGACCCGAGGTAAGTCTTTGTTATTTGCTTGGCCGATTTGGCCTGACTCACAAGAAATTCTGTTTTCGAGGATTTGATGATTTAGATTGCTTTAATGTAAATTAAACGGGTAGTTAGGTGGTTTAAGTTGTAGAATATCTTTTATGTTTCCATTGATTGTTTTCTATATTTTTTTATAAGTTTAAGCATTATAAACTGTTCATGCATCACGTTTTTTCAAAAATGGCATGAAAACGAATTTCTGCACATGTTTTATGAAAAGAAATGAATGCATATAATCTCAGTCATGTCGGGGTGGGGTTTAAACATGGCTGTCCCGTAGGTGGAGCATGTTTTTCCCCAGTAGATGGAGAAGACTGTTTAACCGCTTGATGTGTCTTCTCTATCTAGTGAGAGTAAACCCCCGGTGATATCCCGTTATGTAACGAAATAAAATAACTGCATATTTTATGAACTGTATATGCACGGCATGCATTTACATTTACGTTGACTTGCTGAGTCTTTAACTCATAGATGTTTCTGTGGTGTAGGTGATTTAGAAGGAGGTGAGGACGTTTTACCTCAGCGTGACAAGTGACGTCGTTGAAGAAGGATGGCCATGGAAGAGCGCTTATCGCTATCGGAGCGTGATTGACCCTTGGGCTATGTGAACGTATTTTGGGGTAATGTACAGAGGTTTTGAGAAATATTGTTAGGTATTTAGGTTTTGAATTGTTTTAAATGTGTTGATAGAAGAAATGTAGGAGTCTAATTAAACGGTTTTATGTTTAAAGATATATTGAATGTTTTGGACAGGTGGACCCGGTTTAATGGTAAATGTAGGGGCATCCTGTCCGTTTTTATAAAGAAAATGTGAATTGGGAGTTAGGTATGCTGTAGGTGTCCGTTAGAAAGTTTACGATGGTTACGGTCGTTTTTAAAAAGTTTCAATTAAGTTTTCTGGTGTTGAAGTGTCAATCGAAGCTGGCATGGGTCGACCTATCTTAGCAAGGGTCGACCATCGGGATCGACCCATGCAAACAAAGAGGAATGAGGTATTGATCTATCTTAGTAAGGGTCGACCTGTCTTTGTAGGTGTCGACCAATGCAAACATAGAGAAATGAAGTGTCGACCTATCTTAGTAAGGATCGACCTATCTTTGTAAGAGGTGTCGACCCGTCTTTGCAGGTGTCGACCGATGTAAATAGAGAGGAATGAGGTGTCGACCCGTCTCCGCAGGTGTCTACCGATGTAAACAAAGAGGAATGAGGTGTCAAGCCGTCTTCACAAGTGTCGACCGAAACCCATGTTTTACTGTTTTCAATACTTGGAATTAAATTTACCTTATACTAGGTTTCCACGCAATGATTGTTTTTCCGCTGTAAACGGTTTAGTATTTTTACATGATGTTGTTTTAAGGCTACGAATAAAACCAAAAATAAAAAATTTTACGAGATTCTTTTAGGAATAGTATTATGGGATGCTACATATTTTTGATTAGAGTGTACAGAGAAGTTACGTGGAATGCGGCCAGGGCAACTACGTATTTTCATTTCGATATTGAAATAAAGAAATTATATTAGATTAACCCGAATGCTGAAACATCTCTTCAAGGTACAGAGCCTAAAATAATTTAATTACACATTATTTTTTAATATAATTTTTATTATGTGCAGGAATATTTTACATATGGTTTATAAATGAAGAAATATATGACTATAATTGTTTGATATTTTTTTAAAGGGTAAATTGCAATTTGATCCTAAATTATGGTGAAAATGATAATTGACACTGTAAATTTTAATAATAGGCAAAAATAACTTTAATGCATGGATAATGAATAATTGATTCTCTACTTTGTCATTTTTTGTTAAAATAACACACGTCTTCAACTCAAGCAAAAAAAAAGAGTAGCGTGCCTCTGTTTAGTGATCAAAAGCGAAGAGACATTGGAAGCAACGAGTTCCGACAACGAAGAACTCAAATACAGAGCTGAAGAAGCAGAAAACGGAAACGACCTTCAGCCTACATTTTTGGAGCGAGTGGTGGAAGCATAGTTTACAATGCCGTAGTTGAAGATGGAACGGCCTTAGCTGTAAGAAGAATTGCAGAAAGTGGAGAGTAAGAGATTTTTGAGAACCAGGTGAGAGCCATCGCCAAGCTTAAGCACCCCAATTTAGTTAGAGTTCGTGGTTTTGACTGGGGAAAGGATGAAAAGCTTGTTATTTGTGATTACGTCAGCAATGGCAGCCTGGGTTCAACTTTCAGTAAGCTCTCTATTTCTCTTTTTCTTTTAATTCAGCAAGCTTTCTTGGGTTTTTTCGCTCTGCAATTCTAGCAGAAATGGTCATTTTCTCTGTTCTTTTCCTCTAAAATTTTCATTTTGCGGTTAGCAATCTTCTGGTAAATAATGTCTCCATTTCAAACTCTGTGTCTCCGTCTACTGTAACCATACTCCATTTTTCTTGTAGTTCCCACCTTTGTTTTCAGTTTTCTGCTTCTTCAGCTCTGTATTTGAGTTCTTCGCTGTTGGAACTCATTTCTTCCGTTGTCTCTTCACTTTTGATCACTAAACATGGGCACGCTACTCTTTTTTTGCCTGAGTTGAAGTCTGAGTGATCTTTATTTGGCGAAATTTGCAGTTTCTTTTCTGAGTTTGTTGGATTTTTTAGATTTTTTATCTTCTGTACAGCCGAAGATGTGGAGACGATAGGTGGGGAGGGCAGTGGCATTTTTGGAAGTAAAATAGTGCATGTAACGAAAACGTGTTATTTTAACAAAAAATGACACGGTAGAAGGTGAATTGCTCATTATCCATACTTTAAGGTTATTTTTGTCCATTATTGAAGTTTACAGTGAAATTGTCTTTTTCACCCTAATTTGGTGGTCAAATTGCATTTTACCTTTCTTTAAAATAAATTTATTATTTAGTCTTTTTTTTTAATTATTGTAATGTGTACTCTTATAAAAAAAGTTGAAAAATTAGACATAGTTTCTTTTATTTTATAACTCTTTTATAAATAGTTTCAAACAGTTTCTAAATATTTAAATCACAATTTTATAATCACTAAACATTTTCAGATAATTATTATGTTCAACCATATAGTAAAAACGTTAAGTAAAATACAATCAAATACTAAATGACAAAAACAAACTAAAGTTACAGACAGAAAGTAAAATAAAAACAAGGAAATACACAACATAAACTAAACTATGGTGGTGCCAAACTGACCTCTGCGACTCTGCTCAGGAGATACTCTATTATCTGGTCTATCATGTCCCACTTTTTGTACATCGTGGCTTATCTCTGGTCCGTCATGTATCACTTCTGTTTCCACCTCTGCTCAATTCTGTCCCACCTACTAGCATCTTGAGTGGATAATGGTAGCGCCATGGCATTCTGGGGGGTAATGGTGGCGCTATGACGTCCTTTATATGAACATCGTCTGGATCTCCAAAAACTCTCAACTTTTAAAATTGATAGTCTTCGAATGCATCACCGAACAGTGTACATGATTCAACTTAAACTGTTATTTACAATTTTGATTGCAAAATTCAATAGACAAAAACTCAGGTCTTGGCACTTGTGCTAGACCTCTTTGGGCCACTAACAGTTCTCCACGTTCCATCGGACCACTTTGTGGCCGACCTCATTTAATAACAATTCTCTGAGACGTTTAGAGAGCTTTTTGGGAGTTTTTGAATTTTGGGATTTGGAAGTTTTACACTCGGATTTATGAGATTTTTTAGCTGAAAATCGAAGGAAATAATTGTGAATGGAGAAATCTAAAAGGTAAGGCATGAAATGGTGGATTTTGGCAAAAATTCGTGTGAATACCGAGAGGTTTTCGGAGTTTTCAAAAAGCTGAAAACTCACTGTGAAGTCGTTCCCTTATATACTTTCGGAGAATAGTCGACCGTTGTCTGGGTGATGACCCCCCGCTATCTGCCCTAACTTTCAGAACGAGGAGTCAATGCCCCGACAACGGCTGACCGTTCAACCAACGGTCAGCCATTCTCTAACGACCAGCCGACCGTTCTCATCTCTGATGATGCAACGGGGGATCAACGCCCCGACAACGGTCGACCGTTCTTGATAACAGCCGACCGTTTGCAAAAAACCAATCGATTGTTATAATTCCTGATGTTGAGACGTCAATACCCTGACAACAGTCAGCTGGTCTTTAGAATGGTCGACCATTAGAAAAGTATCAACCACCCGTTCTTGTGCCACTTGCACCGCATGTTGCACAAATTTAAGGCAATGTTTTCATTGCCACACGTGCCACTTCAATTTACATGTCATGCACCACTTCGATTAACGGGTCACGTGCCATGTAGCATTGGAGAGAACAGACAGCTATTATAAAATCACAGACCGTCCGTTCTCAAGAACGAACGATAATCGATCGACCGTCAGAATTTATTTTGTTATATTTTATATAATTTAAAATTTAAGTTATTAAAATGTTTAGTTTAAAATTTGTTTTTAAAAAAAATCCATAAAAATTTTAAATGATTTTTACTTAACTGACAAATAAAGAACAAGAGAGATTGTATGCAAAGAACCTTTCATTTTGCACAATTCAAGCATTAACTCCTCCAGAGCAATTAACCAAAAGAGCCCGACAGATTGAGAAACACGCTACTGACCCAATTTAATTACATCCCATTAAGTCCTACTAAGCAATTTATGATATTTTATACAAACGCAGATCTTCATATACTACTATGCATCCAGCCACACTTCCTCTCACTGACCATACTCTCCCCGGCCGCCCCTCCCGAGCTTTGAAGTTGTGCTGCTGAACCTGCCATCCGTGGTGTTTCCAAAAACATTCAGATCCTCAAACAACCGGTAGGACGGAACAAATGGTTTTTGCCCTGTACTAGTAATTGTTGGATTTCTGGGTCCCGAGTTCCCCACTGCATCGCCAAGTGCAGTTGGACCCGTAATTTCTTTAGAAGGAAACGAGTTATAATGCAGCAATGGCTTGGCTGGTGGCGCCGCTGATGCATAAGACGGAGATCGATTAGCACGAGGTGTCAAAAACACGTTCTGACCTGAAATATTATTTTGATTGCCGGAATGAAGCGAGGAAGCTGCCCAAGGAGGAGGAGGATAGGGTGAAGAAGAGTATTGTGCTGCATACAGTGGCTGTGACTGAGGTTGAGATTGTAGAGGTCGTACTTGTGATAGAGGCTGAGTCTGCGGCTGCGGCTGCGGCTGCCGTTGAGCCCATGGTACGACATAATTGTTGTAAAGAGCCGGAGCCGGAGCTCGAGCCCGAGCCGGAGCTTGAGCTGGAGCCGGAGCTGGAGAATCCGGGGTATGAGGGGAGACTGATGAAGTTGACAAGGTGATAGACAACAGATCAATCATGTTCTGCTCTGCGCTCGTCTTTACAGGTGCAGGTGGATCTGGCAGAGCCAATGCATTGCAAGTAGTTGTTGATGCTGCCGGCACAGACAAGTTTGTCGTGATCGATGGCAAATTGTTAGTAATTCCACCAGACGAGGATTGACCAGGAATAGGCTGCACTTTGGAATGCCTGCATTGAAAAAGCTGACATTATTTGATCTTCAATCAGGTTTGCTACAATAAAGTAAAGGGCTAATATTTCATTCTGTTATCCCGACGAATGATGAGCTAAAAAAATGTACAGAAGAACATGGGAACAAACAAACCTCCGAGCCAATTGTGCAAATTCATCTTCCTCTTCTCCTTCCTCATCAATCGGGATCCTATTCACAGTAGTCAACGGTGGAGAAGAGTTAGTGGTTGGTCTCGCACAGGAGTCTCTCGGGCTAGAATCTGTAGTCTCAGCTCCTTTGATGCTGGAGGCAGATGTTTCTGGGGATTGCGGACTCATTTTCCAGACATGGTTAGGCATGGGAGAGCCAGAGGCAATAGCATTATGTTTTGCTAGTAAATGTTGCAAACTATCATTCAGTTCAAGACCCTGGGCAAGAAGCTCCTCATCTCTGCCATACAGAAATAAGAATGTGTTCAGTATCATCCAGTTGATTACCGAGAGAGACTTCGTCTGAAGAACTTGCATAGCAAAGATCATATCAAACAGAGGGCAGATAATACATTCATTTAAGTAACCCCGTTGCCAAAATATTTTTCGAAAAACCAACCCCGTTGTTGTCAGCATCTGCATCAATTTCTTTTGGTTGGCACGACATCGGTTGACCAGATCAATTATAATTTCGTCTTTTACAGCCTATAATAAGAACAGATACAAGTAAAAATATATATAGCAAATAGGACTATGAAAGAAGGCATCTTTTTCATACTGCAGAGTCACTCGGATTGACAGCTTGCAGCATGTCGTTTAAGAGCTCCATTATATTGCGCATTGAATCCATGCTCGAAAGGCTGAAAGCCAAAGCGGAAGAAGTAGCTAAGCAGAATCTCTCTTAAGAAAAATACCTTGGTATAAAAGCAATACTATGTATGAGTACCTTAAACCTTCAATTTCTGTTGCCATTGTCTCATCCAGCCTTCTTAAAGAATTACTGGGCATCCCATAACTAGCTTGATTGAGTCCAACTGTTGTGCCGGAAAGAGGTGGAGTAATTATGGGAACTGCATCTCCTGAACGCTTAGGAAATTCAACTCCTGATCTCTACAGTGATACGCAAAATTAAACCTCTGGTCTTATTTTACTATAAAACGAAGAAAGTTTCTGATTCTGGACATCTAGACAAAGCAATAATTTCCCACCACAGATACCGGAGAGACTTGATATAATTAGTAATGTTATTGCCATTGCTTAAAATATGTGGTCGAATATGCATCCGCAAATCATTACACAAATAAAAGAAAATCCTTAAACAGATTAAATAAAGAAATTGTATTTGATGATGCTAAAATGGGAATCATATTTGCCTGCTATCCACTACTTGAAATATATTAAGAAGTCATCTTTTTTGAGTGCATAGCCTCTGGCAGTTATTAGATAACACATAACCCTAATGGGAGAATTTACTCGACCGATTGCTTACCCTAATTTCATCATACGCCCAGTAGTACTGAGGATACTTTCCACCGGAACCACCAAAAGCCTCTTGCCACGAGTCAAGCAATACCAAAATTTTATCTCTTACCTGCATGTCTGCCTGTAAAGCCACATATTAAATCAGAATAGTAAATCCCCATAAAGAATCTTCAAATGATGAGGTTTTTATTAGGAATTACTACAAATCAAACTCACAAAATCAGATTAACACTTGCACACAAACACACTTGTAATTAATATCCAGAGCATACAAAGAGCTAGCAGATATTCGAGGTTTTACACTCCATCCTAGGAGAGATTCAAGGATCTTCACTCTTCCCCATTCCTGATTGAAATTCTCAGACAATAAAAACCCTCCAATTCCTCTTCCTCCATCCATTATTTATTCCATAATTCAAACTAGAAATCACCCCTAATTCAAACTAAAACTACCCATAACATATTACCTAAATTACTCATAATACAATATATTATCTTCCTTCCTAACAGTTTCTCACAACAATGGATGCCAAAATGCACTCATAAGAAACCATAACTGGTCAGAAAAATGTTGTCGCCAATGAAAATTATGGAAACAACCAAGAATTTCAAGAGAAACCTTACAAAAAGGGGAAATTGATTACCTTCTTCTTCACAATTTTAATCATCTCCCCAAGAATATTCCTCTCAGCAATATGTGAATGAACATAATCACCACAGTTTTTCACCATCGTTTCTAAGAGCTGCAAAATTCAATTTTTGGAACAAAAAATATCTAATCATAGCCAGATAAGTGGGCAAATAGTAAAACAAAATTGTTGATTCTAATAAGTTTATCAAAGTTCCGACTGTGTAGAACAGTTAATAAAACAACTGCAAAGAAAGTAGATCTTCTTCTCTTTCCATAATCATGCATGCAAGGAATTCGCAACAGAAGACAAAAAATCATGGTTAGGGGACTATATGCATTGGCAAAAGCACAACTTTATTTAGAGTTGAACAAAATTCCAAATATTTGAAAAATTGAATACAGGAACAAGTGATGACAGTAAGATAACTGAAAAAGAAAACAAAATGATCAATCTTTTCAACAAGCAAATTACGTATGCATTTTGTAGTTAAACATCATAAGAGTTACCAAAACTAATAGAAGATTAATGTCAATAAAACATAATTTCATTAAATGAAGAATGAAAACAATGGCGACTACCGTCAGAGCGAGCAGCTGAACTTTCCAATTCCGATGCTGCAACCTTTTCTTCACGGCTTTTACAACATCTTTTGCCTGCCTGAGCAAATAACACATACCATATTATAAATAAATAAAAACAGAAGATAAACTCCATCTAAAACTTCCAATTGGCCACCAAATGGGAGTAAGCAATGGAATCTGATTCCACACACCATGCAAGCTTCTTGAGCTTCAAGAAATATCATAAATTTTCCTTCTTTAGAAAAAAGGAACAAGACCCAGAAAATCTTTCCAATAAAAAATTTCTCTCCTATTTTACTCGAACAAACAAAGAAAGAAAAAAAACAACCTTCAGTTTATCAAATCAAATAATTCCAACACACATGCGACTGAAAGGAAAAGACAAGATAAATCCGAATTCTGTAGATTGATGCATATGTTTACAAATTGGCGAGGACAATAATTATTCGAAGACGATAAAATCAAATCCGAAACAATAAAAAGACACAAAAGCTCGCGGTGTGATAGCTGTGATCGTCAGAAGCCCTAAACTGAAATATGAACAAAGTCAACATCAAAAGAAGCCAGCGAATTATTTCATTTACCAGTGATGAGAGTTGAGGGAATCACATATGTCAATGTTCATAGTCCAATCAGGGCTCATAAGAAGGTCGCTGGTAGCCTTCTCGACGGCCACAGTCGCCGAGGAAGAAGATAAAGACAGAGACATCCTCCCCTTCCTCTGTGTACCACTCTGTCGTTCGGTCTCTGATTGAACAGAAGTCTTCTGTTTGCCTAACAAGAAAAATTCCAAATTTCAGAGGAAATGGTGAGAGAATCCAAAGCTTTTCTTCCCACAATATACACCGCCATCATTTTCTCGAAGCATGAATATGGATACCCAATATTCGCTTTTATGGAATTTTCTTGGTTTCTTCTCAGACCACGCAATTATCCTCAATTTGTTTTTTTTTGCTCTTCTCTCTCTACTTTCTCTCTCTTCTTTGCCTAAAGTTTCGATTTTTCATCGCCTCCTTTTGCTTTCTTTCGCATGCCTTTCCAATTTCTCCTGCTTACTCGCGCCATCACCGTATTCTTTCACACGCGCTACGTGGCGTGTAATGAACCCTTGATCCTGGAATTGTGTCTTGACTTTAGAAGCGCGTGCTGCCATTGCTCTCTACCTGTAGAACTGGATGTCTAAACCCTTGAACAATTTGGATCCGTCCTTCTACCCGACCCTACTATTTAATAAAGTCTTATCCATAATTATTGAATTTTCCACTCCTTGCATATCATCTGTATTTATTATATATTCATTTATTTTATCAATTAATAAATAAAACATTAAATATAAAAAGTAACTCTAAACCAGCTCATATTTGATCTTTTGGAATATAAAAAAAAAATCACTTTTTTAGTTGAATTATTGGGAAAATTAATCAAAAATTAAAATTGCTTTACAAATTCATCATCCCTTCTGTTTAATCTTACGTGGCGATGAGTTTGACATTGGTTTTGTCTGTTATGACAATACATGGTTACGTTGTCTGTTAATGTTAATTTGTAAGAGGTCAAACTAATTCTCTGTCTCTCTCTCTTTCTTCCATTTTGAGACAAGTCATATTACACACCATACTTTTCTGCATACAAACATAACCATGTGACATTGAAGCTATCGTAAATCTCGTACAGAAATGCCACCGGAGCAGCTATCGTAAATATTTAATCGCTATCGCGTACGACAATACTATCTATACGTGTCTTTTGGCATTGACTTGTTAGACTCTATTTTTGAATTCCACCCAAAACAATTTTGGATTTGTTCATCACATTTGATCTAACTATTGCACAACTAGGGAGGCGTAGTCTTCGTTTGGATATTCAATCACTTCGTACATGTTTTTATCGACGCATAATACTTGTTACCGTATTCACGTGCATGGGTCATCAATAATATTCAACTAAAACATACTTTAAATTAATTAACAAAAAATCCCTTAAAATATAAGATCATTAACAAACTCTCTTTTAAACTAAGTCTATTAATAAGATCATTCTTAAACTATAGTCCATTAACAAAACAACCATAGTTTAAGAATAATCTTATTAACGAATATAATTTAATAACAAGTTTGTTAATGACCTTATAATTTAAGGGTATTTTTTGTTAATTACCTTTAAATAAAAATATGTTTCAAGTGGCATTAAAAAGAGAAATTACTATGAAGAAACTTTTAGTTTTTTATTGTATTAGTGTGTAGTTTGATAGCAACCAACTAATCAATTTGAGAGAAAAATCTTTGGGTGTTACGTTCAAAGCATGATAATAAGAAAACAAAGAAATAATCGTGCAAATAAGGTGCCATAAACCGGAAAATATTAAACTACCCTTATGATAAACAATAATTATAATATATAACTTAACATTCTCCCTCAAACTCAAGATGCGGATGCAGTAGCCGTCGAGAATTCGCCCAAAAGAAAATGAAATCATGAAATCGTCGAGAATTTGCCACAAAGAAAATGAAATCATGAAGCTATATGCGATTTTGTAAAAGGGAAACAAAAAAACGTGTGATAGAATTAGCCTGAAAGTGATGACAAACAACATGATAGTCAATTTTGATGTTCTTGGTTCCCTTGTAAAAGACTGAATTAGGTGCAATTTAAATGCACTTTTGTCGTCACAATAAAAGGGAGTAGGCTGAATAAAAAATACATTAATATCAATAAGTAACCAACGCAACTAAATTATCTCGCACAATACTCTACCTCTGTAGAAGATTTAGAAATACTATCTTGTTTTTATATTTTCCATGAAATGAGAGAATCTCCTTAAAAAAAATTCAAAGTCCAGTAGTAAATTTACAATTTATAAGATCATCAGCTCAATCAACATCAAACTATGCATGCATTTTCAAAGAGGAAATAGATGAAAGAAAACTTTGAAATTAAGTATCTCGAAGATGCTTTAAAATATGAAGAACAACAACTCAATTAATTGTAGTAGGTGAAGCAACAAATTTAATGATGATGTGAACAACATGTGCAATGTCTGGATGAGCACTAGTGTGGTGAACTAAGCTCCCAACGAAAGAACAACATCGAGCATTAAGCTCAAACATACAAGGACATGAAGTTTGACAAATAGTTCCATCTATAGCAACTAAATCAAAGAAAGCATTAAAGATACCGTTAGGAGTTTGATTTTGCTACCTGGATCTGTTGAAGCCAAGGAAGGAGGACAGACATCAGAGAAGACGAAGAAAGTGGCGGCGATTTGAATAATTTTCTGTACTCTTTTTCAATAGAAAACTCTTACATGTATATGTCAAAAACCGAGTAATAATGATGAAATGAAAAGACAAGAAATACACTTACATTCTAGCTAAACTAAAACCTAAAAATGAATAATAACTGTATATATGCTAATAGCCCCTCTCAAGATCAATGCCGTAAGCCAAAGATCTTGGATAAAAAGAGAGAGAACTTCGTCGGGGGAAGAGGTTTAGTGAACGCGTCGGCGAGTTGATGTGCCGAAGGAGTGAATTTGACCAATAATGTCTTTTGAAGTACCTTTTTCCAGACGCAGTGGAAGTCTATCTTAACGTGTTTGGATTTGGAGTGCAACAATGGGTTAGAGGCAACATAAGTTGCACTCAAGTTGTCACATAATATGAGAGGCACTGCGGGAAAGATAATGCCCCGTTCCTGCAAGAGTGTCTGCAACCATAAGACTTCCGCCACACCATTTGTGGCGCTGCGGTATTCGGATTCTGTACTGAAACGAGAGACAACTTTCTACTTGGTAAAAGACCATGAGATAAAGTTGGTGCCTAGAAAAACACAGAAACCACTGGTGCTTTTACAATCATCTGGGCAGGAGGCCCAGTCAGCGTCCATATATCATGTCAAATTAAGGGAGTCAGATGGCGTGAAGAAAATACTGAGAGATTGACTACCTTTGAGGTATCGTAATATTCTCTTGACAACTTGCCAGTGAACGTTAGAATGTGCATACATAAACTGTGAGACCTTATTTACGGCAAACGCAATGTCAGGTCGTGTAAGGCAACAATATTGTAAACCACCAACAATGCTATGATATAGAAAAACGTCACGCAGAGGGGTCCCTGAATGTATAGATAGAGGCGGTCCGGCCACCATAAAAGTCGGAACCGGCTTGCAAAAATCTATATTGGCCCTGTGAAGTAATTTATAGATATATTGTGAAAGAGAGGGTCTGTGTGACCGAAATGCTTAGAAAGTATGATAGTAGCCCAAGATCTCTGAGTTTAAATTGGGAATATAAGTACATGAAGAGCTAGTCTACCAGAGCAGTAGAGTCACCTGTTACAATGATGTTGTCGACATACACGAGCATAATAGTAATGGATGATGGAGTGCGACGTATAAAAAGTTATGAGTCAGATTTTGAGGCTGAGAAACCCCAAGTAATCAGTGCAGCGGATAACTTGGTGTACCAGGCTCGAGGAGATTGTTTGAAACCATAAAGGGCTTCATGTAGGAAACATACATCGGACGAATAAGATGGATCAATAAAACTGGGAGGTTGTTGCATGTAAACTTTCTCAGTCAAATCTCCATGTAAGAAGGCGTTGCTGATATCTAGCTGCTGAATAATCCAGCGAGAGGAGATGGCTAAGGAAAGCATTGTTCGGACGGAGGTTGGTTTGACCACTGGGCTGAATGTTTCGTCATAATCAAGGCCTTCAGTTTGGTCACAGCCTTTCGCAACAAGACAGGTCTTATAGCGAGAAACTGTGTCATCAGAGTTTAACTTTGTTTTGAAGACCCACTTGCACCTAATAATTTTTGCACCTCTTGGGAGTGGCACTAACGTCCAAGTGTTAGTTTCTTTGAGGGCAGCGATTTTCTCTTTCATTGCGGTAAGCCAGTGAGAATATTTGGCAGCTTGATTGAACGTTTTTGGTTCAACATCAGATTCAAAGAGAAGAGCTTTGAGCTTAAAAATACCGGCTTTGGCTCATGTTGTCATGGGGTGTTCATTTTGAACAAGTGGATTTGGCAATTGGGAAGGCATGAGTTCAGGTGGTGTGAGGTTGGGAGGGGGAAAGGAAGAGATGGGGGTAGCGTGAACCATATGTGTGGGGGATGGCCTAGGTAACAGTGGAGATGGGAAGGTTGGAGCAGGGTGATGTGTATCAAAGGAAGGATGGAGTATGTAAGAGCAAAGGAAGGGAGCTGGGAAGTAGGCTTATGAAGGAAAGAGAACGGAAATTGAGACTCAACAAATGTATCATGACGGAAGGTATAAATTTTGTGAGAGTTAGGATCAAGGCAAAAGTAACCTTTGTGGTGAGCACTGAGGCTTAGAAAGACACATGGGAGTAACCGAGACTGGAATTTATGTTGATTGAAAGGACGAAGACACGGGAAGCAGAGACAACCGAAGACACGTAGGGAAAGGTAATCGGGAATTTTGTTGAGCGAACATTCAAAGGGAGATTTGTGGCTAAGGACGGATGGGTAGTAAATTTATTAAGCGGGCAGCCGTGAAAAAAACATAGGTCCAGAACTATTGAGGGATTAAGGAATAGAAAAGTAAACTAAGGCCAGTTTCAACAACGTGGCGATTTTTTCGTTCTATTCAACCATTCTGATTTGAAGTGTACAGACACGAAATGCGATGACGAATTCCAAGAGCTTTAATCAAAGGAGTGAGAGATTGGAGTTCCCCATCCCAGTTCGATTGCACAGCGTTGATTTTAGTCTTGAATTGTGTTTGAACAAATTGGTAGAAATTGATAAAGGTGTTATACACTTCACTTTTTTATTTTAAAGGAAAGATCTAAGTGAAGCATGTGTAATCATCAACAAATAACACAAAATATCGAGCACCATTAATAGATTTACTGGGAGATGGACCCAAACATCAGTGTGTACAGCATCAAAAGGTAATTGAGCACGAGATTGAGAGAGTTGAAAGGGTAACTCATGGTTTTTACTCATTTGGCAGGGAGTACAAACTTGATGCAAAAGATGTTTTGGATTAAAATTACAAGCCTTAAACACTTGCTGCAAAACAGAAAAGGAGGGGTGCCCCAGCCGTAGGGGCCAAGAATTGTCCCCTGGATTGGAGGTATTGAGCCGAGCAGCAAAAGACAACATTTTCCGGCGACCGAACGTGATACAGACCGTCATTAAGGGACCCACGAAGCAGAATGTGGTGGGTACTCCGATCCTTGACAAGAAAAAAGGTGGGGTGAAATTCAACGAAAACTGAATTGTCTTGACATAATTTTGAAACACTCAATAGATTTTGGGAGATACATGGAGTGTGGTAGACATTGTGCAGATGTAGTGAACGGCCGGCGGCCGGGATGACAGCAGAACCAGAGTGAGACAGGGGAAGGAGAGTACCTTCAGCAGTGGCTACTTGAGAAGGGCCGAGGATAGGTTGGAGTTGAGCGAGATTTTCAGACTGCGGCGTAAAATGGTGAGTGGCGCCAGAGTCGAGAACCCAGGGCACTGCCGGCGGAGAAGAGACAGGCGTCGGAAGGAGACCAGTGGGATCGGTTTGATTTTCAGAGAACACGGTCGGGAAATTGGAAGAAGGATGCTGGTTTAGGGGTTGGACCGGGTTAGGTTGATAGATGGGAAAAACGGGTCGGGTATGGGCTGAAGGAGATGGGTAGTGGTTTATGTTTGGGCCGGTTCAGATGTAAACGTTGAGAAGTTTGCTTGGGCTTGAGTTGGGGGAAAAGAGTAGTGGGCTCTTGGGTTTTGGAGATAGTAGCATTTCAGGGCGGTATGGCCCATTCGGTTGCAGATCTGGCAACGAGGCCGGATATTGTGGCTGGGAACGCCACTGGCCTGACTGATGGAGCGGGCCCAGTCCGCTCGGATGAAAGCCAGAGGAAACAGGGGAAGGAAACGGAGCATTTGGCCACTGGGAAATCGACCGGGGACTCCACGACGGTCGGAAAGGGCGTTGAGCTACGAAGTTGGCCTGCAGCTGATTTGGCGTCGGAAGCAAAATAGCGGGGTTCTGCTTTTCCAGACGGAAGTCAAAGCTTTGAAGGAGATTCTGAATTTCTTCGAGAGTAGGCTGATCGGCGCGATTTGTAATCGAAGTTACAAACGCGTTGTATTCGCTGTCCAAACCACCGAGAAAGTAGATGACCTTGTCTCGGTAAGAAACCGGTTCGCTTATCGCTGCCAGGGTATTGCAAATAGTGGTGAGCTGTTGTGTATAGGCGGAAGCCGAGAGTCCATCTTTGGACAGGGAATGGAGGCGGCTCCGCAGGTCAGTAATTCGCGCTAAGGATGAGGAGGCAAAAATCGTTTCCAGGGTTGACCAGAGTGCGCTTGCTGTAGTGAGGGAGACAATTTGGGGAAGAAATTCTTCTGATAGAGAAGCGAAACTCCAGCCTATGACGAGGCTGTTATAGCGTTGCCAGAGAGAGAACTCTGGGTTGATTTGGGAGGAGAGGGAGTCCAGGTATTGTGGAGGTGCAGAGGAGGAGCCATCCAACAGGTGGTTCATGCCGTTGGCAATAACGACATGGAGAATTTGAGCCTTCCATACGAGGTAATTTGAGGAGCTTAATTTGATTGTAAGGGTTTGGTTGACCGAGGGAAAGGGAGGGGGAGTGGAGGTTGGGGTGGTGGAAGGAATAGTAGAGCTTGAAGAAGCCATCGGCGGCTCTGATACCACGTTAGGAGTTTGATTTTGCTGCCTGGATCTGTTGAAGCCAAGAAAGGAGGAAGAACAGACAACAGAGGAGACGAAGAAAGGTGGCGGCGATTTGAATAATTTTCTGTACTCTTTTACAATAGAAAACTCTTACATTCTAACTAAATTAAAAACTAAAAATGAATGCTAACTGTATATATGCTAAAAATGAAAATGCAAATCCAGATTCACACAACTAACTAACTCGGCTGCTTCTGTCGACAGAGATGCGACGGAGGTCGGACGGACTGTTCTTCGAAGCAACCGACGATCCTGACAGTGGAATCGACGGCGTTCTCTTGGGCGACGTTGGCTTCAGATCTGGTCTGAGACGAAGCAAACAGGAATCGACGGCTCCGGCGCTGCGACGAAGCTGCGTGCGGACCTCTTCTCCGGCGAGATAGATGGACGAACAGCTTCTGCGTTTGAAGCTGTTCCTACTGAAAAAGTGTCAAGAGTGAAGGTTGAAACTATAACAATGATCTGTGTAAATAGGATTACAGATAAAAAAAAAACAATGATAACGTAGCTTACTTTGGCAATGGTGGTGGAGCTCTCTCCAAGACAAATACAAACGATACAGAACTTATCGTCAGATCAGCCACAACCTTAACAAAACATCGTCGTACCTTCAACTTTCGCAGCTAACGTCCTTCAGTAATTTCATGGCAGCATAAAATAAGGTGCTGGCCTGCTGTGCTGGTGAAGATGGCGAAAAAAACACATGAAAAGCTAACTCGTCCAACTAGGGTTACAAAGCTCTGCCGCACTGTCTGCGCGTTGAGTTAGCCATCCACGTGCCCTGCTTCTCCATCTTCCTCGACAGACGCAGCGGGGGATGAAAACTTTAGAATCGCCATGGTTGCCTTTTCTTTCTGAGGGCCTGATTCATTCATTTTATATTAGATAGAGGCAATTGTAATCTTGCATTACCATGATATATTATAAACAGCATCACATTGGATGTTCACCTTCATCGTTTAAGAGCTCTCTCTATCAAAATTTCCATACTCCCCGCACAATTAACAGCTTTAGAGCAAAAACTCGTACAAATTTGTTATTAGAGTTACTCCAAAATACGTTGTAATAGATAAAGAATAAAATTCTACTTATAAACTATATATTTTTCACTCTACCAATTGATGTGAAATTATTTACTCTTATTGGTATGGACTGAATCATCGTACTAAACTGTCGTAGTCTTCACATGACTGACTGTCATAAGAGTTTACAATTAAATATTTACATTGATCGGAAGATTAAAACTTCGATCATTCATCTCCATGAATTCAGAGCTGAGAGCGTTTGCAAAAGAGTATCGAGACAAACTAATGAGCCAACAAATATTCCACCACTGTATGTCAAAAACATAAAATACTACGTCAGAGAATAAAAGTGGGGGTTTTAAAAGCTGTTTGTGGGACAATGACAAGGGTGGGTGACACTTTTTAAAAACTTCGAAGAGTTATATGTAAACGCAACTGTCATAATATTTATGATACTAATATCTGCTGACAGACTCAGAAGAGATAAAGACGAAAACGACCATGAAAAGCACCAAACCTCGAATCTGCGTAGGTCTATCTTAAACTCCAACAACCTTATTCAATTTTGTTAACATGTTCAATGTATTCTCAAGGTAGTTTCCCATGTCTATACGAGTAATGAAGTAAAATACACATGCATATGATTGCGTTGGGAGCTCCAACATTGCCAACAAGATATTACGTGATTTGAGTCGAGATTTGTACATAATCGTCGTTAGTCTAAGAAGAAAATTTTACTTATATTTTGATTTTTCATGTCTTTTCAACCGTGCTTTGAGTTTGTTGGTCTAAGAATGAAATTGTACAACTCTTTTAATACTAGTGAGGCTCGCACCTAAGGATCGGTATAAGACCTGCAATCCTCTCCAAGCATGAGGAGGGTCAGGCTCAGGTCCGCTAGCCGGCGAGCCTCTTCTGGATTCCAAATGTGTTTTTGGATTCTTACAAGATTTTGTCCGTTGCGACGAATTCTCTCAAAATTTTACCTAAATCCTACTAGAAGTCAGTCAAAAATTTGGAGAAGACGCTAGTGGTCGACTACTCAACCTGCTGCCGCAGCAGACCAAAACTATTATCGCCTTGTAGAATGAGTTGTCACAACGTGAACTAATAATGCTAGGGCGGAACATGGTACATGCCCTTTTATCTCAACACAAAGGGCAAGTAACTCAAATTATGCAACATATTTAAGTTCTCATAAACATTTTTTCTTATTTGAATCAGGTCTACGCTTAAAAGTACCAGTTTCTCCTAGTGAAGTCAAATTGCTAATGAATATACGCAGAGTATTTTACTCTATAAAAAAGATCATTATATACAGCCTAAAATTATTTTTGCAAGAAGAACTAGTATGTTGCATCACAATATATCTAGATTAACATTCGACCCAAGGACCATTACCAGGTAATTTTGAGTAAACTTTAATCTAGATTAAATATTATTTTTGAGTAAAATAGATAAATAACATATTTAGATTATGAAATTCCATAATTTAGTAATTTATATTATAAACAAGTACTTGATTATATGAAAATAAATAAACTGCAACTGAATTCAACGAGGAATTTTACTAGCATTTAAAAATGGAGAAATGGCCTCGGAGATTATTATTATTCTTATATAAAGAAAGTTCATGAACTAAATTAATTATTAATAAAATTTAGCCATGGCAGCAGCAAGTCTTCTGGGTTGCGGAAGGACCAGTGAAGATGCATTTTCCATGTCCCAACACACCGCTCAAACACTCGGCGTTGCATTCAGCATCCTCGAACGACGACGAACACAGACGGAGGCAGTAAATAAACGGCCCTCCTTCTGAATCTACACACAGAAATATGAAAACTAAGCAGAAATACAGAGGAGAGAGAGAGAGAGAGAGACAGAAAGAACCTCCTGAAGCAGAAGCAGATGCAGAGGCGACGGCCATGGCGATGATAACCAGGGAAAAGATGAACAGTTTTTTAGCATCCATTCTTCTTCTTTACTCGGATTTCTTCCTGTAAGTTTGAGCAGATGGCCATCTCTATTTATTTAGAGATAGAGCTGCATGTTTTAGGGTAAAAATCTTGCTGATAGACCTCTAAAAGACATTTTCTTTATTATTATTTCTTAATTTTGGAAATAATTAATATGTAAATTGCTGTGCATTAAGTTTTCTAAATCTGTTTATTATGACATAAATGCAATGGGATATTAATATTAATTAAGAATAAGACTTTGATATTTATTAAAATCTACGCCGATCTTTATTATTATTATTATTACAGATACAAAATCTTGAGATACATTTTTTTTTATTTTTTAAATTACTTGTCGTTATTTATTTATAGATAAGTAATATAAAAATAAATAATAATAAATTTATTTTTTTATTTTACTCTTTTAAAATATTTATTAACGTATTAAATAATTATTGATTCAATAAAAATACTATAAATGAAAATTGCACCAGAGATAAGTGGACAATAGAGAAATCTGAGTTGGGACTTTAGCCATTTGGGAAAATGATTAAAATCTGTCTTATCTATAATTCAAGAGTTTCAAATATAGGATGAATGATATCCTAAATAGTTAATTTCTAATTTTACTTTGTTTATAATTTTACAATTTAATGGTCACTTATTAGTTAATATAATAATTAAAATAAATTACATTAATTATAATAATTATTGAGCATAAATTGTAAAGCAAAACTATCGTTATCTAAAATGTAAATATAATATTATTTTGTTGGTAAATAATTTATTAATCTTACTAAGGTGAGGGAATATTAAAAAATATATAAATTATTATTTAAGCAACAAATCTGTATTGATAATGTTGGTGGCGCAGTATACCAAACGACGACGTTCAATGTCGCTTTTTCGTTAGCCGCCAAAATTCTTTCTCGACGGGTTCTGTGCTGTTCTCCGTCATTTCACAAATGTGGGGTACGTTGATCTTTTTCTCTACAGTCGAACTGCAATTTCTGCCGAGTGATGGAAAGAAAGAGGGTAAGAAAGAAAGTTTCAGTCGGGGGTTGTAACCTTCGTTCTCCCCCGAATCTCTGAACCCTCTTGACCTCAAGATGAGCACAATTTTTTCCTTTTCCAGAGAGAATTGACTCTGAAGAGTGGCTTCTTTCAGTTCACAGTAAGTGTGTTTCACTACCGGTGCCTTCATAAACTCCGAAATACTGAAAACCCACCTCGGAAAATCAAGGTTTCAGTGTGGATTGGAAAGCGGTTGAAGTTAGCGGAGATGGAGGGAGAAAGCGGCGAAGGAAAAGAGGGCAAGAAGCGGCTTCCCTTGGCAGATGTTGTGGCTGATTGCATCAAAAGGTGGTTCATGGACGGGCTGAAGGAGGCTAAAGGAGGGGATATCAACATGCAGGTCTTGGTTGGTCAGATGTACTACAGTGGTTATGGAGTTTCTAGGGACGCTCAGAAGGTTATGCCGTTCTCTCTCTTTTTTTGCCTACTCTCTCTTTTTCTTTTTTCTTTTTCAAATTCTTTAGTTGATATGAAATATTGTTCCTCTTTTTGTTGTAGCATGATTGTCTTTTAGGGCCTAGGGTTTTATTTTCTACTATTAATGGCTATATTCTGTTGAATTGGTACCAATTAGGAGGACTCTATTTGAAATTATAGTTTAACTAGATTACCTTACTAATTATTCCACTAACTGACTGCGGCACTGGTGTCTTGGTTGTACTAGAATGTGATGGTAAGAATAAGCTAAACCACCAATGGCAGGATATATCCTAGAGGAGAAATTATAGACATGGGTTAGAACAGAAAATTTAGCGGAGAACAGGGAAATGAGAAGAAGCAGAAGAAGAGAGAAAGAGAGTGAGAGAGTTAAATTGCAATAATCTTTTTCTTCCTCTCACTAGTCTGGTTCATCTTTTGATGACATAGAACCAGACGCAAAGGTGAACATAGTTGCAGTTGAAAAGCAGCTTATAATAACAGAGATTTCTCATTAAATTGAGAAGGGTTCACATAAATGGACCTGAGAAGGAGTTATATGATTAGTAGAGGAAGAATCAGACTAGAGAGAAGGAGAAGATCAGATGATAGAGAGAGAGAGAGAGAGAGAGTCTGATCAAATCTGATCATACACACCCTCCTCTCTGCCCTTCTCAACTGAATACCTTTTCCCCCCTCTCCATAGACTACTTGGATTCAGTGACTATTTTCCCCAAAAAACAAACGAAGATCATGCATTGATATTTCATTATACGCTTCGCTTTGCCTTTTTTTGTCATAACTGTATCAAAAGATTATCTTTGTCATCGACAGGGAAGATATTGGATTACAAAAGCATCAAGGACTCGGCCTTCCGCATGGGGAGTTTGTGATAAACATCCAGGTTGTCGATACGTCTTTCTTTATTCCGAGTATATTCCAGTCATTGTCGCTAATCTTCAGCTTTCTTCGTTCTGTGGATCTTTCTAGGTTACAATGCCAGCGATTCCGACTCTGATGACTTGAAGATTGATTCTTGAAAATATCAGTACGCCCCGTGTTTCATTTTGGCTCACACTTTCCTCATTTCAGGTACTTTGATGTTTTCTACGCAACATTTTCCGAGCTTTTGTGATACATTTGACGATGTTTTTGTTAACATTGCCATATACAAGTACACTGCTCTTTATTTCAATGCTCAAGCTGTGGTGCAAACTATCTCAGATTCTTTTGGTTTGGTTTGGTCGATTTGGTTTGGTGCTATTTAATCGATGAGTTTGGTTTAGTACTCCATATATCATGTTATTCTCCGGCAATGCGGGACTTCCCGGCCAGCCGGATTCACATTTCTAGGGTGTTAACACCTAATTTGGAGTATTATTGTGTAAATAAAATTAAGAATAACGATTTTCCAATATTAAAATATAAAATACCTAACTTTCTTATCATCAATCAATACCTAACTTTGTTATCTTCCTTTTGACTATAAGTACGGCTTCTTTTTTTTTTTTCTTATTTATTTATTTTTGTTATTTAAATATATAAATAATAATAGAAGAATATTAAATATGCGTTTTTGAGTGGTCGTACTCCTCTGCACTTTGAATCTGTCCTTCCTCAGATAAGTTCTTCACCCTATGAGTTTTATATTGAAATCTGCAGATAAGAAAGCGACTTTTTTAATGACTATAACACCCCCGTCACCCTTTTTTATATTTCCGTCTCCTCCCCCGGTACTCCTACGTACGGTTCCGTGTTTGACATCTTAAATGACCAAAACACCCCTTCCTTTCTTTTCCCTTTTAATATTTTACGTAATTTCTCATTTTTCAATGGGAATAGTTTCCTTTGCGAAGATAACTCCCCGAAGAACCTTTTTTTATTTTTTTGAAATTGAAAACTAAACAAATGAATAAAAAGGGCAGGATCGTCTTGGCACTTGGGTCAAGCGACAAGATTTAAAAAGTCTAAAGGTCGGAAAAGGGTATTACCGTCATTTAACAGTTCTTCTACCCCCTTTGAGCAAATAATACGAGTGAGCTGCAGTCGTGGTTGAACAAACGATGATTATCTGCTAAAAAACCACCCTTTCCGCTTCCCGAATCCGTTTCATTGCTGTTTTCTGTTCTCTATCTTCATCGGGTTTTGATTCTCTCCCCCCTTTGTCTTTCCTATCTCTTCTGGTTTCACCCTAACTACAGTCTACACCCGCGAAATGGAAGAGATGTTCTTCTCGAGCATTAAGAGGCAAAGATCGGTCGATATCTCTAACTCTTTCGATCTGCTCTCTGATGAAATTGTTTTTACAATCCTTGATTTTCTGAACCCAAATCCGTCTGACAAGAAGTCCTTCTCGTTAGTCTGTAAGTCGTTCTACGCCATCGAATCGAAGCACCGCAAAGCTCTGAAACCCCTTCGACCGGAGCTCCTCCCCTCGATTCTTAAGCGATACACAAATGTGACCGATATCGATCTTTCCCTCTGCCGTAGAATCACAGACGATGACATGAACGTTATTTCACATTCTTGCAACTCCTCGCTCCTCCGTATCGACCTTTCGAGGTCTGGGTTTTTTTCAGGTCCTGGGATGCTGAGTTTGGCTTTGAATTGTAACAACTTGGTTGAGCTTGACTTGTCCAACGCCACAGAGCTGAGAGACTCGGCAGCGGCTGCAATTGGGGAGGCAAAGAATTTGAAGAAGTTGTGGTTGGCGAGGTGTAAATTGGTTACGGATATGGGAATCAGGTGTATCGCAGTTGGATGTAGAAAGTTGAGGCTGATTAGCTTAAAGTGGTGTTTCAGTGTTGGAGACCTAGGGGTGGGTTTGATTGCTGTCAATTGTCAAGAAATTCGCAGCCTCGATCTCTCACATTTGCCGGTAATTGCCGTTTCTACTTGATGTTTAGAGTTGCCAATATAGTTTATTTGGTTGAAAATTAATGAGACTTCTTTGTCGTTTCTACAGATTACAGATAAGTGTTTGCCATCTATATTGAAACTGAAGTATCTCGACGAGCTGTCGCTCGAGGGATGCTTTGGCATCGACGATCAAAGACTTTCCCTCCTCAAAGTCGGATGCCTGTCACTGAAGGTAAACTCTACTCAAACAATTCAATTCTCTCGTAAGAGGGTTTTATCATCTAGTTGGGAGTAGTTTGTGACAGAAAAAGGAAAGACAATGCAAGTTTTTGCTTGAATAGCTTCGAATGCTAAGCTTTTTATTGTTAATTCTATAGTCAAAAATCTCCGCTGTGCTTCCAATATCTAGTCTTTTTTTGGCTAGCTTCAGTTTTATTTGCTTTCGATGCATACAGAAACTCGATATGTCAAGTTGTCAGAACATTACCCATGTTGGTCTGTCTTTCCTAACAAGTGGTATCGAATATGTTGAGCAGCTTTCTCTAGCATATGGCTCTAATGTAAGTCCCGTCTTATTTTCTGCTTTCTATTCGGATATAAAGCGCTATTAGTGGTCCTGTAATCTCTAAATGGCTGTCGAATTAGGTGACTCTTGCTCATGCCAACAGATTGGGGCAACTTTCCAAGTTACAATCAGTCAAGTTAGATGGCTGCTTGGTTACTTCTTCCGGGTTAAAAGCAATTGGAAATTGGTGTATATCGCTAAAAGAGCTCAGCTTAAGTAAATGCCCGGGAGTTACAGACGAAGGTCTCTCCTTGCTCTTGTCAAAGCACAAGGACTTGAGGAAGCTCGACCTCACTTGTTGTCGAACGATTACCGATGTTTCCGTTGCTCAAATTGCAAATTCATGCACTTTGTTGACTTCTCTTTGGATGGAATCTTGTTCACTTGTATCTGCTGAAGCATTTATCTCAATCGGACGGCGATGTCATGCCCTCGAGGAGCTTGATCTGACCGAAAATGAAATTACCAATGAAGGTTTTTCGTTTTTCTCGTTTGAACGAATTATCTTGGATTTTAATTTCAATTGGTGAACTGAATACTCCTCTCTCTCTGCAGCTCTAAAATCCATTTCACAGTGTTCAAAACTCTCCATCCTAAAGCTCGGACTTTGCCTCGACATTAGTGACAAGGGGCTTGACCACATTGGCAGATGCTGCTCATCGCTTGTGGAGCTTGATTTATACAGGTCTTTGTTTGCTTATGAATTATGAAACTTAATTTGAATTTTCAAATGTGTTTTTCTTTCTCACAGGTTGGACGGAATAACAGATTGTAGCCTTATATCGATTGCCCGAGGTTGTCCTCGACTCGAAATGATAAATATTGCCTACTGTAAAAACATTACCAATCCCTCCTTATCAGCGCTGTCAAAATGCTTGAAATTACACACGATCGAAGCTCGAGGATGTCCCCTTATCACGTCGTTGGGTTTAGCAGATATCGGTGTTGGATGCAAGCAACTCACCAAGCTAGACGTGAAAAGTTGTTGCCAAATCGACGATGCCGGAATAATCAGGCTTGCCCAGTTTTCGCAAAATCTCAGACAGGTAAGTTTTTGGTAGCTTAGTTTAGCAGAATTTAAGGAGAGCTGGAAAGAGAGAATTTAAAAGGGCCTTGTAATTTGTTTGGCAGATAAATTTGTCATTTACCTCAGTTACAGAAATAGGGCTCCTGTCTCTTGCCAATCTTAGCTGCCTACAGAATTTCACTATCTTGCACACAAATGGGTTGACTCCGAGTGGATTAGCCGCTTGCTTATTGACATGCGGAGGACTGATGAAAGCGAAGCTGCATATATCGTTTAAATCCCGTCTTCCCCGACCTCTACTTGATTATTTAGACGCACGGGGTTGTGTTCTTCAATGGCGGGATAAATCGTTCAAAGTACGGCCTTTTTTTATGTCTTCATCCCACAGTTTTTCTGTTCTTGTTTGAATTTCTTAAGAATGCGGCTGATGTTATTTGGCTTTGATGATTTATAGGCAGAGGTAGACCCAAAGAGTTGGAAGCTGAGGTTGGAAGATATGGCGGACATAGCTTGACAGATCTTTGTCGCACTAATATAACACTCCTTTGAGTTGGTGA
The DNA here is from genome assembly GCA_022433055.1 of Begonia peltatifolia. Lineage (NCBI taxonomy): Eukaryota > Viridiplantae > Streptophyta > Magnoliopsida > Cucurbitales > Begoniaceae > Begonia > Begonia peltatifolia. Next base: position 29,369,540 of record CM039519.1, read on the forward strand.
TGCGTCCTTTTCTCAAATTTTGCACAATCTCTGAATAAAACAAAACCCACCAGCTTGGATTAGAGAATTACTGACTGAGCTTCTACTTTCTATTTTCTGCAAAAAGCAAGTTTTTATCTTCTTCCCCGACTGGGTAATTTTATTTTGAAGCTAAAACGAATCGTGGCCTAGGTCTGTCTTTATCTTTCGAAATGATCGCCCGTCGATGTTCAAGAACTGATTGCTGCCTCTTTACCTCCAAGAATTAAACTCAGCCCGCCACTCGAAATTCCACTCTCCAGTCCAGTCAAACCCACAACTTTTGACCCAAAATTTTCCACGGTCAAACTTCCATCTCAGCTTCTCAGAAATCTCTCCTCTCTCTCTCAGGTGGGGTTGTTCGAGTGATTTGTATAAAATGGGACAGCTTGCTTTTCCGGAGACCAGACCGTCGCTTCTTCTTTGCCCGTGTTTCTCCTTCTGCTGCGAATGTAAGTAAAAATGACCAACACGAACCAGGAAGCAAGTCGAGTCTGTTGGGGATCCTCTGCCATTAAAACTAACAAATATGAAGAAGCAATTCCAAAGATGAAGACTTTACCTCTTCCTCTCTCTCCTCCACCGGAATCTCCTTCTTCTTACTTACTTCTCCCAAATGGTTCTACCTCCAATGAAATCCCCTATTCCCCGGTTTTTCTCACCTCCCCTGATGTAAGTTCAGCATCATCCTCTGTTCATATTTGATTCTTCGGGTTTGGTAGTTTTTTTCGGACATCGTAGTAATGTTTTTTTTTTTCTGTCTGCTGATTTGTGAGTAGATTTTTCCATCTTCAACAACTGGGTTTTTTCCTGCTTCGGATTTCGATTGGAAGAGTGATAATCAGCAGCAATTCAGTGCGAAAATGGAAATTTTCTCTGACTTTTCGTTCCAGTCAGCTTCGTCTTTGTCGTCCTTCTTTCAGCCTCATTCAAACATGGTTTCAGCGGTAGGTCTTTTGTTCAACTCTTTCAACCATTTTGCTTTTAGTTTTATTTTACTGTGAAGGTATAAAATTGATTATATCACATGAACAGAGCGATAACCAGCAACAATCATGGAACTCGAGCCGACCCACAAACAAAGTCAATGTCTTCCCCGACAAAATGGAAGTAAAATCGAAAAATTTCTCTTCAGAAGCATACCTGCCTCAGATGAATTTGCAGTCCGGTCAAAACCATCAAACTCAACAATTACAGTACGCAAGGCCGCATCGGAGTTCAGACGATGGATACAACTGGAGAAAATATGGGCAAAAGCAGGTTAAAGGAAGCGAAAACCCTCGCAGTTATTACAAATGCACGCATCCGAATTGCCCAACGAAGAAGAAAGTGGAAAGGTCTTTAGAGGGTCAGATCACTGAGATCGTTTACAAGGGAAGCCATAGCCATCCAAAGCCAACTAAGCAGTTGTCTTCCCAGTTTTTCCAATCTTGTTCCACCGCCAAATCTGTGACGTTGCAGGAGGACTCTTCTGCCTCCGTCGGAGAGGAAGAATTCGAATCGAATTCTCCGCTCAGTAATTCTGCAGGAGATGATGAAATCGAGCCCGAAGCTAAACGATGGTAACTTAATTACTATTCCGAGTGGCATGAAACTTGAAATTAAATCTCCCCATTTCTTATTTCTGCTGGTTTTGTTAATCGCAGGAGAGGAGATGATCAAAACGAGGGTGTTTCCAGTTCATCTTCTTCTGGAAATAGAACTGTCAGAGAGCCGAGAGTGGTGGTTCAGACGAGAAGTGAAATTGATATTCTCGACGATGGGTACCGATGGAGGAAATATGGACAGAAAGTAGTCAAAGGAAACCCAAATCCAAGGCATACCCTTTTGACCTCTTCCTCTAATTCAAAACGATATCCATATTTTCTACATTCTTTCTGTAACTCTTTCCATTTGTCTTCTGCAGAAGCTACTACAAATGCACATCCGCCGGTTGTCCGGTGAGGAAACACGTAGAGCGAGCAGCCAACGACGCGAGAGCAGTGATCACCACCTACGAGAATAAGCACAACCACGACGTTCCGGTAGCGCGAGGCAGCGGTGGCTACGCTCTCAACAGACCTCCACCGCCGGCGGCCGTGCCTGTAAGGCCTTCCGCTCTGCCCATCCATTCTAACCAATCCTCTTACCCTTCCTCCCTTCACAACACAATCGCACCCCAACCATTGCCGTCCGAAATCCTGCAGCCCGGAAAGTTTGGATTGGTTGGGTATGGATCGAGACCCAGTAACTCTCACATGGGTCATGATCCATCAATTGTGTATTCTCAGACATTTTTGCCCAGATCCAAAGAAGAACCCAAGGATGATATGGATTTTCTCGACTCGTTCCTTTCCTAGACGCTTCTTTAGGTATATATTTTGAATTATTTCTGTAAAGAGTAGAAGGGTATACATGAAAGCTGATTGAATAATCAACTTGTAACAAAATATATACAAGTATTACAATGAACTCTCCATTTTTTTCCGAAACAAAATCAAATTTGACTTTTGGCCTTTGGAACAAATTGTAATTCTAATTATACATTTTACCATACATCAAAACGTGTCATGCACTCCTCAATTCGTGTACTTTAGTCTTTCAATATTTATATTATATCATAATAATTTTACGTCAAGATATGTAATTATGGATTAAATCTTATATTCTACCCATAGCACGCTCAAATGAGTAGGTTGAGTCTCGAAAGTCTTTGGTTTACTTAAGCAAACAAGATAAAAGATCATTTGCGGGATTTGAGTCTATATCAATTTTAGTTTAGCTAAGAATTAGAACAATTTAATTACATGGGGAGTCAAAAGTGAATCGACCAAGTTTTTGACACCTCGTACACTAATAATTGAAGAAATCATTGCAAATCATAATTAATTATCATTTCACGAGAAGAATAGGATAGGAAGATAATAGATAATTTATTTATTTGATCTAAATTGTTTTAAATAGTAATTTATACGAACAAACTATTAAATTAAAATATAAAATAAATAAAAAATGCGATGGAAATGTGAAACAAGTCATGACGACAATTGACACGTCCTAGTCTTCACATCGCTTCAAATGCGCGTGAAAGCCGGCTGTCCTGGTCACCCACTGCCTTTCGGCTTTCTCGCTACTTGCCCTAATCGCCTTCCCTCTCCTCCGGCGTTCAATCGCTCATCGGAATTTATGGCTTCTAACTCTCTCGTTCCCAGGAAGAGATCGTAGTTGTGGACTTGCGTAAAATTTCTCTCTAAATTCCTAGAACGCATATCTCCCCCATGAATTATGGCTTTCTTCTGCTCTTTTTTTCGATTTCGGACCCTCTCTCCCATCGAAGAGCCTTAATCGGAGCTAACCATACCTCTGCTCGCTTTTGTGCTCGATAAGCTTTGATTTCTCCCGGCTCTCTTCCTTTTTTTTTCTTGTTTTTTTTTTATCTCTTGGAGCGTTATTTTTTTTTTAAATGTTTTTTGGCAAAAAAAGAACGATGGAAGTGGCCGCGGGTAAGTCCGGGTGTTCGTGTTTGAGGAATGTTTTGGTTCGGGGGCTTTTGTTTTCTGTTCTGATCGTTGCCGTCCGATTTGCTTACGTCGTCACTGTCACCGGCGAGTCTTGTAATGTCGGTAATTTCTGCTTCTTCTCTTTTCCTGACAATTTCAACATTGTAGTAGGCACAGGAGGTGGAGCTTCGGGTTTAGTAGTGAACAAAGCTGTTCGATCTAATTCTCCGGAGCCTACCCCTGATCTTTACCGTACCAAAGCTTGGATAAAGGCCGTTCAGTTTTACTCGTCAGTTTTCCAAGATCTGACGGCTGAAGGCTATCTATCATCCGCCTCAAATTCTTTGTGTTTAGAGACCCCAAACGGAGAGGAAGTATATGCTCTGAGAGAGATTGGCGTCTTCGATTCAATCGGAACATTCAAGAAAGCTTCCAAGCCTCTGGTAATCAAGGGGGAGAGCAACCGGATCCCGTTTTATGATAACACCTTTGACTTCATTTTTTCAGGTGGGGGCTGCATGGACAAATTGTCCCGCCCTTTGGATTTCTCTTCGGAGATCGCTCGGACACTGAAACCCGAAGGGTTTGCGGTGATTCATGTGAAGGCTAAAGATACGTACAGTTTAAATTCGTTTATTAATTTGTTCAATTGCTGCACAATAGTTAAAACGCTGGATATAGACGGTTTCGCTTCTTCGATGCCATTTATTCGTCAAATTATTATACAGAAAAAGAATGGAATTCTTCCCTTCCATGCGGTACAGAGATCCCATGACAGTTCAGACAATAAGTGCTTTGTTCCGGGTTACACGCAGCACCTAGTCCGGAAAGCTGAGCCACTGATTTTAGAGGAACCCCTCAAACCATGGATAACATTGAAGACGAATATAAAGAATGTCAAGTATTTATCAGCTATGGCGGATATTAGCTTTAAGAGTAGGTATATATACATCGACGTAGGAGCCAGAAGTTATGGTTCCAGTATAGGAAGTTGGTTCAAGAAGCAATACCCAAAACAAAACAAAACTTTTGAAGTATATGCAATAGAGGCAGACAGAATTTTTCACGAGGAGTATAGATCGAAGAAAGGGGTCACCTTATTGCCATTTGCAGCGTGGGTGAGGAATGAGACGCTGTCTTTTGAAATTAACCGAGACCCAGGCCAAGAGGTGCAGGTGAAGGGTAGAGGAATGGGTAGGATTCAGCCGGTCCGACCGATGGCTAAGTTTGATGGCGAGGTTGATGTGATACAAGGCTTTGATTTTGCTGATTGGGTGAAGAAGACAGTGTTGAATTCGGATTTCGTGGTGATGAAGATGGACATTGAAGGAACAGAGTTTGATTTAATTCCCAGACTGTTTGAATCGGGGGCAATCTGTTTGATAGACGAGTTATTTCTTGAATGCCATTACAATAGGTGGCAGAGGTGTTGTCCTGGCCAGAGGAGCCAAAAATATGAGAAGACTTATGGTGAATGCTTAGAACTCTTCTCTTCTCTCAGGCAAAGTGGAGTTCTTGTTCATCAATGGTGGTAACTTTTTTCACTCCCTCCTTTATATATATATATATATATATATATATATGCTTCCTTCTCCATAAATACCTCCCCCCTGCTTCTCTTAGCGTTAGAATAGAATGTTTCTGGTTGAAAATTGGTGTCTGCAAATTCTCGCCTTGTTACAGAAAAAAGAGATCGATATTAGAATTCCCCTTTTTGGCAGTTCAACAGGATTTCCCTTTTGACTTTTGTGCTTAATTTCCGAAGAAATATCCAGCAGTTTCACCCTCATGCGCAGCTTTGAATAAAATAGTAATGGGAGAACACTTGTTCATGGATCTATAAGTCTGGAAAGATGCCACCTTTTATCCATTTCTTGATTGCTGAACTTCAAGTAACTTTTACGTCGTGGTATCTACACCTGTTCCATTCCAGGCCCGGTCCAATGAATAATTGTCCATCGAACTGAGCATTGGACCATCTAGGAAGTGGCCTATTCATTGAAAGAATGCCCAATGTCGGGCCCTAGATTGAGTTGAACCATTGGATAATTTTTGACGTGGTCAAGCAATACATTTTTTGGGGAAATATAGATGTCACGCTCGAGAAATGAAGGATGATTTTCATGCCGACAACAACCCACGAAACTGAAAACTCTGGACTCCTGCATTTTAATCTTACTACTAATCTGAAGAAGAAGATTTAACACGTGGCATTCGTGGAGAGTGACATTGATGGCCAACAAAGTAGTGCATTGATTTGCATGGTATTCCAATCGTCTAACTTAGGTCAATTGGTTGAGAGGCTTAAAAGGGTATTACTCTTGAAATATAAATTCTGAACAATATAAAAACATCTAATTTATGTCTATAAATAATGATTTGTGAAACATGAATGTCTCGGAAGATAACATGCATTTCTGAGTCGTATACTAGCACGTCCTCAACGTCAAGTAAACTCGAAATAATAAAAATAATATTCGAGTTAAATTAATAAATAAAGGCAATATTTTAGTAAAAGATTGACAAAATTAGATAAAATACAGATCATATTTTAGTATTTCAATCGAAAATGCTTGGAATGATTTAATGGGTTTCGTTGGAGGATGAAATAGCCAACAATTCAGACAGCGTAACAAATTCAATTAATTCAAACGCACAACCCATCTTTGTCCTCATCCTTCCTAGCAATCTATTTTTAAAATCATTTCAATTCTATTTGATCTCTCTCTCTCTCTCTCTCATCTTCGTATCAGAAACCCATCGTCATTGATCCATTCACTTCTGTTTAAGCAACCTGCGTTTCTTCCGTCAGCCAAGGAATTTTTCAGGTCCAACAAGAAAATCTTGGCGTTTTTCCACTTGAAAGTGGGAATTTATTTCGTTTTGGTGGATCGAATTCCGTTGGGAATTTCCATTTGTGGGGAGGAATGGGAGCTTGGTGCACTAAAGACGTCGTCAATGGAGGAGGGTATTCGAAAGACGAAGAAATGGGTTTCGAAGAAGATGATGCAGAGATGCAGAAAGGGGATGGGTGTTCTACAGTTAGATTACAGGGATCTTCTTCTTTTATCTCCATGTATACCCAGCAAGGAAGAAAAGGAATCAACCAAGACGCCATTACCGTTTGGGAGGTATTTCTTCTTCTTCTTCTTCTTCTTCTTCCTTTTCCTTTTAAGGTCGTCTTCTCCATTTTTTAAACACAAAAAACTGGTGATTGATAATTTCAATCCTCTGACTCTATTGACGAAAGCTTAATGCAAGAAGATTCTTGTTGGAATCGTCTTACGTGAAAGTTTTTATATATTATTTTATAATTATTTTAAATTAACCCGAGCAAGATATGGAAACAAGTATGGCCATGACTTTTACCCACATGTACGTGTCTCTATGCTCGCGACATCGTAATATGACCAGTGGTGAAAAGCTTCCTAGCTCCGACGAATCGTTTTTTCATTCCCAGAAAAAATTGCACTTTCCGGAGATCAACTGGATAATGATCAACTTCTATTCACCGCAATTCTTTTCTGGGTTTTTCAGAACTTCACCGGGGAAGATGATATGTTCTTTTGTGGGGTGTTCGATGGCCATGGTCCGTACGGCCATCACGTAGCCCGCCACGTGAGGAACAACTTACCCTTGAAGGTCTCCAAAGCGATGCAGCTCTTCCCTGTGAAACATCTTGAAGATAGCGATGGCAATGGCACCAATCCTTTCTTTTCTTCTTCAGAAGCCATTCTCGAGCAATCTTTCAAGGAACTGGACGATGAACTCGGGCGAGACTCTACCGTTGATTGCTTCTGTAGTGGCACTACAGCTGTTACAGTTATCAAACAGGTCTGTTTATATCGATTCATCGTTTGATTCTTTCGGAAATTTTGAAATTAGTCAAACATAATGCTAGAATTTTTAATTAATTTGCAGGGGAACCGTTTGATCATAGCCAACTTGGGGGATTCTCGTGCAGTTCTTGCCAGCAGAGGAAACAAAAATAAACTCTTTGCTCGGCAACTAACTGTTGATTTGAAACCAGATGTTCCAAGTGGGTTTCTTTTGATTTTTTCTTTTTGTTTGAAATTTCTCGAATGATTTTCGCCAAACTCACTGGGTTTTGGTGTTAATTTCAGGTGAAGCAGAAAGAATCAAGAACTGCAGAGGCAGGATCTTCTCTGTCAAAGACGAGCCAGGCGTTTACAGAATCTGGATGCCGGACGAAGACTGTCCTGGTCTAGCCATGGCTAGAGCATTTGGAGATTTCTGCGTCAAAGATTATGGCCTCATCGCCACTCCTCAAGTTCACTACAGAAAACTTACGGACAAAGACGAATTTGTAGTCTTAGCTACTGACGGAGTAAGAAGAAGAAAACCCACAAAAAAAACGAAGAAATCTTTTTTTACAAAAAATAATAAATCAAGTCTCTTGTTCTTCGCAGATATGGGATGTGTTTTCAAATGCTGAAGCGATTCGCATTGTTGCGTCTGCAAAGAAGCGATCGAAGGCGGCCAAGTTGCTGGTGAGCAGAGCAGTATCGGCGTGGAAGAGCAATTATCCAGGCTCAAAGATTGATGATTGTGGCGTAATCTGTTTGTTTCTCACAAACCCACCGTCGTCGACAGAACATTCTGGCGATCTGAAACCGCCGGAAGCTATATCGATTTCGCGCAGCTTCGCTCGAGGTTCTAAACGAGAGACAGCGGGCGGCAGCAGGGGAGGCGGTGGCGGAGGAGCAAGAACTGGGAAAGAGTGGAGTGCTCTCGAAGGATTGAGCAGAGTGAACTCTCTCCTCCGCCTTCCGCGGTTTGCCCGCGCTCTTAGCCGCCGGAAAATTGAGAAGGTCAAGGAACAACCTCAATCGCACTGATTTCAACAAATCTCTCGCTGCGTGATCTTTCCTAAACTTCTTCATTTTTCTGCTGTCAATTTAAGCTTGTTACGAACGGAACGATCCTCGTCTCCATAAAAGCTTAAATCTTTTGTCAAATTACACGACAGACGTCATTTCCTCTGGCTATTCAGTCCAGACAGAGAATTTCAGATTTCTATTAGAATATCATTAAGAAGTTGACAACTATGTTCAAAGATTAATTTACTAAATCCCCTTTTCTGATGGGTTTTGTTTGGTTAATTGGGTTTATGATAAATGGGTTTATATGTTTCCTATGATTAAATTGGGTCATAGTTGATACATTTGGGTTGCAAGTGCTATACCTATAAACTATTAGAGATTTACCTTCAATGATGATGATAAATCAAATAATGGATTATTGAGTTGATCAAAAAATTGAATATTATAATCGTGCCAAAATAAAGAATTCTTTCAGATGCATTTCGGGTCTTATATCAATCAAAACTAACTCGGTTAGTTGATAAATGTTGAGCGAAATATCAATTTCAAAACACTTATTTTAAGATAATTCAAAAGTTTAATTTTTGTTAAGATTAATTATATGAATGGGTGTAAATACTAATCATTAAGCAGTTCCTTGACTTATCATTTTATATTTTTTATTAGAAGATAATTCATTGAAATGAGTACGAGAAGAATGTCACAGAGCAAAGACAGCGCGTTAAAAATCAGATCTTTACATGGTTAAGAACTTACAGCGTGTTAAAAAGGCCTACTTTTTTTCGTCGTGAAGGGTAATGGGTAAAGCCCGCAGAAAGTGGTGCTGGTTTTTTTAATTTATCTGCTTCTGAGGAAGGAATTTGCTTGTATATATTTCCATGGGAGAAGGCGGTTCGTTTCTCAGACATAGAACTGTAAAAGCTTCGCATTCTGTCCATGGATTTGCTTTGAATCGCAACGAAAGTGTATATTGATTGCTCTCAGTAAGAAGTTTTGAGTGACCCTGCTTTGTCGAGGTTCTACTGTGAATCGTAGGTTCAACTTTCCTCAACACCCCCTCTCTCTCTCAGAGGTGCTTTTCTCTTTTGTCGAAGATCTGATTGGACTTCTGACTACTTTATAATTTGACTTTGTTTTCGATGAAACTATAGCATTTTAAAGAATTTGTTTTCGCAATGCTGCTTCGATGAGATGTTTTTCAATTCCTAGGTGTGTTCGTTGCCACCAAATGATGCGAATGTGATTTCTCCTTTCCAATGTGCTTGTTGGCGTCTTCTTGATTATCATTGTCATCCGTTTTAGAAATGACATTACTAGAGATATATTTAGTTTCGCTAAAGATGAAACGATGGTTATAATCCACTGCTTGCTGCTTGTAGGCCAAAAACATAAAATTGTTTTTAATCTTCATCTAAGTATGTTGGAATTACTTCTGTAAACCTCCTTTTTTCTGAGATAATCAGTGTAAATTGGGTTGATGGAAGTCTAATACTTTTATGGAAGAAAAAAAAAAGTGATTGACTAGGCTATTTAGGTGCTTATTCTCATTCGTGGTTTGGTTAAAACAATTGATCTACTCAAAACTGGTTTTGTTTCATCGTTATTAATCATGATTATGCTTCATCCATTCCTTTTCTTTCATTGCCAAGCCATTGGAGTTTGCGGAGTTTACAACCATATCTGTCATTACAATGGTCAATTATTTGATTTCACATTTGACAAGCGTTTACATTTTTTTTTTTTTTTTTTTTTTATCTCAGATGGGTTCTGGAAAGAAAAAACAATTGTATTTTCCAGTTAATGGTGGCGTCCCTACTTTGCCAAATCCAAGAAGGTCTGATGTAACTGCGAGAAATTTGACGAAGACTCACCTTGGCGGCGTCATATTCGGCTGCACAAATAGCACTTTCAGAGAGTGCCTGTCGAAACAGCTGTTTGGTTAGTTATCTTCTTATTATGTTATTTTTTTCTATTGGGTTTAATTAAGCAATATTTTGTGATTTCTTGAGGATTGGTTCGTTCGTCTTCCCCAAATGACGATTGACTACTGTCATTGCTTGTTTCTTGTCAGATTTGGCTCCAATGACTGAAAATTTATGTTTATGATCTAACAGGTTTACCCTCACAACACTTTGCATATGTGAAGAACATTGATCCTGGCTTGCCTCTGTTTCTATTCAACTACAGTGACAGGAAACTGTATGGAATTTTTGAGGCCGCGAGTTCTGGGAAGATGAATATTAATCCATATGGGTGGACAGCTGGTGGTTCAGAGAGAACTCAGTATCCTGCTCAGGTATTGAGTGAATTTTTTTTTTCAGGTCTATCAGTGATATTCACACTAATATTCTGATGTTTCTTTCATACAGGTTCAAACTTACATTCGTATGCAGTGCCAGCCTTTGCAAGAAAGTCAGTTCAGACCTATAATTGCAGACAACTATTACGAACTTAACCATTTCTGGTTTGAACTTGACCATGCACAGACTATTAAGCTAATTTCTGTACTCTCATCTTTACCTGTTTCCCCAAGTGCTTTTGTTCCACGGAACGTGGCAAAGCAGAAAGTGATTTTTAGAGATCTTCTGTCACAAGAACCAGGAGATATAGGTGAAAAGATTAGGCCATCTGCCTCAGAGGGGCACTTGTCTAACTATTCAAATGAGAAATCGGATTCTACGAATTTAATATTTTTGGTAGATGGATACAAGCAAGCATCAGAAGCTCAGTTAGATGCTAAGGAGATCAATGAAGAAGAGAAGAGACTCGTAGTTATGAAACTTAAACAGCTGACTCATGATTGTGAAATTCCTGATCTGCCTTTACCGGAAAAGGAAATGGATATTAATATTGAGAGTCGCACACCGATGGAGGATACCATTGTTTTGGATGAATTAGTAGAGTCACAAGAAAACAAAGAAGTTGATTTTTCTTTGTCTGCTTGTCAGTCCATGGTAACTAAGGTAATTAAAGATGATACTATGCTAGATACTTTACTTTATTTGTGGTATAAATTATGTATAGCGCATTTATATTTGTATTTCTGTGCATAGTTGATACAAGAGGTGCAAGGTTTGAAGGATCACATAACACAGCAAGACCAGAAAGTGGTTTATTTAGAGCAAAAGATGGTACTTTCTTCCATGTCCTCTAGTGTCCTTTGCGACTTTTTCTTGTTACCCATCCTTATAGATGAGATTGATAAAATAGAAAATCCGTTGGTATTTATATTGATATGTAATGGAACAAATACTGAAGTTTGACTAGTTTGGAAATTCTGTTATCTCCTAATAGATGATTTGCTTTGAGTATAAATTTTTTTTTGTAGAGATCATTAAAAAAACAATTTTTTTTCTTAATTTATACAAATTTGAGTCTGATCATAAGTGCAATGGACAAAGAACACGATATCAAGTGTATTATGATGTTTTATTTTACAGAATAATTCTCATTTGATTAAATTGCTTAAATTTTAGGTAGAAGCAGAAATGGAAATTCAAAACTTGAAGAGACAACTAACACAGCCAAATTCCTTGCTAACCGAAGAATTTAGTGAAGAAACACTTTTGAATTCATTAGACAAAGTGAAGTTGGATCTCGACGAGTCAATCTTTTTAATTGGAGGGTACAATGGTGCAATGTATCTATCATCTTTGGATTCATATTATCCTTCTGCAGATGTGATCAAGTCTTGCCGGCCCCTGAGCTGCGTTCGATCACATTCTTGTGTTGTGCGGTGGAGTGGTGAACTTTATGTATTTGGCGGGGGAAATGGTTATGCCTGGTACAATACTGGTATAAGTTCTTATAAAGTTTCTGATGGATGCGTTTTTAGCTTTGTAATCAAACTCCTGCTAAGTGATTCATTTTTATTTTGTGAAGTTGAATCATATAACCCGGAAATTGACTGTTGGACTTGTCGACCTTCTTTGAATAAAGAAAGGGGAAACCTAGGAGGTGCTGCCATAGATAACAAATTATTTGCATTAGGTGGTGGAAATGGGAATGAATGCTTCTCTGATGTTGAAATGCTAGATTTGGATCTTGGACGATGGATCCATACGCGGTCAATGCTGCAAAAGGTGAAAGTTATTGATAGTCTTGTTTATATATATCAAGTTTGAGTTAATCTGCTAGAAAATGTATTATGATTGTGAATAATACTTTCTTTCTTTAATTTCAAGTATAAATGATCTTAATGATAGTTAAACTTTAGAAAATACAAATCTTCTGAGTTAGTCGGTAACAATTGGAAGGTTTTTAATATTTGGTTCAATATGCATAAATTAGAGTCAGCGAAAGTTAGCACAACGACCAGTGTATTTTTTGACGAGCTAGTCTGATAATTTGTCTTTCAATCTCAGTTTAAACTTATTGCCTTTTGATTTTCTCGGCTAATCTTTGATATATATGGAACTAGTTGTTATAATCTAGAACACACCATCGCAATGATCATTAGGTTTGGTAATTGGCTATCATAGATTAGCTGAGTGAGTAGTTAATTTAGCACCTTGCATCCACTCTTTATTAAGGCCGCAAGGTTGACTGTAAATGGCCATAATGATTAAGTTCCTATCATGAAATAAGTTGTATTTGAGTATTATGTATATAGGAAATACTATACTGTCGATTAGCGCAAAGACCACGTAAGGTTTTGTTTGAAGTACACGAAGAAATAGTTTCATTGAGAGAATATAGCATATAACAGCGTAAAAGTGACTCTGCATTACGCTAAAATTTAAGCATCCTCACCCTTTAGTGCATATGATTCGTGTTTTTAAAAATTTAATTTTGTTTCTTGCTTGTTTATTTCTTCAGCGATTTGCTGTTTCTGCTGCTGAACTTAACGGTGGGATTTATGTGACGGGTGGATATGATGGGAGTGATTATCTGAAGTAAGACATGATTGGGTCCTTTAGATGTTTATACGGATGTACCATATTTACTGCTTTTTAATAGTGGAGAATGGGTTTTGCTTTCAATGCCACTTGATGGTTTGCTTCTTGTATGCTACTAAAAAATCACAGATCGTTCAAAGTCCATAATGATACTTTAGATTGTTCTTCAATGCTGTCTTGCTATGATTGTTGATTACTCCGATTATTTCTTTAATCGATGCCTTTCTATGTTCGCAGCTCTGCCGAAAGATTTGACCCTCGGGAACATTCTTGGTGTAAAATACCATGTATGACTGCAAGAAGGGGATGCCATTCATTGGTGGTCTTGGATGAGAAGTTGTAAGTTTTTCTTACCATCTCATTTTTACCCTATAGTTTACCCTTATGCATGATAGCAAGATCCATCTCTTCAACATATATATTATCATGATCTTTGTCTTTTGCATTTACCCTCTAGCTGTTGTCAGCTTTCCCAAATTAATCTCAACGTGTAAAGACATTAGTTATAGTGGAAACAGAGAGCACAGAAGCAGATTATGTGAAGCTGTGGGCGTTAGAAAATTATATTTGTTTCTTATATCTAATATGGTTTATATTATATTCGAGCATTTTCTTATTTAGATACGCGCTTGGTGGTTTCGACGGTAGTTCAATGGTGTCAAGCACTGAAATATATGATCCACGACTCGAGTTGTGGATTGCAGGGGAGCCAATGAAAAATCCTAGAGGATATGCAGCTGCAGTTGCTCTTAAGGAATCTATCCACATAATTGGAGGCGTAAAAGCCACTGATACGTTAGTAGACACGGTAAGTCAATTGAATCCAGTTACATTTAGAGATTTTTGAATCTAATGAAATTTTTGGTTGATGAATTTTGTGGGTAGGTTGAAACATACAGAGAAGGACTGGGCTGGCAAGAGACACGGGCAAAGGCCATCGGGAAAAGATGCTTCTTGTCGGCTATAGTTTGATTGGTGTGGTGAGAATAAATTTTCGGTCCGAAAGCTGTAGTGTCGTTGCATGGGTGGGGACAAATATTTCCATGGTAGAAACTTAGAACTGTCTTATAGGTCTTGATTTCTCAGAGAGGTTATAGGTAAAAGGGGGAGAGATCGAAAGCATTGTTCGAGAAAAAGCGAATGTCATTCTTTGTAGGTTTGGCGGCGGCCATCGTTTGATGCCAACTTCATGGTTTTTGTAAGCGTGACCGATATCTTTTAATATTTGTGCCAAAAGTATAGACGTCATTTTTACAGGGTTTGAGTAGGTGTTCAACGCCCCCCATACACAACTCGTTGATATTGTAAAAGGAAACTACATCAATTGAACAGCTTTTTGGCCTGTTTTGGTATACAAATTCAATTGGAAGTAAGAAGCAAAATTTTTGGCCACTCAATGTTTTGGGGCCATAGAAAAATAGACTTCCTTTTCTTCACAAATATAAGTCAGTTGACGATTCAGACCCCCATATCTTCGGGCAGGACGAGGATCTTCGAATGGACATTCCAGTCCTACACATACCTTGGTAGTGAAAGAAGTAGCATTTGGGGTTCTGTAGAAAGGAGCAGTATATGTGAATTCTTTGAACTCTTTGCAGCTTTCGAATTGGCCAAGATCTAAAAACAAGCACTGAGAAGTTTCATTGTTCATGTTTATTTGAACCCACAACCTTTTCTCACTTGAAATATTATAGAGAATGATCTTGCATGGAATTCCAACCGGTAATCCTGGGACAAAGGAAAGAGGCCGGTTGGAGTCATTATCGAGAATGAACAATTCTGCTTTGATGTGGTTGAGTCTTCCATGAAATGCAAAATGGTTCAGAGTGAATAGCTCGAGTAACTTCTGAAATGTCGATGGACTGCAAAAACCGTCATCGGTTGGTGAGGATAACTCTTTACCAACTTCAATAACAAAAATGGAGGGTTCTCCACATCCGTTTTGCAGAACAGAATCTATTTGTGAGGCAATCCTGGACAGCTTTCTGAAAGCAGTAAGATAACAGCAAATTTCACCTTTTGACAGCCTTAATATGCAAGTCAAAAGTGCAAATTCTAAGATGTGCAATTCCTGGTCTGCAGAAAATCCTAAAAACCTGCTCTTCAACTCTCTTAACTTTCTATCGAGTTTTCCCAGTATAACACCTGATTCACCATATTCACTAACCTGAGGACGTATTTCAGGAAGGAAATGCGGCCAGACCTTTGCAAGCAATTTCACTATTTTGAGATATAGTAACGTAAATGCTAAATTTCCACTGGCACTGTGTTCAATAGAGCTTGCGGTAAATAGTGACAGAGATTCCTTGCAAACCCTGCATCAAACCAAAAAGGAGTCAGAGAGTTAGTGTCTTAGGTTCCTACATCAGACGACTTAGTAAAATTAAGGCATTAATTGGAGGCTAAAAATACTTGAATTTAAAACTTCTTTTTTCAAAGACAACAAAAAAAATTTCAAGCAAACGATTAAAAGATCTGGCTAACAACCTCAAAATCCTCAGGGCTTCATTTGTCATTCCAGATTTTATCAACAGCCAAATATGGTTGGTGTGTTTGAGAATATAGTTTATCGACTCTGTTACTTCAATCATCAGCTGATTAACTCTGGTTGAAGCTTGCAAGTTCCTAGGCTCCATCATAGTATGTGAGTGTAATTTGTAGGCGCTCTGACAATTTTGCTCCACCATTGTCTCCTCAGATCTATCTGTTGCACCGCTGGTGCAAGCACTGGGATATATTTGGCATGTGTTCCCCTCATTCAATTTAAATTCTGAATCAGAAAATTCACCAGCTCTACTTCTTTGCAACAAATAAGTAAAAAGGGTATTTTGATCCATAACTTCGGCCAATGCACTGGAGATCCTCCCGAGAAATGTAACTGCATAAGAGAATATTCTTGGAGGAATACTGGAAACTTGATCACGTGCAAGTGGGGTTGAGATAGCTAGAACAAGCATTGCAGCCACACTCGAACGGTCAAAGCCTAAAATGCCTTCAGAAAATGGTTCTATCTGACCATAAGCCAATGGAAGGAGACACGTCAATGAAATTACAAGATCTATACATTTCAATAAAAATATTAACCAGATAATATTCCAACTATGGCAGCTGAAATAACTATTAACTGCATAGATATGGTACTGCAATCTCCCTAAATCTGTGTTCTCTGTATCATCAAAATTATGATAACTATATTTGGCTACTATATTCCAAAACTAACTCTATGATAGGCATAATGCACTGAATAATTTTATGTTTCTTAAAAAATCCAGATGCCTACTTCAGATAAGAATTGTCTGACAGTTTCCTATTCGTCTCAATCCACTCAACAGGCTACTGATAACACCAGAGCTGAACATAACGAGGCCATCTATATAAAAAGTACACAAAAACCATGTGCCTTTTAGTAATCATAGAAATAAGTTCTTTGAATCAAAAATTGAACTGACATTTCCATTTGCTTTTTTCCTTCACATAAATGACTATATTTTTTAAATATACGTGTAGGTTGCTGGTTAGAAAGTTCAGGACTATAACATAGAAAGCCATGCTAACCTTTTGAGAAACCTCTTCAATGAAGCAGATCACGAATTTACCATGATTTTTTCCAATATGAAACAACGTAGAGAATATAGCTGGTTCATCCTGGAACACAAAGTTGAAAAGAAAAAACTAGTCAATGAAGAAATCGAAGTCCATCATATCACAAACAAAGAGACCCACTCGAACGTTGAATTCTTAACAAAGAAATAAAAATGACAGTCTAACAAAGCATATTTTACAGAAAATCTTGCTATAAGTATGATACAAACTAATTAAGTAAATACAATGAGTTTTATTAGTTTTCACAAAGAAAAAAGACATAAAATAGAGCACACCTCCAGATACAATTCCAAACTTTCTATGATGCCATTAACAGATAACTTAAATAGCTCGAAATCTGGCAGCCTCACTGTTTCAATAATTTTCCTCACGACAAATCTTACCCGGGCATTTCTGTCAACGATCGTGCCGAGAAACTAAATAAAAGTAATACAATATATTAGAACACAATATTCATAAACATTTACTAAGAAATTATAAAAAATATTAAATTAACTTCACATTTTTTTCATATAGCAGACCTGCACATTTTTTTCCTTAAACGTGTTTTGTAAATATTACTCGTCTTACTTTGTTTACAATCAAAATAGTAACAAGTTGAAACTTTCATTTTTTTTCTTTTAGAGGAACCTTTATCTTTATTTTTGTTGTAGTTAAAATACTGAGCTTCTTTGTAAGATGAGGGAAAAAAAAATTCAGACCTACACATATGAAGACAGACAAAACAAAAGAATAATCATTTCAACCAATCCAGGAAATGCCGCATCATTTTCTAATGTTCGCAAATGAGAATGCTTCTTTTAGGTATAATATATCTGTCTCTGTGTGTGCGTGTGAGCGTGTGCGCGTGTGTGCATGCGTGTTAAAAAAATAGACCTATAATACATTAACATCATCGCTTTCTTTAATCCAAAATATTAACATTTTTTCAGTAAATTTCACCAAAAAAATTCCAAATAATCATATTTTTATCTCATGGATATTCAAATACATTGCATAAATGGTTTTCAAACATTCTGAAATTTGACGAGGGCAAGAATCATACCATGTGCATGTGTGCTTCTTGCACTTTCAGGCAGTCAGAGCTTGCCATATAATATATTGTTTCCAAAGCTTCCAAGCGAACAAAAAGTGAATCGTCGTTCAGGATATCCATCAACAGATTTAAGGCTTCACTAGCAAACTCAGTGGATAGAATGGTTAGCTTCCGGATGGAATGACAAGCTGACTGACGCACCTTTGCATCATGTAAAAAGATTTCACTATTAAATGGACCATATCTAATGATCTAGATTGACATTGAATATGAAGAAGAAGAAACTTCCAAGATCCACATACATATATCTAGGCATCAATAAACTCCATCCCTAAAGTATATTCACAACATGCTTCTGCATGATAACCTTTTTCAAATGTATAAAATTTAGGAAGAGTTACCTCAGAGTATTCATCTTCAACCCCATGCACAAAAGCTCCAGCAGTAATTGCTGCTGACACTTCTGCGGGAGACTGACCCAAAGATTTTTTTCTTTTGGAGATATCCAGCACTCTTTTTGATATACTTTGTAAGAGAATATCCCCAGAGACCAATTCGATTTTCTCCATGGCTTTAAAAGCCTCAACCCTAACCTCCACACTCATATCTCTGGTCATGAAACTGAGCTGTAACACAAAATGGAATTTACATATCAGACAAGAACTCAGCAACAGACTAAAAGTATAAAACGTAATGTCACTCACATGCGTAGAATGGGAAGAGGATATCCAAGGATTCAGTTGATGAAGGTAATATTGATCAGTTCTTTAAGATATCCTATGGAAATAGACCTCATTTGATTAATCAAGCTGGCATGATTGGAGAGAGAAAGACCGATAGCAAGTTTTTTTGAATGTAAAACATCAATCTACACCACTGAAAGAAATCTAAAGTTTTGAAAAGGAGCACAGAAAGAGTTACCATCTTTTATTCCATCTCATATTTAGCAAATAAAAAGTGTTTACACATGCAGACAGCAACATAGACTAGTTCAATAGCAATCAAACTGCTCAAACATATGATATAACCATTTATAAATTCTAACACAACTTAACTTGTAAAATGGCACGTCTAAAAAAATTTGAAATCTTCGGAAAGTTTATTTATCAATTACCTTGACAAATATGTCGTCTGACCAATATTGTTTATCCTCTGAACTGGATGCTACAAGCATTAGACCCCATGCAGTCACCTGGATTCAGAATGTATTTGAGATTTAGAAACTTTACTGTATATAAGTGCACATCAAAAGGAAAGGAAAGAAAATTTATCTTTTCCGATAATTTCCACAATCTTCCCAAATCAAACACAAATGAATCATTTAGCTCTTGCGCTAAATTACTTTAATCATTTATGGCAAAGTCCAAATTTTTACTGTAATGTTACGATTCTCTTTTATCTTTCTCAATTAGACTAACTCAATTCATCACTAATACAAGTGCAGAATACTCGGAGGACTGCATTAAAAAGGACTACTTTAAGTGATTTAAGAAAAAACAGCATTTGATTTTATTCAAGTTGTAAAGCAAAATAACTCCTCTAGGAATTATCAAAAGCAAAAGAATTAGATTAACAATTGACTCACAGCGCGAACTGCAGCTGACCTTACGCAGTCTTCCATGTCCCTTAGAAGCTCAACGGCGCGGGCATAGCATCCTTTAATCATACCATGATCCTCGAACAAAGTGATCTTGCTCAAACCAACAAGGCCATCCAAAGCAGCTTCTCTCACATACGGATAGGGATCCTTCGTAAACCCAAAAAACACAGAGAATAACAAATACGGACTTATGCGGAACTTCTCGGCATTTTTCAGAAGCCAAGTCCGGGCGGAAACTGAAGGACCAAAACAAAGAGAGACAAATAGTCGCTCATCGAGCTCGTATTTGGTAGAAACAAGCTCTGGGCTACGCTCCAGAATTGACGCAAGTATCCAAAGTGAATCGGCGGCCAATCGCGTTGAATCGGCAGAGAGAAGTAAGTAAGAATGTACAGAGTCGAAAACAATGCGAGACAGTCGACTGTGAGTGGAGGCAAGGTCCGACAAAACCTTGAGAATTAGATGCCGAATTTGATGGTTTGCAGGAAGTAGAAGAGAACTCGTTAAAGTTTTCGCTACCGAAGAAATTTCAACCTCCGAGGTCGAGGAGGTGATAATAAGTGATCTGAAGGAGGCTAAGCTTCGTAGAGTTAGAGGCTTAGCGAATTCATCACCAGTGTTGATGATGCTAGGTTCCCCCACACTCTCACCGTCTTGCTCCACTTCCATTCAGGAGGATCAAATTTCCCTCCGCTGAGTCCAACTTGGTGAATGCGGAAAGATAGCAAGCAGCCTGCAGCCTGCAGCCTGCAGCCTGCAGCCAACGAGTTGTCGATTGGCGAGCGACGATGTACCGGGAAGTTCGCCGCCATGTAACCTTGCAGACCCATCGAGCCAACCCTAGTATGGGCCGATTGTTTTTATGAGTCAGTCCAAAAAACTGGATATAGTCTTAGACTAAACTTGGGCCGATTTGTGGGCCTTTGACGAGTTGATAAAAGGGATCAAGACAATAAAAGGGAATAAAAGTTAAAAAAAATTATTTATTAGGATTAATTTTTTTCAAATAAATACCACCTACTAAAACATAATTAATAAAATTAGTAATAAACAAAATACTTGTTAATAAATTATTTTTTTAAATATAATTAATAAAAATAAATTGAAGAACAAAATAAATATTTTTTAGTTTACTAACGAATTAACAGAAATAATAATAAAAATTAAAAAGTTTAAGATATCAATTAAAAATACACCGAATTTATTTTGATATTTACTTTGTAAAATTGAAAAAAGTGAAAAGACAACATTACCCCCAACTTGGGACAACAAATCACACCCAACTAAGCCACGTAACGTCCGGTGAGTTGGTAACCCAGCAAACATAATCACGCCTACAACTCTCCATTGGCCAATAAAAACATCACACAAACACTAAACCAGGTTCACACTTCCACGATGAAGAAGGGCATATCTGTAAGACTCACAGTCCCACTCAATGATTTCCAGTGCCACAGGAGACAATTATCTCAAATAAACCAAGAATTGTCCTGGTTTCAGACTATAGCGTACCAATTGCTAAGTGGGGCAGGAACCACATGGAGGAGGAAGCAGGGGGGGATGGATGGATCAACGCGTTGACCATTCCAATTCCACCATTATTATTACATCTCCGCTCTCGAGTTGCCCAAACATGGTGTCAATCACCATCACACTCCATTATGAGTTTGAGCCTTTCCGGGTATATATGGGCCTCCCCACTTCCTCTCCTAATCCGCCTCTGTTCCCTGCAAACCTAGACTCGCCGTCGTCTTCCTCGCCTGCGTGGAGCGTCGCCGAGCGAGAGATACAGTGAGTGATGCCTTGCCTTTACATCTCCACCAACGTCAACCTCGACGGCGTCGATGCTGACCCAATCTTCGCCCGCGCCACCAAAGACGTCTCTTCCATCATTGGGAGGCCTGAAAAGGTACGCGCTTCTTCTCCCTTAATACCCAGATTGCTTTTTGTTAATTTTTCCCAAATCGTTATCAGAAGGTCAATCCTGTTTGATCCAATCGTATGAAATCTGCAGTAGTCTGTGCTTTGAATTTTTCGATGATCCTTAAATTACTGTATCTGAAAGTGAATGTTTAGTTGAAGAACTGATTCGACCCTACCCCTTCCATTAAAGCTTGTTCTACAGTCACCGATGCTTGAAACGCCATAGTGGACCCTAAATATTGCGCCGTTGGTCCCCAATATGAGCAAAAAGAAGAGTTAAATTTGCCCTGGGGGATAATATTTTTTTCTTTTTTAGTAAATTAAGTTTTTGATCTTTATAACATAACGTTGATTTTACTTTAGTGTTCGTGGTTTTAATTGTTTCCCAATAGTTTTTATAGTTTCAATTTGATTTTTAAATACTCTTTTTAATTTATTTTGTCGCGTGCCACTCAAATATATGGTCGTTGTCACGTCATATATTTAGTTTAATAAAATATTTAGTTAGGTTTTTTTTTTTTTTTTGGATTTTTTTTTTTTTTAATCACTCTATTTTTCTCCTTTATTTCGGTAAGTTTATGAAAATATATATACATCGTGACACGTTCGGTTAACTTTATTGGTAAAGAATTGACCATTTAACAATTAAATAGAAACAGTGTTAGGATTAAAGTGAAACCAATCGTAAACTGTACCAAAAACATATTGTACCTTCTTTTGTATCGGGGTCTTCGAATGTCCTCTCGTTGGCCGACAATCTTTTTTGCTCGGATTAAATTTAATATTTTTTTTTTATAGTTACTGAAAAACATGTTTACATTAATGAATTACGCAACACGCAAATCACATCTTTAAGATGTTGTGATTTGGTTTGATTTTCATGTTCTTTTTTATATCAAAATAAATTCAGGCGTTACATGACGATGCAATATATATTACGTGTCGATTGTCGGTCATTAATTTACAATAAGATGCGATTTAGAAATTTGAACTTAAGTCAAAAATAGAAGGAAAAATAAGAGTTTCTGAGTTGATTGAAATTTTTGGCTTTTTATGGCAGTTTGTGATGGTGATTCTAAAAGGTTCATTGAATATATCATTTGGAGGAAACCAGGAGCCAGCAGCCTACGGAGAGTTAGTGGCGATGGGCGGCATTAACTCGGCCGTGAAGAGGAAGCTGATTGCCGCCATTGGGTCGATCCTGCAGGACACTTTGCTCATTCCTCCCACGCGATTCTTCCTCAAAGTCTACGACACTAAAGCCGGCCAACAGACCTCCAAATTATGATTCGAAATTTCTTCTTCGTCGTCACAGACTCACAGTAAACTGCTTCAGACTGCGTTTCTCAGTTGATTGCATATATTAGAATAATGGGATGTGGGAATTTTAGTTGATATCAACAGGTTACCCTCTAATTGTTGTGTATAACAAAATGGACATAATTGGTTGTATTCTCAATTTGCGCTATTAATAAACGACCAAGATCATGATTAAATTTTCATAGATTAAGAATTAGTTATCGAGTTGAGTACATATTGACATAACCTAATATGTGCGTTAAGAAATCGTACAAGACATTAATCTCAATATAGAATATATGGTAAAGTGCAATTTACATTGCGGTCTTAAAGGTAATTTAAAATAAATAATTCAGGTTTCTTTTAAAAAAAATGGACGTATACCATTATTATTATTTATTTTGTTAAATTTATGATGCAAAATGCATATAAATCGACTTTTTTTTTAATAGTTTTAACTCATTTTTGACCCCACGTAAAATCACGCATTTCAATTTGTTAGATATGGAACGATAATCAGAAAAATAAAATATGATGTGGAAACAAGATTTATGTAGAAAAAACCATTTAGGAAAAAAAATCATGAGCAGATAAATAAATCTACTATGAAGATCAAAATACAATATTAAATTTTGCGACTCTAACTTACATATATTTATAGATGAAACAAAATTTTAATGAGATTCTAACATGGGACTTAACCAGCCTGGCTCAGATAAAATTTAGGTCACACCAAAATTTGACAGTCGAGCAATTGCTGAAAATCAAATGCTAAAGATCGAAAAAAAAATAAACACGGAAGAACAGAGACACTAAGATTTACGTGGAAAACTATTTTGGAAAAACCACGTGCAGAAGAGCTTGTTCCTTAGGAGAATCTCCAAAATATTAATGACTATCTAAAAAAATATATCAAATGATATTGGTTTTTTCTGAAACTTTTACCACATATCCTGAAAAGTTTCGTAATTTTTTAACACTTTTATGATTTATCATAATTGTTTATGTCTTTTTAACAAAATAATTTATTAAAATTAGGTATGTCATCCAAAAAAATATAAAACTTTGCAAATAGTCTCTACTATATTTGTAATTGAAGTTGAAAAATAGCTACAAAAAGAAGATAACATGCATTTATCCAAAAATCATCTCCATTTTTTTTTTGTTAAAGAAGAGTTTTTTGTGAGCGTTTCATAATTTTTGGATAAATACATGTTAGTTTTTTTTTATGTAAAATCAATTTGCCTGGAGATCTTGCAGGAGAGGTAAAACCAGCAGAAGGGGGTCCCTCAGTAGAGGAAGATCTCGCAAGTTGTGGGCCAAAAAGGGTAATAGACACCAGTAAATGACCATCGAGGGGGAACAATGTCAACAAGACTTTTGAATTTTTGGAAGCTTTGGTAAAAATTGAATTTACATGCTAAAAGATAGAACCAAACATATTTAATGAAGTGATCAATAAAAATAACATAATATTTCAGAGCATCAAATGACGTAATTGGACAAATCCAAAGATTAAAGAAAATTACATCTAAAGAAGCAATAGAAGAGATAGAGGACTCATGAAAAGGCAATATATGGCTTTTGTGAATATGACAAGAATCGCATGAAAAAGTTGAGTGTTTGTAAAGAAAGAGACGACCCAAGACTCGATAACATGCGACGAAAAATAGAAATGGTCGGGTGCCCAAAGCGATAATGCCAAGTCGAGATCGATTCATTCGACATAACAGAAGACGCTAAAACAGAAAAACTAGACCTATACGGAGCACACTGCGACCATATATAGATGTCATCTTTACGCTGTCCTTGAATTAGAGTGGTCTCCGTGCACGATCCTGCACCTGAAACATGGAGTAAAGAAGAGAACAATGACACTATTAGCCACACATAAAGCAGAAACAAAAATTAGGTTATAGGTAATAGTAGTCACAAAAAAGACATTGGTTAGAGATAGAGAGGACTAGAATGTGGGCAAAGAGAGGAAACCAGTATGAGTAATTGCTAGACCGGAGTCATCGCTAATGACCACGATGTCAACAACTGCATATGGGGAATGGAACGACAGGTTTGTGAGGTCGATGGTAATATGGTAAGGGGCGCTGGAGTCCAGAATCCACTCATCAGACGTAATATAAGGAGACGCATACGAGGCAGTGTGAGCACATGGAGTGAACCAACTCGGCGCTACCAGTGCAATAGAGAACGAACACTGTGTAGCCGAATGACTATGTTGACGACATATCTGACATTTACCAAAATAGCTACCGCGACCAGTGGTTGGTGCAAAGGACGGCGTCCAGTTTTGCCTCGGTGGGGATTTGACACCCACGAAAAATCAATTGACTGTGAACCCGCAGAAAGTCGTGCATGGTTGGTTGGCCATTGCTGTGAGACAGATTGTTGGGAGCAGTTGCCACCACGAGACTTGTTTCAGTTGTTGGATTGAACCGGGGCCACCATTGTTGTGGCAGGAGCATGCACATTAGCTCTAGACGGATGCACATAGAGCAAGGAAGCCTCAAGGTTGAGCAGCTTCTCAAGTAATTCGTCGAAGCCAATCGAGTTTTCACGAGCTTGAATTCCATTGACAATACCCTCATAGTAATTGTCAAGCCCATCAAGGATGCGAATAGATAACTCATCAAAATCAACCGAAACATTCATCATGGCGAGTGTAATGGTTTGAACATTTTGGAAATTTAAAATGTAATTTTGGAGATGTACATTTAGAAATAATATGTAAATTAAAGTTGAAAAAGTGGTATTGACGAAAGATAAATTAAAATTTTGATTTAAAAAAATGATTAAGATTAAATTAAGTGGAATTAGATAAATAATAATAATAATAATTAAATGTTAATAACTCAAGGTATTTTAGAAATTAACAAAAAACTTGAGGGCAGATGAGTCATTTGTGAAGGATAAGTATAGTTAATAGATAATTTAACCAATAAAAATAACTTTTTGATGGATTATGTGGCAAACTCATCTTCTGGCGTGAACAAGAACCAGAACAGAGAGAGAGAGAGAGAGAGAGAGAGAGAGAGAGAGAGAGAGAGAGAGCGAGAGCGAGCGAGCTATAATGACTCTAACGGATATAGTGACGAGAAATGTTGCTCAACAGAGCAACGAAGGAGTTGAGAGTACAGACTCGTTTGAGATGAGGTTTCAGAAAACTAAACCTCCAGTGTTCACGAGAGCGAGTGATCCAGCCATAGCTGAATATTGGTTGAGGCAAATTAAAAAGATGTTCAATTTGGTGGGAATTCCGGGTGAATTCAAAGTTAAGTTCACTGTAAATTAATTAGCTGATACGGAGGATGAGTGGTGAGATCAGGCTAAGTTATCTCTAGATGGGCAGTGTGACTGGAAGCATTTTGAGGATGTCTTCTTTGAGAGATTCTTTTCTAGGCATGTTAGACAAGCCAAAAGCCAAAGAATTCTTAGAGTTGAAACGACGAAACATTAGTGTATTGGATTACCAAGCCAAATTTGAGGAATTGTCGAGGTATGCAAAGCAGTTTATTCCAACAGAAGCTACTAAAGCTCAAATGTTCGAGCAAGGTTTTAGATCAAGTATTTCTAGTAGATTTGTATGTTTAAAAATAGAGTCATACTTGGATATAGTTGAAAGAGCTATATTAATTGCGCAAAGATACGTAGAGAGTGATGAAGAATGAGAATCTGAAAATGAGATTTGAGGAAATAATTTTGAATTTTTATTTTGAAAATGGGTTGAGAAAGAAATTTAGGGACGAAATTTTCTTAAGAGTGAAAGAATGTAATGATTTGAACCTTTTGTAAATTTAAAATGTAATTTTGGGGATATAAATTTATAAATAATATGTAAATTAAGGTTGAAAAAGTGGTATTGACAAAGGATAAATTAAAATTTTGATTAAAAAATGATTAAGATTAATTAAGTGGGATTAGATAAAAAAAATGATAACTAAATGTTAATAACTCAATGTATTTTAGAAATTAACTAAAAACTTGAGGGCAAATGAGTCATTTGTGAATGATAAGTATGGATAATAGGTAATTTAACCCATAAAAATCACTTTTTGATGGATTATGTGTCAAACCCAACTTTTGGTGTGAACAAGAACCAAGAGAGAGAGAGAGAACCGTAGAAGAAAAGAGGAAAAAAGAAGGAGAAGAGTTGAGTTTTTGCCCTAACTCCTAAAGAGGGAGTTATTTGTTTAGGTGAGACAGTTCTTTTGGTCAGAGAATCGATGCTCAAGGTGGAGATTTTTGTAGGTCTTTGTGGAACCAACAATTTCGATAAATAAATCTTACACTTAGAATACTTAGTTTAAGCGTTATCGTATGATTTAGGTAGATATATAGAATCGATGATAATCAATGATTTAATTGAAGATCTGGATAAATTTAGATTTTGATAAATTGTGAATAATATTGCTAAAAATGTATTGAGTTGTAAATAATTTTGATTGGATAAGTAGCTGTGATTATTTTGAATGGTAGTTATTTAATTGGAAATATAAGTGTAATAAATTATGTTGGTTATGTTTTAAATTAGAAAAATTGGTTTGAGGATGGAGTTATTGATTGACTGTTCTAATCGATGTAAATTGAATATGATTTTTGGGTGGATTAAATTATAGGCTAATGGATTGTGTGCAGATGTTGAAAGGAAATAAGTTGATAAAACTCAATGAAATTGTTTTGTTGTGATGCAATTGGAAACATGTAAATAAATACTTGTGATTGATTGATGTTTTTCAAACCTGATTTTTAGTTGATCCTGTTGATGGTTTCAATGATTATTGCATGAGTAATTTGTTTACAAATCATTTTTAGCATGCATTGAATAAATGGAAAAAGAATGGAAATTGTACGTTAATTTAACTTGATTATGTTTATATACATAATATGTATAACTAGCGTAGGAAAGAGTTGAGGCCTTATGATTATTGTCCTTTTTGGGTTGAAAATCTCTAAATCTCGCGAGGGTAGCAAGCTCGGGGTACGACAGTCCGGTCAGTGAAAGCCCGAGAAGCTGTGGGGATGTTTTATAATTGTACATGTTGGGTTGGTATTGGATTGCATTTTTAACAAAAATCATTGAATGTTAAATTATGCAATAGATTTTTATTTAACATTATGATTTTAAAATGCAAGACTTAACTGAAATTGCATTTGATGTTAATTGGAGAAATTGTTTTTCAAAATTTTTGATTTCAATAAGCATTTTTTTTAATGAAATACAGAAGATTTTGAAAAGAGTTAAATTTAAATGTCTTTGAAAAAAAAAAATCAAAGTATAAATAGATGAAGGATGTTGGATCCTAGATTATGGGATAGAGTCTAAATTAATTATTCTAGGTATTTGTTTTACTTGCTGGCGTTAAACGTATTCGTAGATTATCTATATTTTTTAGATATTGGATACATCCAACGAGAATAATAGAACGAGTCAAAGGTAAAAAATGCACAATGAGGCATAAGATTGATTCAGAATTATAATTTATTGTCAGAGTTGAAAAGTCATACATCATAACTCGTTTTTATTTTATTGTTTTCGTTGTATTCTGATGTTTCATGTAAATTGTTGGACGAATATAAATGTTAATTGTTCATTGGTTTGTTTATATAATAATTCATATTTTAAGATGCTACGTAGGAATTGTTAGAAGAAAGGCGTTGCGTTAAATGGTCGTTGGTCTTGCGCAGAATAATTCCCACCTCAGGAATCCTACTCCAGTAAGGGCTGGGTCGAGTCGTGACAGCAAGCGCATCGATATTGGCCTTAACCTCTTGCATATACTCGGTGATGGATCGATCGTCGAGTTTTGGATTATTCAATTGGTAACGATATTAATGTATGCGACCACGAGAAGGTGTCGCATAGACCTTAAAGAGAGCAGCCCAAGCTTTTGAAGCCATTTTCAAAGCCGATACAAATAGAATAAGAGATGTGAGAAACGAGTCAACAATTGCATTGAGAATCAATTAATCCTCACGAAACCAATGAAAGTAAGTAGGATTCAGCGTGATCGTTGTGGAGTTGAATGTTGAGATTGTTGGAGATGGGCAAGGGCCTAAGCAATCGAGATAGACAAATAGATTGTAGCCATAGAGAAGCGAACCAAATTGAATTCTCCATGCAGTATAATTCATGGAAGTCAATTTTAATGGAAGCTGCGAATGAGCATTAATGGCCACGAGTGCAAGTGGCAAATTGTTGGCGACTATGACAAGTTGTGGATTCATTGATACATCACCATTAGTCAAGGAGACGAAGGGAAAATCAACGAGTTCACTTCTCTGTTGAATAATAACAATAATGAAGAATTTTTTTATTTGCACAAATCAAGGCAACGCAAAAAAAAATTTCATTTCTTCTTCATGTGGACCAAGGTAAACATTCAAAGAGAGAAAATTCTTTCTTCTCTCTCCTCTCTATTTCTGCTTTATTGTTTTGTATGACAAGAACAACGTTTCTCCTCTACTTCGCGAACGGAGCCAACAGCTTAGGGTTTTCTCTTTTTTTCTTTTGAAGAAGGCGATGGCAGAGGCGTTTGAAAGGGAGTCGGCCAAGTCTCTTGTACCCAGAGAGTGAGGTTGTCCAGAAGACGACGCTTCTTCACTGAGCCAAAAAAAAAAAAAATTGTGCCCCAAAGAGCTCTCATACCATAAAGAAATTATCGAGAGGATGATTTAATATTGATGAAATAGAGTATAAATATTCATATGAGTAATTACAATAATAATGACAAGAATAATATTTTTCAACTCAAATTAAGAGTATAAATAAAATATATTGTGAAAGTTTTATAATTTTTAGAGAACATACATAATTTAATAAATTATTTTGTAAAAAAATATAAAAAATTACGAAATTTTTTAGAATCTATTCTCGTGATATGTTAGATATGTAATAAAAATTTTAAAATAATCTGATATCGTTTGATAAATTTTATTATATAAATATTAATATTTTGGATATTCTATTCTGGAACGAGCTCATGTTCCTAAAAAGGGGCTCTCGTTACATGTCTTTTTTCAAAAAAGATACACGAAAAAATGAGAGCCTACTTTCTAGAATGGACTCCCACTTAAGTTTCTTAAGTTAAATTTTTGATAATTTTAAATTTATTTTGTTAACTAGTTAGTTTTTATCAATTAACTATGGGTTGGTTTAACAACATGCAAAATTCACGAAGTAGACATTAAATGTAGCCGTTGGAGGAAGAGTCTAAGTTTCAACCCAAGCCGTTGGTTGCAGGAGAGAGAAAAAGTAGCCGTTATCCAAAAAAAACGAAGAAATCTGACCCAGTCCACCTGATCTTCTCTTCCGACCTCCTCCCTCACAAACCTGGATATTTTCCCACCCCTCTTATTTTTTCCGTTATTGTTTCATTGTCTCTTCTATATACTCCGTTAATCGGCAAAAAGTTCAGACAGCAGTATTTTCCCTTCATTCTTTTCTTCTCCTTCTTTTCCTGCTGCACCTTTTGGGTTTATGAGAAAAGTTTGCTTTCATCCACTTAAACTTATGCAGTTTTCTATGAACGGAAATGCGATTAAGTGTTCTAATTTAGTCAAGAAGAAGGGAAACTGGAAGACCCACTTCCTCTATGCTCTGTTCTTTGCTGGGTTTTTGGCTCTCAACTTTCAACATGCCGCAGGAAAAACAGGGGATGGAGTGATTGTCACAAAAGCAGATTATCAAACACTGAGAGCCTTCAAAAGTGAGCTAATTGATTTCAAAGGAGCTCTTCGTAGCTGGAACGACAGTGGATTTGGAGCTTGTTCTGGTGGGTGGGTAGGAATCAAATGCGTCAATGGACAGGTTATAGCTATTCAGCTTCCATGGAAGGGATTAGGCGGCCGAATTTCAGAGAAAATCGGAAGTCTGCAAGAGCTTCGAAAGCTTAGTCTGCATGATAACCTTCTTTCTGGTACTGTCCCTTCGTCCCTCGGCTTTCTTCCTAAACTCAGAGGGGTTTACCTTTTTAACAACCGACTTTCCGGGTCTATTCCACCTTCAATTGGCCGTAGTTCTGTTTTTCAAACTCTGGATTTAAGCAATAATTCACTTTCTGGGACAATACCTCCTGCTCTTACAAACTCCACCAGACTATACAGATTGAATCTTAGCTACAATTCATTGTCGGGTTTGATCCCGGCTAGTCTAACCCTCTCTCCTTCTCTGACGATCCTCGCTCTAAACCACAACAATTTCTCCGGTCAAATCCCGAATAGCTGGGGTGAATCGGGAAATGAAAGTTACCGCCTTCAGTTTTTGACCCTTGATCATAATCATCTTTCTGGTAGTATCCCGATTTCTGTGAGTAAGTTGAGTTGGATTGAGGAGATTTCTCTGAGCCATAATGAGCTCTCTGGTTCCTTACCCAGTGAATTAGGCAAGCTCACTCACCTTCGACTGCTTGATTTATCGACCAACACAATCAATGGTACTTTTCCTGATAGCTTTTTCAACCTATCCTCTCTTGTTTCTTTGAATCTCGAAAATAATCGCTTTAAAGACCAAATTCCTGATTCATTCGTTAGATTGAAAAATCTCTCGACGATCAACCTCAAAAACAATCAGTTCTATGGTGAAATCCCGGCGATTGTCGGAAACATCTCCGTCATCAAGCGGCTCGATTTCTCCCAAAATAACTTAACCGGAGAAATTCCGGCTTCACTCGGCAGCCTCGCCAATCTTACTTTTTTCAATGTTTCTTACAATAATCTCTCCGGTCCGGTCCCGTTGGCCCTCTCAAATAAATTCAATTCCAGCTCCTTTACAGGGAATTTTCAGCTATGTGGGTACAGCCCTTCACTACCATGCCCTTCATTACCTCAAAATCTTCCAGCTCCACCCCCAGAGGCTTCGAGAAAGCATCGCCGGAAACTGAGTACCAAGGACATTATTCTGATAGCCGCTGGGGCTCTTCTTGTGTTTCTGCTTCTATTTTGCTGCATACTGGTCTGCTGTTTGGTGAGTAAGAAAAAGAACGGTAAAATCTCCAAACCGGGGACCTCAAGGAGCACCGCGAAAGCCATTCCGGGTGGCGCTGAGATTGGATCCGGCCACGCCGGCGGGAAGCTGGTCCATTTCGATGGGCCATTTGTGTTCACGGCCGATGATCTCCTGTGCGCAACTGCAGAGATAATGGGTAAAAGTACGTACGGGACAGCATACAAAGCGACATTAGAAGATGAAAATGTTGTTGCAGTGAAGAGACTGAGGGAGAAGACGACGAAGGGGGAAAAGGAATTCGAGCATGAAGTTGCAGAAATTGGGAAGATTCGCCACCCAAATCTACTTTCTCTTAGGGCGTACTATCTGGGTCCTAAAGGAGAGAAGCTTCTTGTATACGATTACATGGCCAATGGTAGTCTCGCTTCCTTCCTCCATGGTAAGAAATCTTCTCCCTGGCAGTGTACGCTACCTCCATAGATAGCTTCGAGTAATCTTCTCCCTGGCAGTGTACGCTACCTCCATAGATAGCTTCGAGTAATTTTCTCTCCCTTTTGTTTGTCGATTTGCAGCTCGAGGGCCGGAGAGCTTAATCGATTGGGCGACGAGGATGAAAATAGTTGTGGAAATCACAAGAGGACTCTGCTACCTCCACACAGAAGCTATCAACATTATCCATGGAAACCTGACCTCGAGCAACATATTACTGGATGAGAAAACAAACGCCCACATCGCCGATTTCGGCCTCTCGCGCCTCATGACCTCCGCGGCAAACACCAACGCGATCGCTACTGCAGGAACTCAAGGGTACAACGCCCCCGAGCTGTCCAAGACCAAAAAGACCACCTCAAAAACTGACATCTACAGCCTGGGGGTGATCATTCTGGAGCTCCTGACCGGAAAATCTCCGGGCGAAACGATGAACGGGATGGATTTACCTCAGTGGGTGGCTTCGACTGTGAAGGGGGAGCGAACGAATGAAGTATTCGATTTGGAACTGATGAGGGATACACAGACAATTGGCGATGAATTACTTAACACGTTGAAATTGGCTCTCCATTGCGTAGATCCGTCACCAGATGCCCGACCCGACGTTCAGCAAGTTCTGCAGCAGTTGGAGGAGATTAAGCCGGAGATGGCTTCTGGTTCCGTCCAAGACGATGCTTAGAAACGCATGAAGTATAAAAATTAGAAACGCATTACGTTTATTCAATTGATTCTTTGATCTTTGCTGGAACTACAGAGTTTTGTTATTAAGTGTTGCAATAAAGTTGTAAGGTTTTACACAGCTTTTTGCAAGTTCCTCTCCCTCTCGAAATTCCTCAGATGTTATGTTCAGGGTTAGTTTTTAATTTTTTAGACCAATGAGTCCAAAAGAATTTTCAAAACCGAGAGTTAGAATTCTGGACTCGATTTTGGTCCTCTTGATTTTTTTTTTTTGCTCTCGGTTCTGATCCGATTCTTGTCCTCTTGAATTTCTTTTTTTGTATGCAAAATGTAAACTAATTACAACAGCTTCCATCGCCGACGACGGTGGATTTCATATAAATCTTAAAAACTTCACAAATATATAAATCAAGATTGTTAATTGAAAAAAATTGGTTACGTTACAAATATTAACAAGCAGAATATTGATTTTTGATTTAACCCCCTTTTATCAAACAATTCACCGATAATATATAGGTTGATTCTTAATTAAAACTAACCAATATAACAGCCAAATGATAAGCAAAATTCACAAAGAGTGATCAGTTTAATTGAAACATAATATAATAACTTATACCAGATAGAAATTTGTTTTCGATTAGGTGCCAAAAGTCAAAATAGATTATTGGATCTCGGTTTAGGCTAGAAATCACTGCTTCTTTGCAACATTTTTTATCAATAAATCTTTCCGAAACAAAAGTAAAATTGAATCAATAACAATAAAAGAGCAGAACCAAACTTTTAGTTTGAATTTTGATGAAGCTCGATTGAAACAAAACCCAATAGTGAAGATCGAATGCCAAGAAAGAAACAATAAATTGAACAGTGAACTTGTCTGGGTGGAAGAATTACGAAAATCACAAAATTAGATGAAGTGATAAGCAAATCCTAATCAAAGACAAAAAGCTTGCCCTCGTCGGACGAGTGGTCGAGCAGTGATGGCGACTGGGCGAGGGTGATCGCGACTGGGCAATGGCGAGTTTTCGGTGATTTGCGATTTTGCGAAGATGAGAACAGAGAAGTGAGAAGTGAGAACTAAAGCTCGAGCCCTTGACAGTCTATGTGTTACTCAGGGCAACGTGGTATAGGTCAATTCTAAATGTGTTGACTCATTATAAGTGAAAATCGTATCGGGATTTTCAATTTTGGTTAATACAGAATTTGAATTTTTTTTTTTTTTTTTGTTAAAATCGACCAGAACCAGACCAAATGTGTCGGTTTGGTCTGATTCTCAGTTTTGGTCAATTCTTGCTCACCCCTAGTTCTGTTGCCACCTAGCACTGTTGGGTACAAGGTTACCAAAAACCAAATGCTACGAATATTTTTTATTATATGTAATTAATCAATAAATTTTATGTTTGCATTATAAGAAATGTTTTATAAATTTAAAGAAAAATCATTGATTATTTGTGCAATTTTAAATTTATATATATATATTGATATATGTGATAATAGATTTAAAAAGAAATAATCACATTAGTCAATTACTTATATTTGAAGTATATGATCTTCAAATTAATAAAATCATAAATACAGTTCACTTTGTTGAAAACGTATAGTCACTCGACCATATATGTAGTGACATAAAGTGATTGTATTTTATATAATATGATTATATATAACTGAATCAGATTAAATTATATTGTTCTTATAATATTCGTTAAATGAATAACAATTAATTTTATCATAATAATAGTCATATAAGTATAATTTTAATTCATTGTATTTAGCATACTCTTATTTCGTTTCAATTTATTCTTTGATTTGTGCTTGGTATAGCTTTGTACGAGTTACATCACACAAACCTTGTATTTTGGGAATAAATTAAATGAATAACTGAAAATGCTAACGTCAATACAATAAAATCCATAATACAAGATTACATTGTTTGTTAGTTCATAGATTGAATAATTAGCGTACAAATTCATAAATATTATGAATTAATTATTTAATTAAAAATTAATGGGTCAATGATAAAGATGTAACATGAGATGTTAACGAATTTTATACATAGCTCTATTACGACTCTTAATGGAAGATTAATATATATGTAATTATTATATTAATTGACATTACTTTGAGTAAATATACTCTATAATGCTAAGAGTGCAATTCTAGGTATTTAGTGAAATTACTTTAAAGTTAATAATTGTGTTAATTAATATAAATAATTTATATTAATTAATAAATATTATTGGAGTTTATGACTATAAATAATTCATCTGTTATCTTATATCACTATTCAAACTTCAGTGTTACAAAAATAAATATATAAATGATTACTCATTTATAAACACTTAAAATAATACATTATGATTTAAAATATATAAATAGTTTTTATATTTTGAATTCAAAATAAAATATATCATTATATGAGATTATTTTAAGAGATTTAAATTATATATAAGAAATCTCATTCGTTGAAATTTTATCTTTAAATTTAAATTAGAGTTTGGTATTTAATAAATTGTCATATCGAATTTTTGAAATTTGATTTAAAAAGTAGATTTGAAAAATCTGATCAGATAATTAAAATAAGATTTAATTTAAAAAATTAATTTTTACTAAAATAAATCTAAAAAATTATTTTTTAAATAGATCTATTAAAAATGTCAAAGAAAGATTTTGAAAAAAATAATGAGAAAGAAAAAGAGATTTAATCCATTTTAGAGAAAATGTGTGACATATTCCATATTCGGTTTTAGAAAAATATTTTATAAAAAAAAAAAAAAAAGACGTCTCATGTATAAAGTGTGTTATTCTCGTAATATAGACGCTCACATATAAGGAATTTAAGTAAAAATATTTTTAAAGAAGAATCGACAGTTTCAGTTTTCAAAAAGTAATCGATCATAAGTTAAGACTGTTAAGATCAGACGGAAATACATGAGTAAAAATATCTATCAAAAGATTTTTTTTTTTACATATTTAAAAAAATAAATTTTTAGATTAACGATTCAATTTGTAGTAATTGTAATTTTTAAAACTATTTAAAAAATCTCAAATATAACACATGTCACTATTATTATGAATAATAGTGAATTTTATCGTGCATGGTAAACATCAAAACCAACAAGCCACCATTTTTGTCCATCCTACGAGTTGGACCGGTAGATTATTATACAACCTACAGATTTCTTAATGCTAGGCTACGGTTTACTAAAAGATTAAAGTTCAAGGTGTATTAAACAAAAAAATAAAAAGGTATTAATTGTCTCGACTAGTTAAGTTTGAAATATAAAATATATTTTGCCTCCAGTGCAAAATAAAAAGTTCAAATTTTTACTTAAAAATAAGATAAATTAGTAGATTATTAATAAAAATTCTAAATTATAGATAATTGAGAAATTTCTATTGTGATTATTTTTAACGAAATACATTTTAAATTATATTTAGTTAATAATTCAAACAATTGCAGCCACTTGCAATTCAAACGCGGTTTCCTACACTTGCAATGAGTGCAAAACAACCTCGAGAACAGATGGCCTTGACTCCACGCAGAAGTATTGGGGGTCACATGTACCTGAAATTGAAGGGAAATATACTAGTCAGGGGTGTTCATGGTTCGAGTCGAACTAGTTTTTGAAAAAATTAAGTCTGGACCGCTAAAGTTCGGTTTTCAAATTTTTGCACTAATAAACTCAAAAAAATTTTCAGAATTGGACTATAATTCTGGTCTCGGTTCTTGTCTAGTATTAGTCCTCTCAGTATTTTTTTGTTTTATTATTATTATTATTTTGTTTTTCTTCTTGTTCTTGGTTGCAAATTAATACTTAAACAGAGGGTAGAGTCGGCACTCTTTCGATTAAGCTGAGAGAGTACCCCAAAATAAAGAACAGAATACACAAGCACAACCTAATTACTAAATAGAGATGGTGTGCAATTGGACCAGAACAAACACAAATTTAAAACACAAATTCAGCAGAGGGTAAATACTCTTTCGGTTAAGTCGAGAGAGTATCCTAAAATTCAGAACAAAATAGTAGATTACAGAATGCACAAGTAAACATTCGATACAGAGCTAAAATCCAAAACGAAATAGTAGAAGTCGGCTAACCTATAATCAAAGGAGAAGTCGGCTAAAAAATTTCTAAGGGCGAGAGACACCGAGGGCGAGCACTCTACACTCTACGACGGGCGATGGCAAGGGCAAAGGTTGACTGGCGATTGCTGAGGGTGAAGGGGTAGGGCAGACTAGTGAGTGTTCGACATTTAGAACCAGAATGCCAGTTAGGCATATACTAGTCCGGGTCGATTCTTTTGGATTTTGTCTTCAAAATCGAGAACCGAACCAATTTTTTCGGTTCTGCCCTTAGCAGAATCGAAAATTGTTTAAAATTTTTGCAAGACCGACCAGAATCAAACCAAATAGCTCGATTTTGGTCCAATTTTCGGTTCTGGTCGATTCTTGCTCACCCTTAATATTAGAGTACGAGCGACATTAACTTCAAGTGAGTATATACACAATTTTATCGCAGTTAAAATGCAGTTACTCACAATTGAAATGTGTGCAAAGTGCACTAGAAAATCAGAGACTTCAACTTCACGCAGACGTACGTGCGGTCGATTGTAGTTAAAATACGGTCGATTACACTTAGGTTTAACACGAAAGTGTTAGTTTGTTGACATAGGATAATTTAATTTTTTTTGGATAATGGATATAATTTAATATTTGTTTTTTCATAAATGATTATTTAATTTTGTTTTTGTTTTAATTTTTTCCCAAAATAGTTTATTTAACAAATATTATTAAATAATATAAACTTAAAAAGGTATTTTTTTATGCAAGTATCCTTTTCCAATTTCCCCCCAATAGATATATTTCTGTTCCACTTCCCGCCATATCTTCAAGCGTTGCTTTTTCGAAGCTTTTTGGAAGAGAGGGCTCCCACGGCGTACCACCCATTCAAAACTTCTGATTGCGGCTGGTGCCCCGAGAACGTTCGGAATGTCGTCATGGAAATTATTTTCCGACGCTGATGGGAATTTCGGATGGGAAGTTTTCGGCGAATGCGTTGAAATCAAACCTGAATATGGATTAACTAAGACTAGCATTCAAACTCACAGCTCCAGCCGTTCTCTTCCTTCCATGGTCGATCTGTTAATTCAAGGTATTCTAATTTTAATAATTATTTCTGTCTTAATGATATCGTCTCATACTAGTTTGGAACAGGATATTCGGAACTTCGAGATAATCGAAATGAAGTTGGAAATGCTTCAATGTTCCGAACCGGTCTTGGGGGATCTGTTACAGTAAAGCAATCTTCAATGGCAAAAGCACTATCTGTTCTCCGTGAAAAAGATTCGGCTGAAACAGGCATGTATTTTCCCCCCTTTTTTGAGAGTTGAGATTCGCTTAGTGTTGTGAATGACTTTTTTGGAGGGATTTATGAAAATATAAACTGTATTTTCTTGTCTTTTCCGAAAGAAAAAATTAGTAAAAAATTTTTTGGGGATATTTGTTCATCTGGGAAAACTGTATGTATTTCATTTCATATATTTTGTTAATTTGACTCTTGTATTCTCTTAGGTTTTCAACTCGAACGATGAATATTAGGTAGAAACGCTTGATATTTGGGTTATGTTACCTTTGAAAAACAAAATTGCATCACGAGGG
This sequence comes from Begonia peltatifolia, assembly GCA_022433055.1. Lineage (NCBI taxonomy): Eukaryota > Viridiplantae > Streptophyta > Magnoliopsida > Cucurbitales > Begoniaceae > Begonia > Begonia peltatifolia. The sequence continues at coordinate 29,408,022 of CM039519.1, forward strand.
GGTTATGCTGCGGTATCAAATCAAGTTAATTCAATCCAGAGGGAATTCTGCCTTGGTCCTAAAGGATCTAGTCAAATTAATTCAATCCATACATTCATACATCAGCATGAGTCACTGTTGTTGTAAACATTTTATCGTATATTAGTGTCACTCACAGTTATAAACACCTTACGATGCAAATTGCAGCCTGTTTTATAGGAAGTTAAATCTGTTATTTATATCCTTCTGAGATTTCAATTCATTCTAGTGCAGCCCAAGTGCAAGATGAAGCCAATGGGTCTTTCTTCTCTAATTCTATTTTTCAAACTGGCTCTGGGAAAAAGGTTAATGTTTCTTCTGAAGGTTTGATTAAAGCTAAGGCGTTGTTGGGACTTGAAGAAGGCAGTGATCAGTGCAGTGATCAGAGTCTCCATCCGGAAAATAAATTATATGAGAGCAACAAAAATTATTTGGAAAAAGAAGAGGGGGTAAACAACTGGGAGAACGTGAATGATGCAACATTAAAAACTTCATTATTTAAAACTTATTCAGAAGGATTCAAAGCGGAGAACGAGGTATATCCATTTTTAAAGGAGTGTGAAATAGAGAATAAAGCCCTCAAACCATCTCCAATTAAATTCCACACTGCAGGAGGTAGATCCATTTCCGTTTCAAGTGATGCCCTGGAACGTGCTAGGAACCTCCTTGGCGACCCAGAGCTTGGAAATTTCTCGGTTGATGGAGATTTAAATGAGACAATGTTTGCAATCTGTAAGGAGAAAAGAGTAGATTATAATACATTGCATGATGGATATTCTTTTCAAACTCCTTCCTTTTGCGAGGAGATGGAAAAGAATAAAAGTGCCTCAACAACTTTTGTGTCTCCATATTTATCATCTGCACTGCAACCTTCCTTGAAGGCAAAGAATATATTAGGAAGTAACTTGATCAAGAAATTTGATGCAGTTGAGAATTTTACGTCAAACAGTGATTATTCAAAGAAGCCTGTGGGAAATACAACAAATACTTCAGTTGATGATTCTTTCAGAAGGGTTATCAAAACCCAATCACGTGAAAGATCATCGAGTGGTCCTTTAGTAGATATTTCAAATACAATCATTGCAGACTGCACATCCGAAAAGACAATTTTAAGTGAAAAGAAGAAATCCTGGAAGACAAATTCTATCTCTCCCTTTAAAAGGCCACGCAGTTCTAAATTTACTACTCCGTTGAAAAGGAATGTTCCTTGTGTTGCTAATGGTGAACTTCTCTAACCCCTTAAGTTGATTCTTTTTTTTTTTTTTTGCATTCTTTTAGAATTTATGTATGTTAGTCCCACTAATTTTCTCAGGACTCTCTATCTCGTCATCTGACGACAGTTGCTCCAAAAGAAGGGTTTCCACTCGATATCCACATCAAGCACCAAAGATGTATGTCAAGGAATACTTTGGAATGCCATTATCTGAACAAAGCACGGTAAATATCCGTTCAATGTATACCATCTTTTGTCTTCTCAGTTATCTATGGATACTTTGATCATCTTATATGCAATGGTGGTTTTAAAAGGAGTTATTGTGGGATGAAGTCAAGAAGATCAAATCTGAAGATGCAGAGAAGTTCATGTTTCAAGACAAATCTGGTTTCAAAGTAATTGGAATAGAAGCTTTTTCACACATGTTGAATGATTCTGGAGCTTCCATGAAATATGCTTCGAAATTGTTAGTCATTTCAAACTTATATTTTTTTTTATTATATCTCATCCTCCATCGCACCTTTATGCATTCAAGCTGTTGAATTTTTTATCTGCTGGATCAACTGAAATTGATGTACTTAACTAGTTGAAACTTGTCAGGAACTTGACGACTTGCTTGAACATTGATTACATGAATGATAATGTGATATCTTCTTATAACATTCTGATGACTAGCTCTTATTTGATCTGCCATTCATCTGTTATATTCTTTACTATGTCTTTAGGTTAATATGTTGTTAATACATTTAGATGGGTCACAAATCACTACAAGTGGATTGTTTGGAAGCTGGCATGTTATGAAAGACGGAACTCAACTAAATTTTTTACGGTATCTAACGTGCTCGAAGAATTAAAATATAGGTATACATATTGTTTGGATATATGCAATACCTTCCTTGTCTTGATAAGCAATTCGTGATAATAAGTATGTTGCATGAGCAAAGATATGAGAGAGAAGTCAATCATGGCCATCGATCAGCAATTAAAAGAATTCTTGAAGGAGATGCACCACCCTCTTCCTTGATGGTTCTTTGTGTTTCTGCTATTCATTCAAGTTCTGATGAAAAGTTTCAAAATGGGTGTGAAGGTAGTGAAGGAGTAAAAGTTGAACTTACTGATGGCTGGTAAGAAACTGTTGTTAATGTTTGCTTATGATTGAGCTTCAGACTTATATGGCACTAAAAGTGTCTGGAATAACAGGTATTCTGTTGCTGCTCATTTAGATGGATTGCTGTCAAAGAAGCTTGCTGCGGGGAAGCTCTTTGTGGGACAGAAACTTAGAGTAATACGTCAACTTTATCTTTTTATCCTTTCATTCGATCAAGAATCATTTCTTTCTAATAATTCAGCCTTCCTTTCAAAGATCTGGAGAGCAGGATTGTGTGGCTGGGTTGGACCTATTTCACCACTTGAGGTCCAGGTTTTGATATTTTATGAAGTTGAAGTAATTGCAATTATTTTTTTCTTATAAACCATGGTTATTCTGATATTTCAATTGTAACTTCAGGTTCCAAATACAATTAGTTTGTTATTACACATAAATGGAACATACAGAGCTCATTGGGCTGATCGATTGGGATTCTGCAAACAGCATTCAGGTTGTCATTCATATTTTTCCTCTTTGGTTTTACAAAACTTAGGTAGCAAAATTGCTATATCTTTTTGTGCTTATGCATGGTCCTCAAAATATCTTTGCAGACAAAGGTATCGGTGCTCCCTTGTCTTTTAGGTGCATCAAGAGTAATGGTGGTCCAATCCCTTGGACTTTGGTTGGAGTTACACGGATATATCCTATTCTGTACAAAGAGAGGTGATTTTAGATTATTTGTTTATATAGGTAAATTCTGGCTTAAAACAGCAAGAATTTTTAGTAACTTAAGTAGAATCAACACTGTTTTCTCATCCAGGTCAAGTGATAGAGGTTCTATTGTTAGATCAGAGAGACTGGAGTCAAAAATAATGCAATTGCATAACCACAGGTGATTCTAGTCAGCGATAGCAATCAAATTAGGCATAATGTGTATATTTATAAAATGAGTGTTTTTGTTTCTATTGTTCGATGTTTTTTTTCTTAAGTGTATTGTTTGATGTTTTTTTTCTGAAGTGTCCAGATAACCTTTTGATTTTAATCATATTCCTAAAAAATGTATATGTTTGTATTTCATTCTAATTTACACTTTATTAGAATATATTGTTTAAATCTACTGAGGAAAATAACATTTTTTATTTGGAGAGAAACCTATATCAAGGATGCAAATGCTGATGTTGATTCTGGTATGTTGACTTCTGTCTGTCATGGTTGAGTTTGTTGGCTGCAGGCGCTCAGCTGTTGTTGATAATATTAGTTCTGAATTCCAGAGAACTCTGAAATCTCCGAATCTCTGCGATCATAATGATTGTGAAGGAGCGAAAATCTTTAAGATTCTAGAAACATCCGCAGAACCTGAAATTTTGATGGCAGAGATGAGCCCAGAGCAACTTAAGTCTTTTGCAAATTATCAAGAGAAAATAAAGGTTTGTCTATCTATTTTGCTTCTACGAAAAATAAGAAATATTTTTGATTTGGCTTTTGTTATTAGGTCATCAAGCAAACAGATATGGAAAAACAAATAATGAAAGCTTTGACAGATGCTGGATTAAATGAGAGAGATGTCACTCCTTTCATGAGGGTAAGAGTTGTCGGATTAATGAACAAGTTTAGTCAAAGGAAAGGATCTTGCCAAGAAGGTTTGATTACAATTTGGAATCCGTCAGCAAAGCAGGTAAACTCAATTTTCTGTGGTATAATTTCATTGTGCATTTACTTTTCCAATTTTATATCTCTTTCACTCTCCCTCAAGCCATATCTTTTCTGTTTTTGTATGTGTGGGTGCTCAGAGGCCTGCAGTTGCTGACATCTAATATGCAATAATTATGCATTTGTAGCACCATATTCTCATTCTCTTCTATCTTCTTTTTTCTCCATACTAATCAAACCTGATAGAATTCCCAGCAAGTTTTTGAGTTGATTTACCTCATTGTGATAGCAATGCGAGCTGATTGAGGGGCAGGCATATGCTGTTTCTGGGCTTCTACCAATTAACAGCGATTCAGATATCCTATATTTGCAAGCCAAAGGATCCACTACCAAATGGCAACTTTTATCTTCCCACGCTCTTGGCAACTTTAAGTAAGTCTCTCCTTGTTCCTTCTTCAGTAAAAGATTACTTGCGCTCACAGTCAATTCTTCAACAGGCCATTTTTTATTCCTCGCAAATCAGTGTTATTGTCAAATTTGGGAGAAGTATCCCTATCCAGGTGACTCTAGAGCATTCCCTGTTTTTTACACATTTTTCTTTTGTATCTTTTTAATATTGGCAAATAGTTATTTTCTTCTATAAAGCGGAACCTCATGTAAACTTGTTTTTGGTTTAATTAGCGAATTCGATGTTGCTGCTGTTATTATATATGTCGGCGAGGTGTTTACTGCTGGACAAGAAAAGAAACAGTGGGTGTTCGTGACAGATGGCTCCATATCCGAGCCACATTCTGAAGACCTAAATTATACACTGCTCGCCATCAACTTCTCCTCACCGTACGTGGATGATGAAACGTTTGCACCCATCAACTGTAATCTCACTGGGTCGACGGTAAGCTTATTATCTTTATTTGCAATCATTTTTGGTCCTCATAGCTGCACAGGCATTAATCTTTTCTGGTCGATGCTTCTGTTTTTAGGTTGCCTTCTGTAATCTTATCAAGAGAGCAAAGGACTGCGTGAATCATCTGTGGGTTGCTGAAGCCTCAGAAAATTCATCATATTTTCTTAACTTTGATACCATGCATTGTTCTCACCTTAAAAGTGCTGCCTTTTCTGCTCAGAGATGGGAGAAAAATTCTAACTTGGTATGTGTTCATTTATTCATCCATTTAGGTTTCTTTTGTGGTGCTTCAGTAAATTTTTCATCCGTGTTTTATCTATACAGGCAATTGAGAAGCTTAGGAAGAAAATTTCATTAGTTATCGGCAATTCTACAGGTTAAAATAAGGTAGCAGCCATCAAAACTAATGTCATATAATGCTTCATATACCTAGTTTCCATCTATTTATGTTTTTGGGGCTCTATTCTTTCTAAAATATTTTGTTAGAAGTCAAGTGAGTAAATGAAGTTTTTAATGAAAAGCAGTGATTGAAAGAAGACAAAGATCTTCTGTGACCTTACAGTCAATCGTACTCTTACCTGTGCGAGACGGAAGTATGATTGTGTTTAGGGAAGATAATAGAGAGAATTTGGAGATTAGAAAGAGTAAAGAGGTATAGGGTACAAGAACTAGGGGGAAATGGATGAAATTTAGAGGGAGAGACGAACTTACGAGAGTGACGATTAGGGAGAATAAATGCAATGTCAATTCAATCACTATTCATGTCTGTTTAAATAATTTAATTTAATGGTCTATTTATTATGCTAAACCCAAGAATTATGAAATTTCTGAATAATGAAAACATCTTTTGTATTAAAGGCTGAATTAACAGAGATTGTTAATACCTAAATTCAGTCCTTATCACTTCACTGTTTATATTTCACACTTAATCATCAAAATGTTTTTTATTTGGCATTTGAACATTGTTAGGAATCACGGATTGAACAAATATTACAGATTGAAGTAAAATCTTTAGCATTGTTGCTTCTTGAATTTCTACTTTGTTCATGAATGATTTATACTTGCAGATTGGCATAGACGAAACTAATTCAGGCATGAAAAGTTTATATAGCCACACTGTACAAGTTACCTCACTCGGTGGCAGGTATTTCACAGATTAGTATGTCAGAATTATTCTAGGACTTTTATTTGAAGCGTGATAGTGTTGTCTGGTATTTTTTCAGCACTAAGTGGCCGACAGCTCACACTAAAGAATCCAAGAATATTGCGTTTTAAATATCTCGATATTTTTCAGATCTGCACAAGGATTTCAGAACTCAACATGCTTATCAGTTGGAGGAGGACGCGAAACAAGTAAACTCAGAAATATTTATGAGTTTCTTTTATTTTATTTTGTTCTGATCGGAGGTTTGAATAGCTACCTAGAGAGGGAGAGTAGAGGTGGTTTGGAATGGAGCAGGGCTAGATATATTAACACAACGATAACTAATTAAAACAGTCTGCTCTAAATTTGAAGAAGTTGATAACAGATGAAGAAGCTCTCTAATTTAGTCATGTAATTGAGTTTGGACAATGTGTTCTCTTATATGCAATTAATGATCATCACAAGTTACAACATTCTGTTAAGAAACTTATCTAATGCTTTCTAATCCTAGATTGGGGATTTCTAATTGGTGTTAGGAGTAGTGGGGTAACTCAGTTATCATCTTCGACTAGCAGCATTTCTATGAGAGGCCACAGCCCACACTCACCAGAATCTGATCTGGTTTCCCAGTTTCCATCTTTCAAATTTAGGCTTTCTTTCACTATTGAGAACACGTAGCTGCACTGCACTCTAAACTTCTCTGTATGCAACGCTAGTTAAAATATTAGATCGTTGACCTTATGTTCTTTTGCAATTATCTTTATCCCAACGCCATTAGATCCAACGGGATTACTTCAGAATTATACCCGTCTGGTGAGAGAACAGAACCTAACTAGGGTGTTTAAAATTTCACATTCATACTTCCAAATATGCAAGTAAAGTTGGTTAGTATAGTAAGCCGTCGGAGTTGGAGACAATTGGGTAGATATGCAATTCGAATCTCTGACAAATGTCATTTGAGGCTGTTCCACTCGTATGATGTTTGGCTATACATGGAAAGGAAAAAGAAGAATGCCAACTTAATTATAATCTCATTTCAATAGAAATTACAAAAAGAAAATCTAGATTCATAAAATTTAACTAAAAAATCTTTATTTATGTGATGAATTAATAGTTCCATTAACGTCAAAATTGTAAAATCTAAATCATTGTTTGCTCTTAAGTTTGACTGTTTGATTTTAACGGTTTGAAAATCATGGAAATCAAAATCAAGCAACACATGGCCATTGTTATTCTGGAATTAAGTCATATAAAATGTAATCTAATGCGCATAAAAGATTTGATTGGGCGATTTGAGTGGGTTGCCTGGGTTTTTAGGACATTCCTAATGGAAATTTGGGGTTTGAGGTTTGCTGTAGAAAAGAAGAACAAGATGATTCTGGACATCCTAGAAATAGAAAATAATAATACTAAACGAAATAGGGAAGGGGAAATCTGAATACAGGATAGATTATAGAAGAGTGTCCTGGGACTTGTGATTGGTCATGTGCACTAAATAAGGCGGAAACACATTAAGATAACACCCTGGTGTGGGATATGTCTGTTTAAAAATGAAAGAAAGAGTAGTTGTAGAAAGAGAAGTCAGGCAGGCAATAAGCAATTAGTGGGGTGAAAGCGCTCAGTAGGCAGAAATAGTACATGGGGTATCATTAAAAGTAGCCCTCCTCCCTCAACTTGTCCTGCAACTTGCAAAATACCCATCAAAATTTCAAAACCCAAGTTGCTTTCTCAGCAGAAACAGAAAGCGAAAGCAAAAGAAAAAGAAAAAAGAAAAAAGAAATTTGCAAGTTGCATTGTCTTTTTTAATACTTGCTACTCCTTGAGTTAAGCACTTGACCTGTTGATTCCTCTGATAGTTATATAGTCATTTCTAGAGCAGGAGATTTTGGGGGTTGAACCCACTTGCTTTTATTTTTCTTTTTTAGTTTACAAAATGGTAAACTATATAATAATAATATCTTCTTCGTCTGTTAGTGTTAGGTGTAGTGGAGTAGTCGTCTAAGATTACAGGTTGGAAGAGTACAGGCCGTTCAGCCGTCACGCAGTGCTGCTGAACCTCCCCTGGCCATACATAGTTTAAATAGATTCAATTGGTCTTTTACTTCTCCGTTTTGATCTGGATTCTCTAATTACCCACAATTTTCACGTGGGAGCCTCTTCATTATTTGTTTCCCTCCCTTTTTTTACCTTTTCTTCCTTGCTCTTTTTCGTCTCATCGTACATATACAGTACTGTTTCTTTTTCGAGGAAAGATTTTTGCTGGAAAATTGACTCTCGAAAATGGGCTTCTTTCTCTCTCGCTCTCTTCCTGCTCCCAACCCTTACAATGGATTGTAATTTTTCTCAAAACCAATTGCATTTTCAGCCATAATTCATCTGTCACTGTTTGTAATGGGTGACATCAAAGAGCCTGAGAAAATGTGGACACAGAGTTGGTCTGAAAGTTAGTTCGGACATGAGAGGAGCAAGCAAATTTCGAATAATCAATCTTTTCTTCTTTTTTCTTTGTGGGTGAGAATCACAGCTGACAAATCAATCACGAAAAGCAAAAACAAATGGCGTAATCACACAGCCTGCAAATTACAACAGCGCAGATAATCAATTTACTTCAATGAAGAAGACTGGTTGCGACCGGCCAGATTCTCCGCGATCTGAGCCAGTGACTGGAGATTGCACCGGACAATGGTGTCGACAAACACACACGTCTCCTCCTTCGTATTACCTGGAGGTATATCCACAACATAGGACTCCACGACGATGGTTCCGCTTCCGTTCTCCTCCGGGTCAGAGGGATGAAGAGTTGTCACAGATTTGTAGTTTGCGAGGCGGTGATCCCCTCCGATTACACTAAAGCTGATGACGTGTCGCTCGTCGTCCAGAATCTCAAGTCGCTCGGTACTGTTCGCCGCCGGTAGCCCGGAGATGACTTGCACCTCTCGGAGGGTCCCGACGTCGCCGTCGCCTAAGATGACGATGCAGCTCTTCACGAAGTGCTTGTAAGCCTGTGGGTTGTCAAATCGCCGGACGACCGACCAGACAGTGGACACCGGGGCGTCGATCTGTTGGATTACAGCGGAGCAGCACTGGTTGTGACCGACAACATGGGTGTGGTGGGGTGCGACCTCGTCCGGCACCGTTCCAGGGGCGCAAGCGGGTGGGATATGATTCTGATACTCCTTTCGATAGTGGGTACCGGTGGTAGTGAAGGTCGTGGAGTTGATAGTGTTGATTCTGTGAAGTAGAACGGAGGAGCTAGGATGAGTAGAACGCATCTTAGGTCTGAGGGGGAGAAGCCTGTAAATCTCCCTATGTAGAAAGACCTTCAGGCTGAGTTATGGAGAAAGACGATCAATTGGTAATATACTGTTTTGAGATGGGGGGAAGTGTTGAAATTTGGGTAGGTCGCTTTCCAACTATACGAGGACCCTTTTTTAACCAGTTGGTTCTCTCTCTCTCTCTCTAGAAGTTGTGATGAATGGAGAAATTCATGTGAAGGAGTTTGATCTTATAGGCCAACTTGGACATGGCCAGGCCATTATGGACTTTCACCAGCAATAGAGTGGCCTGATGAGCTTTAATTGCCCAGTTAATTATTCCAAGTGTAGATTTTTATACCATTAATCCCTTTCATAATTATAGTCACAAAGATCATAATTTAGCCAAAGTATATGCACTCTCAAAAAAATAAACAAAAGAAGAGAATAAATTAAAGCAATTAACCAACACCGTTGTATTAATTAAATGTCAATTTTATCCTGTAAAATAATATATTACTCAAGTCAAGCAATGGTGTTCACATAAGGTCTAGATACAGGCAGCTAAGTTGTAGTCTTGACCTACTACATATTTGATTTTTTTAAAATTATTATTTTACATAAGTCTGTAGGCTTCTATATTAAATTATAAACTAAATTAGTAAAATAATATGTCACGTATATCAATAAATAGTGATAGGTAGATCACAGTGTCAAATCCAGATCTTTCATCTGCTGTTTACTATAAGTAGTATACAAAATTAGGGTTTAATTCTTTATTTTGACTTTGTTTTCTTGAATCGCACGAGGGAAAGCATAGATTTGACCAGTTTCCAAATAACTTTTAGCACGAGACCAGAAGAGGTTAAAGCGAGCGTTGAAGGGAGCAATGGTTATGGTATGGACCTCTGCATTTACTTCATCACAAAATATAAACCCTCTTCTCCCATCCACCTTCCCAAAATTTATAACCATGTATGGCCTCTCTTTCTAACCCATCTTCCATATGTCCTTAATCTACAACTTCTTGGTACTTGTGTAATGCCTTTTACACTCATTTAAGACTCAAGATAAGGCTTCCTTTTTCTTCTTTTTTGTTTTGTGTTAGTTCTAGTTTTTGCAGTGTTTTAATGCATAGGAAAGTAAGAAAAGTATGGATTGTGATATAGGGAAGACAATTTATGTGGGCTATCTTGGATTATTGTTCCATGTAGAAATGTAATTTGAAGACTGTATTGTTGGATATGTGACAGGGTTGCCACTTGTCTGAACTACAGCAAGTGACAATATAAAAATGAAGGAACGTGGGGGATTGGCTTGTGTTCGCCAGAATCATTGGAGGGTTTTCTCTCTGCACCCTTCATTCGCATCAATGGGTATTGACCTTTGCAGATGATGAAAGGAGATTCATCAACCTACCCACCCACCACCCACCCACCCAATAGGGGTGGGGAGAACTGAGAACTGACCTGAGAACTTAGAACCGAATCCGACCACCGGTTTCAGTCATTGATCTTCGGTCTTAGGTTTGGTTTCGATCCTCAGGCCGGGATTCCCACCGGTTTGGTCCTCCGTCCATATCTTAAAATCCCAAAAAACTGAAATTGTACCAATAATTTAAAAAAAAAACAAAATTATGGTAAATTACTTGTTAAAACAAAACCAAAACAGATTCCAATATTCTCCTCAAAAATCCTGAAACAAATCCCAGTCTCTCTTCTAAGCCCTAATCTCAAAATCTCAAAAAGTAAGTTAGGGCTAATAAGCAATTCGCAATCGTGGTCCAATGCTCTAGTACTCCCAGACGGCCAGACCGCAGTCCTTCCTTAGTGCTTGCTAACTCGCTTGCTCGCCTGCTCGCCGTTGCCCCTCGATGCTCACGGGTTTTTTGTCAGATCTCAAAATCCCCAGTGTTATCGTTGTTGAATTAAGATAAACAGAGAGATGACCGATGCCTTTATCTTCCTTCTCTGAAAAATTTGCAGATTTGTTGTTGTTCCTTTTTTTTTTTTTTTTTCCGGTAGTGTTTATTCATCTCTACGGAGAAGATTGAGTGTTTTTCTTTTTTTTTTAATGTTTATTTCTGCATCGGTATGTTTTCTAAAGCGATTGTTGAAATTTTGATATGGATTTTTTGACCGTATTTCCTAATCTTTCCTCTGGTCAGTTTCGAGCTCTTAAAAATTATTTGCTAGGATTAGTTTCTCGTGTTAAAATTGTTTTGATATGAATTAGTTTGTTGTGTAAAAATTAAAAAAAAAAACAAAATGTGGTGGGAAGAACCGTGACAGGATCGAAAATTTTAGTCTGGTTCTTGTTTGGTTTGGGTTCCTTCCATGGCCAGTTCTGGAATTCAAAAAGAAAAAATTCTAAAACTTTAGTCCAATTTCGGTCCAGGCTCAGGACTGGACCAACCTGTACCATGCACACCCCTGCTCTATAATCATTTCTTATATTTATAGTGGTTTTTTCTGAGTTTAGGCCTAGTACAATTCATAATCCCATGGGGCCCATTTTTGTCAGACCCATAATTATTACTAGCATAATATTACTCTGGTAGTTTACCATCTTCTTCGTAAAGGTGCATCGGTTCAGTTTGGTTCGTTTTAGATAGAATTAGAGTCAAAATTGGTTTGGTTTTGGACGAAGAAAACCAAAATCGAACCAAGGAGAATCGAAAATCAAAGTTTGGTTTTTGATCGATTTGCAGTTCTACTTGGGTTGGTTTCGGTTTTTGATTTAAATTTAATTTTTGTGTCGGTTTTGTTTAGTTTAAACTCAGTTTTAGCCGATTTTGATCAGTTTATGTCTATAATTTATAATTTTCAATATGAAATTTTAAAAATTATACAAAAAATTATAAATTCAATTCGGTCTTGATCAGTTTTTGAAAGAAAGAACTTAGATTTTTTTTTTTTTCGATTTTCAGTTTCAACCGAACTGATTCCCAGCTCTAGTAGATCGGGTGTTTTAAGTTAGTTCTAGTTTGATCAAGCACGCTCTTCTTCTCCTCTTAAGCTTTGCTATCAACCTCTTTTGTCGATCAAGTGTAGTTTCAATCTGGTTGGCTGCTGCCACTGTGCTCTTTAGACTTGCCCTTGATCTATTGGCTTGCTCCCATGCACGAATGAAACAAGGCTTTGATCATGAGATCACTGGACGAAGGCTTGTAAAAGAATTGTCGATTAGGATGTCAAGTGTACTTTGACATATCTATGGATGGGTCTACACGTATATTATACCGTACGTTATAGTTATCATTAATATTAAGCTTGTCAAAAGTGGTCTAATATGAATACAGAATTTGGTTTTATACTTTGCAGGATGAAATGAGCTATGTCTAACAGGTCCAATACGTAGATACATACTTAAATGTCATTCCTTTATTTTGTGATACGCAATACTAGCGTTTAACGGAGGATACACAATCTCAATTAGAAAAAAATAAATAAATAAATAAAATTATTTCTGTGCTTGATTGTTATTACATGGATTTACACAAGTAATTACTAGATCCTATTATGTTTAATTTATAATATCGTCATTAAATTTAAAAAATAGGGTAAGTTTAATATGATATGACCTACTCTCGCTCAAAAAGAACGATCACGAGTCTCAATTCAACACTTTAATAATTACGAGGAGCCACTCGTACTCGTATTTAAAACAAGAGTAATGCTAGATGAACAAAATCATAGAGCGTTTTAACAAACCACGATGCTCAAGATTACATAAATGATTAATAACAAATCACCTTCTAATTTTATTTTCTAAACCTTACATTATTACACATAAGAGCCAAAATAGAAAGTGAAATTCTCGATAAATAAAATTATAAACTATAAACACTAAGAATATCATAAATTAAATTAAGATATATTTATTTATTTTATTTGGTAGCGTGACAAATATTAATTAACGCAGTTAAAGTAATAATGAAAATATCAATAATGCCCCTTCAAGTTGCAATGTGAATAGCCTATTAATTCCAAGACCGATGGTTGGTGGCGTCAGAAATACCACTGACAAATATAATATCTACGAGTTTGAATCGTCGTTTGATCGTTGAATCGGTGAGCCGAAGACTGACTTCGTCTCTCCCGATTCCATCGGGAAATTTGCATTGAGCTCGTGGTTAATTATCTCATCTATCCGGATTGAGCAGCGGCGGAAGGGACTTTGAAGAATGGATCAGGTCTTGAATAAAGTGGGGTCGTATTGGTTTAGCCAGAGGGCCAACAAGGAGATCAGCTCATTCGGTGATGATATAAACGTATGAGCAATACAGATTCTGTTTTTGTGATGCGTGTATTATTTCTTGCCCTTAATTTAATCTGTTAGTAAGTTCAATCCTTTATCTAGATTTCGTTAAAAGGCGTCTTGAATCTTTAAACTGTCCCCCTTCAGAATTTTAGGGCTTCCATTAGCCTTCAAAGCTTGTGTGAACTGAATTATTGTTTGTTTCAAGAGGTTTTCATTAGGTTTGCTGCGTTAGAGAACTGACTATCTTTTTTCTAGCTGATTAATGTGTTTTATGTGCTGATTTTCTTTCGTTTTCTCGTCCTAAAACCAGTCATTGTCGACCAGTATTGAAGGAGGAACTAAATGGTTGGTCAATAAAATCAAAGGTTGGTCTTTTTTCCATTTCTGTTATATTTGTTCTTTATTGTATAGAAACTTTAGAACCGTTTTAATTTATGTCAATATTTCCCTTTCATTTTCTGTTTTGGATCCGAAGTTTGTGTCTTTCATTTGTGCTTGTAAGTCACATTGCATTCTAGAACCTAATTGCTTCTTGGTTTGAGACTTTCCCAAAAACAAATGCTATCCGACAGAATTTTTGTTTACAAATTATAAATTTTTTCAAAAATAGTTATCGTAATATTCGTAATGGTTGCAGTAGATTACTACGTGAACTCTAGTATAAAAAGTGAAAATTCTTCACTGCTTAAACCATGATAGCGATTATGTATATCATGTAAACTTTTCTTGTTCTAAGCTGTATTCTTGCCATTCATTCATAATGAATAATTTGTCTGGATCACAATTCTTCCCAATGGTTTTGATCTCATAGGGAAAATGCAAAAATCCCTGCCGGATCTGCTGAAGGAGTACGACTTGCCAGTAGGAATTTTTCCCCGCGATGCTACCAACTACGAGTTTAATGAAGAGACAGGAAAACTAACTGTGTACGTACCCGAAGTGTGTGAAGTCGGATATAAAGACTCATCTGTTTTGCGTTTCTCAACAATTATTTCTGGTTATCTGGAGAAAGGAAAACTAGCAGAGATAGAGGGGATGAAAACAAAAGTGATGATATGGGTTAAAGTGACATGTATATCCTCCAACGGATCAAAACTCTATTTCACAGCCGGAATGAAGAAATCGAGGAGTAGAGATGCTTATGAGGTCCTTAGAGATGGCATCACTGTTGATAAGTTCTGAAGTTACTACTCGGTATGCATCAATCATCTCTTGTTTTGTTGGCACTTTCGCTTCGTGCTCTATCCGTCAGTATGCTTGGTCGAAGCAAATGCAAATTTGTTTCGGTGATGAAATGTGGTTCAGGCTAGATAAATGATTTATTCTGTTGTTCTTGTTTGTAAGGGAAGTCTGTCTTGTCTATAACAAGCAAGTCTTGTGGAGATATATGAAACAGCTATTCCCCGTGCTTGTATTAGATATTCATGATTTTATCAACTTTCTACACTACTTTTAAGTTGTGAAGCATTAATTAGTAGTGTAAATGATCCATGTTGTTTATATATTGTAATTATTCTACCGGCAAATGATAAACCAGCTATAATGTACATCATCTGCTATTACTGTTTTATAAAAAAAAAAAAAAAACAAAAAAACAAATGCACCAGCCGGGAATCGAACCCGGGTCTGTACCGTGGCAGGGTACTATTCTACCACTAGACCACTGGTGCAACTTGCGAGAATAACAGGGAATTTTGGTTTATTATTAATTGATGATAATCTGAAATTCATAATATGATGCGATGAGGTTATATCGACAGAAAACTGACCCAATAGAGGAAAAAAGAAAGGCGATTTTCAATTTGGCCAGAAGCAAAATCTCCACAGAGAAGGAAGCTTGTGCGAGGCTGAGCTGCTGCTGCCGCCGCCGCAGCTTTGGGTGTTCGGAGCAATGGGTTGACAAGACTGAATCATCTGCCACATCACTTGTATATCTGGGTATTCCCCACATGACTCCATGTCCTTGTACAGACACACCAGCCCATTCTCATTCTCTGCTGCCATTTCAGACAAGACTCAAAAGATCACATTCTCAGTCCCGATTCACTTCTTTTCATGCTTAGTTGACTGAAAAAACAGAGAACGACATTGCAGGAGAAATCTCAAAACTTACCTTTAGGCTTGTGTTCAAGGGCAGAAGATAGTTTGAGAATTGGAAAGAGAAAGGAGTGCTTGAAGAACACCCAAGCTGCCCATCTCACCATCTCTTCTAAGTTCTAACCCCCCAATTGCTTCTCTTCTTCACTCTTCTTCCCTTTAAATGCCTCAATATCTTACCTTCTCCTCTTCCCTGCACCAGTGACTACAACCAAATACTTCCAAACAAATCCACAATTAATTAAGCTAAGTTGAACTTCACTTTGCTAATGCCATTGCTGTCCGACCGATCGACGATCCCGATTAATCCCGATCCCCTCTTCACCAGTGCAGAAGGGTCATCAAGTTTGGCCTCTGCCTTTCACACTCATCCTCCCAAACCAAAGATTCTCTCAATTTTCTACAATGGAAGGTTGGGATGGGGCCCTGGTCAAACGGTTGGTTGGCTTTTCTTTAGTTTCTGCCTTTGTGTTTTGTTTGGCTTCTCTTTTTCCCTCCCATTTGCTTCCCAATTCTCTTAACTAAGTCAATTTTGACTAAGCATTGAGAATTCTTAATGGCTTTGCTCGATCTATCTTGTAGTAGGATTGGAGCATGTGATCTGCAACTGCTTCCTTCTTCAACTGCCTTCCATGACACTCGACCAACTCTCTCTTCGACGTTTTGTGGGTGGGTTTTGTTTTGCAAGATATAATCCTCATCGTGAAATCATAGATGAAGAATCAAAAAGTGTAAGCGTAAGCTCCGATTTTAAAATTTACAATTTACGAACTCTAATTTTAAATTCTAAAATTTTTTTTTAAAATTTGATTTAAAATCGAGCGTTAAAATTCTTAAATTAAAAAAAAATATTTTTAAAATCTTAAATAAAATCACTAAATACACAGAAACTATAATTAAAATATTAATTAAATTTATTTAAAATAAATATAAAATCATAAATAATTCATAAAAACTATAATAATAAAATTCAATATAATTTATTCAGAATTAAAATAAAAACTTAAATACTTTTAAAAATTGAAACATAATACTTTAAATTCTTTTTTTGAGAAAATTACTATCTTCTTCTGTGTGCTCGTTTGCATTGGGCCGATCGCAGCTAGTTCTTCCTTAGATACAAACTCACCTACATCACAAGTTAGAAAATGTGAGAAATAATCTCAGCAAGTGAAAGCACGTATCAACATAAAATTATTAATTATTTTTACCGGATATTGTATTAACAGTTACATACTAATTAGAATTTTTTTTCAACCTTCTTTTAAAACGTGGCTATTTCATTGTCGTTAAGTTTTCGTCATCTTTTACTTTTATTTTTACTTTTACTTTTACGTTCAACCTCACTATCTCATTGTCGTTCAAACTTTTGCTATCACGTATTTTCTGTCAATTCCATTATTTTTATACACATACAGATGTCTTACAAATTTTATCTGAGTTATGACGCGGGGTTGTAACCGTTTCCTTTTGTTGAGTGGAATAAAAGGTTGAGAGTGGGTTCTCGTAAAGCATGGGGTCTCGACACTTGTCACGACGCTCGGGTTATTAGGCGGTACTCGAGCGTAGTTCCAAAGAGCATCGATGAGCCTTGGCGGACTTGGCTGCTCGGAGAAACGGAGGGCTGAGTCGAGTGGGCGCACTCGGCTGCCAACACGGGGCGCCAGCTTTGGGAAAAAGTCTGGCCGCTCCGTGACAAACTTTGTACTAATATACATCAATGCCTAAACATACGTGCTCAAATATCAAGAACGTATAACAAAATAATTATAAAAAATATTATAAACTCTACGATGTAGGGTCATAGCCAAAACATTGAAAACGGTATCTTCATAGCCAAAACATTGAAAACGGTATCTTCACTTACTTGGATTCCGAGCGATTTGGTTATCGAGATTCGCTTATTATTCCAAATAATATTATGCTCAAATAAAATCTTCGGCATTAAATTTCTACTTAATAAATCTAATTTCTTACGTTGTTCTCTTAGGTTGGATCGGTTCAGGTGACTTTCAGGATCTTTCATGTCTAATTCGAATGTCGATATTAAAATCTTACTTAATTTATTCCAACTTTAGAAGAATTTGGACAGAAAATCTTTACTAGTTTAATTTTGGATCGGTTCAGTCAGATTCGAGTTGAAATTTGATTTGTGTCCAATTTAGGTGAACAGTACCGGTTCGGGTTAACCGGGTCAGTTCAAGTCAACTGCGCCAGTTTGATCAACCAGGCTGTTTCGAATTTGTTTAACTTAAGTAAACCGGTTCAATTTTTTCAAAACTGAACATTCTTCACTTCCTTCTCAATTGCGTGGTTCTGTCAAAAGAGAGTGAGTATGAGAGAGAGAGAGAGAGAGAGAGAGAGAGAGAGAGAGAGCAAAGGAGAGGAATCTTACACCGATGGTGTCGTTCTTCGCACCAGAGGAGGTTCGCCGAGAATTTGGACCTCTCAATTGAAGGTTATATCTCCTCGGTCAGAGTTCTCATGGAGACTGAGTGGTGGTCGAAGTTGCTGCCTTCTCAAGTTTTGCGGGTGACTGGAGATTGAGGTAAGTTCTCCTTTTCTTCTTGAAGAACTCGGGAAGGAGACCTGTGGGGTGATCTCTTTCATCACCCGAACCTCTCTATTTATAGTTGAGGCTTGTAATCGGCTCCCCCGAGAAATTCGAGTTCAGCTCAGATTTTTCGAGCTGTCAACAGGGCCAGTGCCTGATTTCCAAAGTGATCGGACGGTTGATTCTGAACACTCCTTCCTGAAAGGTCCAGGTTCACTTCGGTTTCTTTGCTGAAAAATATAAATCTGATCCTTAAATCGGATTTTCCAGAGATATTCTTTGATGGAAATCCAAACTTCTCATGTTTTGGGATGATTTTTAGGCTATTTTCATTAAATTTGTTTCCCCAAAATTTAAGTTTGAGTGTTAATCATCTCATTTGGAAATTTTGAATTTCAATTTTAGATTTGATTTGATTTGGGAAATTCTGATTTTGAAATTCAAAATTCTAATCTGTTACAGGAATCCTCACACTCTTGTCTCGGTGGTTCGTTTGTTGATTGATTCAATTATTTTTGTTCAAGATTTTACGGCGTTGATTCGTGACTTCAAGATTGAAACTCTAAATCGAAAAACAAGTAAGTGATGTTTACAATGAAGGAAGCTGAAACTGCAGCTCTATACAAAACATTGGTCTTTGCAAGCCAATAGTGATCTGAATCAATAAAGCAACAGATAAGTAGAGTGCTCATCCCAATGTTGGAAAATCTGCAGACCTAAAGCATGCAGAAGGAATACAGAGTCACGAATTAGAATAAGCGCATTCTATCCCGATCCCAGAACCTCCCATGGCTGTCCTCCAGGGATAACTTTAGCCAGTTGGTACCTGGCTCACTCATGAAAATGAAATTGTTGTTTATATTTAGTTATTGAAACTTGTTTCTCTTTAGCTACCAAGTGAATTAGTTCTGAAAAATGAATCTAGTCATTTTAATGCTGTAAAAAGACGACATCAGCATGTATGAACACACAATTTCGTCTCAGAGATCGGAGATATGGAATCCATATTCATTGTTTGTTCTATGTAATATCAGCCAGTTCTTTCTATCAATAGAAACTGGATGGGACTTTCAACCTCTCACCTGCTTTGATTTTATTTGCTAGAAACTTTTCAGAAACTGGATCAGATTTTCAATCTCCCTGCCCATTGCGAGGAACTGAAAGACCGGGCTGGCTCAGAAGTCGCCCTAGAAGTTATCGTTTCTTTTATCTCGTCCGCGGACGGATTCTCTTTCTTTTCAAAAAGGGGTCTTCATTCAAAATTTTCTCGATTTGTGGGGTGTGCCCGTAGTCGGGTAAATTTACACTTTCCCAGTGGAACTGCTCAAGCATTTGTATGTAATCCCAGGTTTATTGGATGATTCCTCCGGTTTCTTAAGCTTTTTGAAGAAATTTGGCTAAATGTGGGATGATGTTGGGGTGGTGAAGGGTAACGAATTTCTGAAAGAAATTGCCGTTAACGGGAGAAATGGGGTTAGGGGGTTTGGTGAACCAGTTCTCGAATGCTCGAAGTTAATCGACGCCATTACCGGAGGGGAAGTGAGGTTCAAAGGTGCGTTTGATATAGTTGGAAATTCAGAAATTTGGGTTTCTCTGGCAAGAGTTGTAGACGCCAGACGGGACTGGAGCCGGGAGAAAGCAGCCGGGAAGACGATCTTAGCACGGGGCGGGCCGGGTTTGAATAATTCATAAAAATTGCACCAAGTTGATGAAATGCAAGATTCATTTTATTTTTCAAGCTGAGTGTGTTTGTTATTCTATTAACAAAACATGCTTACATCGTCTATAAATTCTTCTAAAAAGTTGATCCAAGCTTCTTTTAGAAAAATTGTTAAGCCATAATTTGGGAGTGGAGTATGAAGAGGAAGAGCTCGGCAAGATTAGGGGTGGTATTCAGCTATGGAGTGGGCCGAAAAAGAAGGAAGAAGAAAGAAGGATTTTGATTCACAAAACTAACTTCCGTAACTAAATTTTTCATGTTCAACTTCCATGGCTCTTAGTGAGAGGAAGAGAAATTGAATTTGTGGCAATCCAAAACTCGGTTCCTATAAAATAGAATTGCGTTTTGATTTTTGAAACCGATATGATCCGAACATAATCAGCCGGTTCAGATCTCGATCCCGGCTGGGGATCAATTTTGAACACCCCTACGATGAGTTCCTAAGTATAATTACAATTTTTAAGGCTTTCTTAATATTGGTGACCCCACTTCGCTCAAATTGGAAAATTCACGATCTATAGAACTTAAGAATTTGGTCTATCTAATCTCAGTTTCAAGTGAGTCTACACATGAGGAACAAACAATAGATACTCTTATTATAATGGATTATTTAAACGAGTTTATGGGAATTATTTTCAAGCAAATTGACAAAAAAACCCAACACGAACATATATTTAAATTTATTTTTAAAAATGTCTGCAAAATGTATAATCCCCAAACAAACCCATTCTGGTGTGGACCCTGAATAAAGAATCTTATCTGGTCCGGAGCTCCGATGAGGTTGGTTGGTTCTGTTTGATAAGGACTGGGGAGTTGACGACTCGTTAGGAAAGAACTATATTATTTGAATCTGTACATAACTGCTGTCGTCTGCTATCTACCAGCGTTCAGCGAACTCGAAGAGATGGCTCCAATGGAGGATGAACGATACGATGTCGTCGTCAAGTGGTTAGATTTCCCTACACTAAGTGGGGACTTTGAATCTGAAATATTTGCAGAGTTGATCCAACCATCGATGGAGGGAAGTGGGTCGTCTCCATTTAAAAACCTCACGACGTTTCTCATCGTCGGCCGGAATTCCGCCGACTGATGCGAACAGAGAAGGCCGAGTTGCAGAACTAGCTCCATCTCATGAACCACGTACAGAGAGTTCAATCTCTCGTCAGCTGCGTCCAGAAAAAGATTCAGCTGATAACACTCGATCACCCAATCCACCAATATGAACTGATCGGAGCCGAGAGGCCTTTTTCCGCTTGCCACTTCAAGAAGCAACACCCCGAATGCAAACACGTCGGTGCTCTTAGATGCCTTGCCGGTACGAGCCAGCTCCGGCGCTAGATACCCAACGGTCCCGACAACGGCCGTCGTGTGCGACATTTGGTCATGATCGTAGAGCCTGGCCAGACCAAAGTCGCTCACCCGGGCACTCATGTCGGCGTCGATTAAAACGTTGCCGGGCTTCACGTCTCTGTGGATCACCACTTGCTCCCACTCTTCGTGCAGATACAACAGTCCGGCTGCTATGTCTTTGATGATGTTGAATCTCTGCTCCCAACTCAAGACGAAGTCGTCTTTGAGCTTGTAAAGCAGAAAATCCAAGCTTCCATTAGGAATATAATCGTAAACTATGAGAAGATCATTTCTTTTCTTGCACCATCCTTGAAGATTGACCAAGTTTTTGTGCCTTAATCTTCCCAAACTCTCGATTTCGGCGGCGAATTCACGAAGTCCCTGGATTGAATTCCTCCTTATCTTCTTCACTGCAATTTCGCTTCCAGTCGAGCGTAATACCCCCCTGTATACGGCTCCAAATCCCCCAACTCCGATTACCTCGCCGTCTTTAAATCCTTTAGTTGCTGCATGTAAATCTCTGTATCTGAATCTGCGAGGACAATCCAATTCCCATTCCTCAAGTTCGTCCTCTTGGTTCTTCCTTCTGTACATCCACAAAATAAACACGATACCCACAAGGATAGCTCCAGATAGAACTCCCAAGAGAATCTTGATTTGGAATCGGAAAGGGGTTGGACCTTCTTCATCTTCCGGTAGCTCAGGGAGTTGTTCGATGTTTAATGGCGGCGCTGGTCCATTTACTGCAAAACTCCATCCCAGTATGTAATGGTAGCTTGATTTATTTCCTGTTGATGCAGAAAACCCAACGTACATTTTATCTTTAACGATAGGTGTTAAATCGTAAACATGGCTGATGAGAGGGCTGGAAGGTTTTGCAATGTTCAAGGGCGCTATCGTGACGTTCAGGACTTTGGTGACGCCGTCGTAGTCAATCCAAGCGCGAATCAGGTTCCCACTCTCTAATATCATATTTTCTTTGTTGCTAGAGTTATCGACGTGGTATTCCGCAGAATCCGATGCGATTGAGCGGACGCTGTTAATATTGATTCCGACGTGATTTCCTTCGGAGTCGAACCCTTCGTTCGCGCCGTTCACGGTGTCGAATTCGATGGCGATTACATGGTTTTCCGGATTCCCGTCGTTGGTGGAGTTGAATAAACCTAGATAGTGCTCGCTTTGCGCGTAGGGAAATCGAGGCGCCGGAGCTAAGACGAAGGCGAATCCGAACCCGCCGCGGTTTTTGCCGCTCATCGGAACGATTGCGAAAACAAAACTAGAGCTGAAAGAAGAAGCGTTAGGGTAAGAAGTAGAGGTCCGATTGAGCATTTCAATGGGGTCGGGGTAGAATGCATGGCCGACGATGGAGAGCGATCTGTTAGTGAGCCTCAATACTCCGGATGATTCAATAGTGGAAGCCTGGTCGAGGTCAAGGTCGGAACTTTTGAAACCATCGAAAAGGAAGGAAGACTGAGATCGAGCAGTTGCAGAAAAGAGCAAGAGGAAGAAGGGGAGGAGAGAGAAGGAAGCCATTGGAGGGCGCTGGGGAAAGAGGTGGAAGAAGAAGAAGAAGAAGAAGAAGAAGAAGGAAGTGGGGAGATAAGAAAAGGAGATATTTCAGTACAAGCAAGAGGGCTTTGAAACGATCAAACCGTCTCTCTAAATTCTCGACTTCACACTACTTCAACCACTCACTTCTTCACACGTATCATCAAATACTTTTCATAATTTTCTTTAATAATATTTCATGATTAAAAAACACATGTTGTAATTTTACCCTAAAGGGTAAAAATGCAATTTCACCACTTGCAATTTAAACTTCCAACCTTTTCTCTATTTTTGTCATAAACTGGGTTAAATTAATAATAATAATAATTTAAATGGAGACAGTTATTAGAACTAGAAAAAACAAAATATAATAACATCAAAATTGAACCGCGTAATCATAATAAAATAATGAGTTTTATGATTTGAGAGTGACGTTACATTACATGAGAAGGCTCGATGAAGTTATGGTGGAAAGAAACGCCGTTGGGAGAGATGGGTTTACTTTGTTGCTCCACCGAGTTGACCCGGCAATCCAATGCCCTCCCGTGGGAAAGTCGTGTTTAATTACTATAAAAAGAAACATGTAATTTGATATTGAAATTAATACAACGATAAGTAAAAGTGATTAGGAAAAGTCAAGTCGAGGAGGCTGCACAACTGATGGGTTGGGGAAGATTGGTGGGAGAGGGAAAGGAGTGTTGACTTTGACGTTGCTACTTTGACTTGAACTAATGAAGTAGTCTTCTATTGTTATTGTTGCTTGTTGACAAATTGAAGCCCTCTTTGGTCTTCACCACCAATGATTTCTAGAGCTTCTTTTTTTTTTTTTTTGAATGTTTCTGAAGAAAGGGAGGATGTGTAGGATAGAACGCTGCAAAAGTAGGTTTTGCAAGTTGGTGAAGGCTAGGGTAGAAACTCTTTTAAAAGGCAAAATTAGAGTGCTAAAATGCTCATGGAGCTTTCAATTTATAACAATGGATGATTTGAGTGAAGGCGTTTGCCAAGGGGACAAAAATTTAAAAGAGTAACTATTAGTTAAGGAAAGAAAAGGTGCGTGCTGTGAACTATCAAGGACTCCTAAGGTATGTTGCACCATTCCCTTTAAAATGGAGTGTGATGGATGAAAAGAGATGAGAAAATGCAATGGGAATTAGTATTACCCAAAGAAACCACCGATTAGTGGATGCAATGATTAAACTAAATAAGAGTTTTGCCAATACAAAAGAAAGCTACACAGATTTTTAACCTACGACAACCCTTCAAAAGTTCTCCCTGGTGGAAAGGGAAATGAAAATCCACAATTATAGGCCATAAGAACCTAACCCTAACTTAAACCCTGAAAGATTAGCAGCCTAGCCAAAGGAATTTCCCCACCTCGAATGGACAAAAGAAATAAAACAAAATCGAGGAACTAATAACTGACCGGAGCTTGCATTTTTCACGAAACTAAGACTCGCCCAATCATCCCTTGGGTCCAAGTTGCCGTCTCTTTGAGCTGGTCATCGTCAGATTGAAGACATTCACACAACAATTCAATGTAGAATGCGCAGTCCCTAAAAAGTAAGCTTGTGTTCGGCCCAAGTGCATCAGCAAGGTCACCCATTACAGCAACTGCTGCCTTTGTCAAACTCTCATCCCTAAAATACATTGAAGATCACAAAGTCCCAAAGATAATAAGCTTTCATATAGAAATTAAGTAACAAAATAATTATAACAAGACAGGACCTTAGCTTGTCCCTGCAAACAGTCCCTATGAACTGTAAGAGAGGTGCGGCATATGGTAACATAATCTCTGGCTTAGAGTTCTTGAATCCCTGGAGAATACCGGAGTAAGCCTCAAAGATGCTGCGTTTGAGCAGGTTCCAATATTCCATAGACTCGTCATCAATATCTGCCTCTACTTGGACACAGACATCAGCAGCTTGTTGCATTGCTTTAAGTGCAAAGAGAACATACTTCTCAAAATTATCTCCTACAGCCAGAGCAATGTCCCCAAAGCATGAGAATATTGGAGGTTTGACAGACCGGTGTATTTGACTGCTGGAAAGATTATTTAGAAAATGACCCATAATCCGATCACAATAAGGTAAAACCTTGTCATCCATTGCACGACAAATATCACCGACCACGCCAACAGTGATTGCACAAACCTGATATTCTTCAAAATTCTGTAGTCCCATCTCCAAGTACTTGGAGAACTCAGGCATATATTTCTCAAACTCTGGTCCAGTGGCGTAGGCCAATGCACCAATTGCCAGCATTGCCTCCTCATGGACTGTAGAGCTACGACAACCAAATACTCTAAGGAACAATATCATAATCTGGTCAGCAGACTGGAGTATAATGGGCTTGGTTTCGTCAGTACTGCTTAGTTTCTGGATAATAACCTGAAGAACACCACAAAGAGATGCTTGCAGGTCTCCTTGCTTTTCCCTGTCATCTGATGATGATATCTGAAGTTCGACAGTCTGACCCAACTTCCCCATGATGACAGGGAGAAGCTGAGCCACAATGTTTGATGTTTCCAAAATGTTAGAACACCTAATCACCTCATTGAGAGTTTCATACGCAGATGTCCTCAATTTTGAATCCCCGCCATCTGTTCTGTCAGCGGTTTCAATTAAACAACGAATAATCATTGTTAGGAATGGAGTAAGGAGAGAGGAGCTAGCCCCACCATCCTCATATCCCTGGGCCAGATAATAAATTGCCCCACAGACCTTTTCAGCTATATTTTGAGCATCCTTGATACTTTCCAACAGTACTTCCACAATACGTGGAAGGTTCTCTTGTGAAACAACAGAAAATCCAGATGCTGGACTGTGTAAGAACTCAAAAATACGGCCTAGAGTCCATGCAGTTGTGTCTTTCACATGGTTATTTTCATCCTTCATTGCATTAAGCAAAAAGTCCAAGCCTGCATGAACCATTTGAGAGAGTTTCTCAGTAGTTGGTCCTTCAAGAATTGAGCCAAATGCATATGTTGCAGCCTCCCGGCACCGCCAATCTGTTTCATGCAAGATATTAGCCTCCACAAAAGGCATTACAAGGGGCATGATTGCATCGCCCACTGTCCTAGAAACAAGACCAAGACAAGTCCCACCAGCCATGGACAAATTCCAGATGCTATCATCCTGGTCTTGATCTTCTTCCTGCTTTAGCAAAGTCTCCAGTAACAAGGGAACGAGAGATGGAAGAGCCTTTTCTACAAAGTGGGAATGAGGATAACTAGACTCCCCATTTTCATCACTCTCATACTCTTGACGTTCAATCTCTTCATCACATAAAGTGCTCCAAAACTCAATAGCTTGGAGTGAAACAGCCTCCTCCTCTGTTCTGACAGCATTTGATGTAAGCTCAAACAGAGTCTGCATGTAAGGCTCGAGCACTTCATAATAAGTTGAAGCAATTGAAACAAGGCACTCAAATGCAACCTGACGAATCTCTGCCTCTTTGGACATGGTTGTCTCGCATACTATCTTCATAATGAAATTCCTCTCCATTTCATTTTCAAAGTTAGTCTGTGCAAAATCTAGGGCATTATATAATGCTTTTGTTGCTGCAAGACGGACCTCAGGACTGTGTTCAGCCAAATTCATGCCTTGGACTACAGCTGTTAGGACCGAATTAACCTCATCTTGGACAAGATCCTGATGTGATATCTCTTCACAAACATATCCAAGAGTTTCCAAAGTTGCTTGCTTCAAACCAGCAGGCATGTCTGGCTGAGTCATGTTGTTTAGCAATGACCTTATTAATTCAGACCACTGCTTCTTAGGGATCTCAATCGAAGCTATTTTGGCAATTACTTGAGAAGATGTGTGTCTTGCCTCTGGCACAATTGATCCCAAAGTTATTAGGAGTAATTCTTTGATTTGTGATTTAATAGAACCATCAATTGCCATCCATTTGTTTACAAGCATTTCCTTTCTAGCAGCATCTTTTGCATCTAATGAGTTCTTGAGCAAGATGCCAGCTAACCTGCGGGACTCAGTTGGTTTCTCATTATTGGCAAGTTCCACGGATAAGGATAGAAGAAAGGCAGGGAGATTCTGCTCTTGGAATTTCACAATATTTAACTCTGCTTCATTGCGGTGCTTTGCATCAGCTGATTGAGCAGACAATAGTAGCTGAGTGATCTCAACTGCCATCTCTTCCTACACGACAGCAAAACAAAAGGAAGTGATTATAAAAAATAAAAAATAAGAATCATAAATTTAAAAAGTCAAATCAAACGCATTGTGCTGTAAAAAATACATCAGAAAACCTGTTTTTGCTTGTTAAGATAGAAAGTTTCAATATACAAATAAGGTACTATACCTAGTGAAAAACCAAACAAATTCAAATTTACAAGCCTCCCGAAGCTAAAAAAACAACTGCAAAAATATTCAGCAGTCATACAATCAAAACCATTCGCCAAATCAAAAATTAACATGCATTCCTCTTCAAAACAATCCAATTGCGAAAACAAGAAACTTTGCAATTTGAAACTCCCAGGCTTTCAGAGCAGAAGGCACTGAAATAATTTCAACAAAACCTCCACAACTGTGAAACGAAATCTCAGAGGATATTTTTCGTATTATGGTCGCATAACATCAGAAAAATAAAAATGGACATATTCTTTTGTCTGTTCCTCTTATCTCTGAATAACCTTCCATTCCACAGCTTGATTGAACTACAGTTTCTGGAACATTTTTCTCTCACAAAACCTCTATAACCCTTTCACATCAGCTAATCTTCAAAGAAATGGAAAAGATAAAACAAAAAGACGCAATTCCAATTTATGGAAGAAAATGCGCCAAATAAGCAGATCTACGAGGGTAACAGATATCAGACAGAATATATTAAGATTACACTAACTAAACGTAACTTAAATCAAAAGGCGATGAGGTCACAGAATGAGTGAGAGAGAGAGAGAGAGAGCCAGAACCCTACTTAGGAAGATGCAAAAACAGAAGCAGAAGTAGGATGGCCTGCAATCGGAGAGATTACAAAGCTCCGTCTCTATCCGACTATATCTCCCCCCGAATTTGAGCCAGAGAGATTCTAGGTTTTTCTGCAAACCGAGAATTTTGAAGTAGGGATTTCGAAAGCTGGGAGAAGCGGGAGGAATAGAAAGATTTCTCGAATTTATATTGTGCAAAAAAACCCAACGGGCAGCTCCTTTTTGCCTGCCCGAAACCCGACCCAACCCTTTTTTATTCTTTAAAAATTAAAACTAAATAATATTTCAATTAAACATTATCAAACTAGCATATTTTACTCACAAAAATATTAAATCCAAATTAAGAAATGAATAATGATAATACGGTATATTCGAGTTTTAAGCGAGTTAAATCCTTAAACATTTATATTAGTGCAAGCCTAAAAATTTCTATTGAAGTTTAAATACTGATAAATTATCAAAATTTAAGTTTTAAAATCGTTTGTATTTCTTCCTAATTTATTTTACATGTACGTCAACTTTGTAATTGATTAATACACGTGAATATTAATGACGTAATGTTTTACATTAAGTGGATTAATGTTGAGATCTTTTATTCATGTATCAGGTAAATTTCGATTCAAAAAATTTGAAATTTGTCTTAAAAAAACTTAAATTAGTTGAAAATTAAAACCTATACGACGTTCCAAGACACATCCCATAATAACAAGTTACTAGGATAACTCTTCCTCGAGTAGCCCCGCGTCTAGTCAGTAATGTTTCTAGTGAGGCTATGATCCCACGTCTCCATCATTTTCGACTAGTACAAGGATTTTGAGATCAATGTGTCAAGATCTTTTTATTCATATGCAAGGTAAACTACGATTCAAAAAATTTGAAATTTGTTTAAAAAAAACTTGAATTAGTTGAAGATTAAAACTCATACGACATTCCAAGACACATCTCATAATAACGAGTTACTAGGATAACTCTTCCTCGAGTAACCCCCCGTCTAGTCAATAATGTTTCTAGTGAGGCTATGATCCCACGTCCCCATCATTTTCGACTAGTACAAGGGTTTTGACGTGAAACATAATAACAAAGTCCGACATGGTTCCTAACCATTACAAAGTGCGTGTTTGACCTGAAGCTAAATGTTGTAAATAAACGATGTGGTCTATGATTCCATAACAAATATGATATACTTACAAAAAATGTGTTCACTATAAATAAAATTTACTGTCTATCTTATATATGGAAGAACATATCAAGTTGTGGTTACCGGCCGACTCGGTCAGCGATGGCATAGTATCAAACTTGCAAATTCTCGCGTAGAATCATTCTCCGAGTTTCATTTTCATGGCATAAAGGGTTTTATGCTGTGAATTAAAATCTGTAAATTGTTCTAATTTCTGTGCTAGAAGCATAATAGTAGCAGTAAATATGACTTATCAAATTATGTCTGAGGATGGTTCAGTTTTACCGACCCCCCAGAGCCGAAGAAGAAGGCGATGAAATTTCCGATCAAGGAAGAGCAACTGTTCCGATCTGTCACTTTGAATTATAGCGTTGTGTTGTTGTTGCTCCAATACTGCAATAAATAATAATATTTTTTTTGGTCTTTTTATAAAGTTTTTTTCTTTAATCAACAACTATGATGAATTAAAATGTTATAATTTTCTATAAATGTGATTTGACAGTTTATTAATTTATTAATAATAAAATTATGAGATATTATTTATACTTTTTAATTATTACTCATATAATTAAGAATTTATTTTAATTATATACGAAGTATAATTACTCCATTATTAATTCAAATAATAAGTAGAAAGTAACAACATCTTAAAATACAATATTATAGTATAAAATTAAAATTTCAAAATTTCAAAATCATTGGCAAGAAAGTTGACTCGTCTCTGTGGCTGAACAAGGGTACCACCCATGGACGACTTTAATTTCCAATGATTTTTGTTTTATATAATTATTTGGCGTGACATGTGGTCATTGATTAGTGGTGACATTAAACAAGAACATACTAGCGATGTCACCCCTCTCTTATTTAACCGGGTACTATCGAATTAAGAAACCATAATTACATCCATTATTTTCGGTCCCCATCAATGGCAACTCCGTGCTATTTAAGTTTCGAATTCAAAGAATTGATAAATCATTAGGAGAGGTTTTTTTTGTACGCTCAACCTTAAAATTTCATAGCATATTTGATCGTAGGAAACACGTTACAATTGTTACATAGTTTTTCGGGGCGTCCCTCTAACCCAAAAATGTCGTTTTGTTAGAGGGTCACCGACCCATAGGCTGGCTCGAGATGCTAGACCTGATCTCAAAGTTGTTTAGCGACTTCCACTTTTTCTTCTCCGTTAACGGATATAAAAACCTTGATTTTGATCGTTGCATTCTGATCTCAAAGTAGACAGATTAAGATTTCCGTTGATTGTTCTTCACTAACAGTGTAACTGAAATATTAAAACTTTGTTGAACTTATAATCCAACTGGAGAATCTGAGAAGAGACCCACTAAAATATATGGTCCAAAGTAACAGTAAAATCATAAGGTTGACCAAGACCTTGTCAAGTGGGAAGAGAGAGCAGAACAGAGCAATCGAGCCGCGGATTGAAGGCTTTTCAATGGATTCATTGAATAACTTCACTTCGCCATGATTATCCATGAATGATTCATCAAGCAGCGGTAAAACTAATTAGATTGAAAAGAAAATGAAGAAATTTTCTCATTTAGGTCTCCAATTTTTGTCGATCAGCTAGTCATGTGTCCATATCTACGTGGAAAACGACTGATCATTTCGCAGAAGTTCCCCATTGTTGACTTCAGAAAGCAGCGCGAAGAAGCTTCTCTACATTCTATTTAACAACCAGCCTATTTTTTGATAGAGTTTTAGGATTTGAGGCAGAGAAAGCCGTCGGCTCAGAGGAAGAAGGAGAAGGAGACCTAGCCATGTCAACAACATCAGATGCAACTCCAGTTTGGCTCAACAATGGCGACAACGCGTGGCAATTGACGTCCGCTACGCTTGTCGGTCTGCAAAGTATGCCGGGTCTGGTGATTCTCTACGGCAGCATCGTGAAGAAGAAATGGGCGGTGAACTCGGCTTTCATGGCCCTCTACGCCTTCGCCGCCACCCTCATATGCTGGGTTCTGGTCGGCTACCGTATGGCCTTTGGGGACGAATTGCTTCCACTCTGGGGCAAAGGGGCGCCTTCTCTCGGCCAATCCTACCTGACGAACCAAGCCCAAATCCCGGAGAGCACACACTTTCGAGAAGATGGGACGATTGAGTCTCCGAAGATCGAGCCCTTGTATCCAATGGCGTCGCTAGTTTACTTCCAGTTTACATTTGCCGCAATTACGCTTATTTTACTCGCGGGGTCTGTTCTTGGGCGGATGAACATCAAAGCTTGGATGGCTTTTGTCCCTCTTTGGTTAATTTTCTCCTACACGGTCGGAGCGTACAGTTTATGGGGCGGGGGGTTTCTCTTTCACTGGGGCGTCATCGATTATTCCGGCGGCTATGTCATCCACCTCTCCTCCGGGATCGCCGGCTTCACCGCTGCTTATTGGGTATTTTTTTTTAATTTGTTTCAAAATTTTCCACCCCTTTTGCCTGAATCTCGATTTCTGATCACTCTTCTTGCAGGTTGGTCCGAGAATAAAGAGCGATAGGGAGAGATTTCCACCCAATAACGTCTTGCTCACGCTCGCCGGGGCTGGGCTGCTTTGGATGGGCTGGTCGGGGTTCAACGGCGGTGCGCCGCGGGCAGCGAATGTTGTGGCCTCAATTGCTGTGTTGAACACAAACATAAGTGCGGCGACGAGCCTTCTAGTGTGGACCACTTTGGACGTGATTGTCTTCGGAAAACCATCTGTGATCGGAGCAGTTCAGGGCATGATCACCGGCCTCGCTTGCGTCACTCCGGGAGCAGGTGCGACTCCGACCAAAGACGTTTAATTTTCTTCTACAATAAATAAAACCCTTTTTCTTTTTCAATTCCATCATTAAAATATTGAAAGGCGTTGATTATTTTGTGTAGGAGTAGTTCAACCATGGGCCGCCATAGTAATGGGAGTCCTCGCTGGCAGCATTCCATGGGTGTCTATGATGATTCTTCACAAAAAGTCCACTCTTCTACAAAAGGTCAGTTCGCCTCAATACCACTTTGAAATCTCACTTGAATGTTCACATTCCCTTTCATACTTGCTGCAATCCTCTTTTTCAGTCTTGACACCCATCCTAAACCCTAATTTTATGCAATTTTCAGTCATAATACGATGCATTAATATATGTTTGTTGATTGATACATCATAAAATGTCATTAGGTTAGAGATTGAGCACGGAGTGACTTGTATTCTTTATACTTAAGAGCGAGTGATGATTGATATCCTAGTTATCGTTTTAAATAAAAATGACTTGTTTTTTGGCTACTAGCCAAACGTACTCCTTCATAAAACATGAGATATTCGACAAAATTTATCGCGACATAGACTAGATTGCCAAAGTATAGCCAAGTTTGCTGAAAAATGATGTTGGTGCAGGTGGACGACACTCTAGGAGTATTTTACACACATGGAGTTGCAGGAATTTTAGGCGGTCTTTTAACAGGGCTCCTGGCAGAGCCATCGCTGTGCAGGCTCAGCCTCCCAGTGAGCAACACAAGAGGCGCATTTTATGGAGATGGTGGGGGCATGCTGTTTGTCAAACAATTGGTTGCGGCCATGTTTATTATAGGGTGGAACATAGTCTCCACCACAATCATACTCTTGTTTATAAGAGTTTTCATTCCGTTGAGAATGCCCGACGAGGAGCTGCTGGTCGGAGACGATGCGGCTCACGGGGAGGAGGCTTATGCTCTTTGGGGAGATGGAGAGAAATTCGACCCGAATAAACACGGGTGGAATATGGGTTCTCATGCAGAGGAATTGGCTCCCTCTCCCTATGTCCATGGTGCTAGAGGGGTAACCATTGTTTTGTAAGTCCTGTAGCTGGTACTAAAAAATAGTACTGTCAATATTGTTTCTATAAGTTTGTAATGTAATTATGTTTTGTAACTCTGTGACATGGTTACTAGCATCTGGTACTTCGTTTTCTCGCATCTGCGAACATATCGTGGCGTGATTTCCAGAAGTGCATGTTAAAGTTGAGTTGTCATACCATCCAAGAACCAAATTGATCCTAGTCAGTACCTACCAATGGAACTTCAAAGTTAACAGGGTCATCACATTACAACGCCGTAGCCGAGCCTGAAAAGGCTTGACCAAACTCAAATGTTAATTAGGAGTTGGGAATTACAGACACTTCGCACGGGCTAAAGAGTAAAAGGCACCCAATCAAGAAGATGTTCTTTTCTCTTTGATCCCAAAATCTCGGACACCCGAACATCATCTTATTCCGACCAACCAAACACAGCTTGTTAGGGCACATGCTTTCTCAGCTTCTACCTCCAACCATTCCGGATGGCTGATTCCGATCAATTGGTTGGAATACTATAACATGTACATCCATACACGTTAAAGCTACAGTACAAACCTTCAAACACAACAAAGTATAGGGGTTCTAAGGGTGAAAAAGAAGCAGACAGCCATCATGTAAAAGAAAAGGGTGAAAATGACATAAGAATCCAATTACTAGCAACTGTGATTACAAGTATCCACAGGGCTTCCAAAAAATAAGATATTATACAAAAACAATTTGTGTTCTATGTATTATTTGTCACTTGATAAATACCAGAAAATATTGAACTAATCAAACCGCTCCCAATCTCGAGTCATTTTCGTTGACGATGCAGGTGAAGCCGGGGAGTCAAAGGTCTCCCATTCGGTCGATACCGAAACAGCCTTTCCACCATTGCTTAAGGGCTTGGAGTTTCTTTCCTTTAGATTATCCACCATCTCCACGAAATTCTGAATTCGTCGAACCTGCGCAAAGAAATTACAAAACAATCTGTTTAACATCTATTTTAACTCGTCCTGGACAAAGTTTAATCCATAAACCACAAACCTCTGTCTTTCTCTGCAATTTCGCCTCTCCATCAGCCTCGATACCGTCCAATTTCAGCAGCTGCCTCATGAGCAATTCTGCCAGCACCACGAATTCCTTCTCTGCAACTTTTGTGCCGCTAGTTACAGCCGCCTGCAAAGCAGCCACCTGAAAGAAACCAAACTAGTAAGATCTCAATGGTTTCTAGTTTTTTATTGGTCAATGGTTAGACTAAGAGGGAATCACCTTTTCTGAAAGATTATCAACTTCCCTTCTGACAGTGGCCACTTCTTCTAATGCTTTACTTATCTCCTCACTCATCTTCATTTCCTCGAGTTTCCTTTCGACGCTTGCAGGGTTTTCCAAAAGCAGAATCTTTGACCTGTTCTTCACGCCTGCTGTGTGCAATTGTTCCTCGTCGTCGTTTTCTTTTCCACGAAAGTAAAGCCTCTGATCTTCTGCCGCTAACCCAGTTTTTTGAACCAGATGGTTTTTCAAGTCACCTGGAAAGAACAAATTATAAATAATATTGCTTTACAGTGAAGAAGCTACAACATACAGGGATTAAATATGATGCCTATCTCCAATTTGGGATTAATTCAAGAACATATAATAGCTGAAAATAACGAGAGTTGCAACAAACGCTCAACCAAATAAGAAAGAGAATCTAAAAACCAAAGTCAGCCATGTAAAATTAAAATCGTAGGTTTCTAATAACAAGAAGAAAAGAATCGTTTGTTCACAAGCTGAAACACTAAAACCTGATGGGCGATTTAAAACTCAGAATTTCTGAAGAGAAATAGCGTAGAAAAATACCGAAGGTGGAATGTGCAGGAACAAGAAGCTGGTGCTTGACGGAACCATGAGAAACGTTCACTGTGATCAGAGGTCCATCAGAAGAAGAGTCAACATCACAACCATCGCCCTGTTTTTGAGCCAGTATGCCACCAGGCCTCGCCTCCCATTCGACTGCGACGTTGTTCTCGGTAGCCGGAATCGAATTCTTCTTCATCTTCTTAGATATAATCAGAGAGCAATCAGGAATTGGAATAGAGATCGTCGGAAAAAGTAGAAGCTTTTTGGATCGGGAACAGAAAGGACTGTCTCTGACTTGGGCGTAGGGGGCAGTGGAACGAAGGGGGTAAAGCGGGTAAGGAAGACCCAGCGAGGCCGACGGGTTGGTCTGGATTCTTCTGGATTACACTACGTGTCGAATCATGAAATAATATAACAAGGTGGGTCGAATGCTGTTTTTTCTCTCGTATTAAATAATTACGGTACAGCACTTATTTTACTCCCGCTATCTGTTGAATGAAAGTCCCCAAAGGGACCTCACTCCTTGTCAATCTGCGACTAGCCATATCAAGAAAATCAAAACGGCGGCAACTCTTTGCCGAGTACCCACTGGCGAAAAAGTGGCAAAAACAATCAAAGTTTCTTCGGAAAGTAGATGATTATATTACACGATTTCATCCACTCCTCAGTTTTACATCTTGATTCCTGCATATATACCACAGACAAAAAGAATTCTTCTCAGACGACCAAGTTGGGAGGAAAAGCTGCGAAAGAAACACGTTCATCCTCCCAAAATGCCTACGCTGAGGATGAGGAAATGGAGGAGTATAAAGAAAAGGGGGGCGAGTAATGGCATGTACATTGAGGATCATGGATAACCCTCTTCCTAAAAACATCAAGTTTCGAACAAAATACACAATACAGTCCGTTAAATTTGTCGTCCGGTCCATCTTCATCGTCTTCGTCGTATTCTGCAGTGTCTGTTTTCTCTCCCTTGCTATTTTCTTCCAGTTCCACCTTCGCATCGTGGGATGTGGTGTATATTAACCCCATCATCGGAATAATCACCAGAAGCATTCTATCAACAATGTCATCCGACCACTTTCTTCCCGTTTCCCAAAACGCAAGGGAAGCGACGGTCGCCGCTGCTCCTACTCCAAACCCAACACCAACGAAGATGAACTGCCAGTCAAATTGACTGTCGGAAACTAAGGACCGCGACGCTGATGGTTGTGGCTCAGCAGAGTCGTTGCAGAGAACACTCAATGGCGGCCCGCACAGTCCTTTATTACCTCGAAATGAAGCTTCTGTAAATAACTGAAGTTGGGTGCCAGTAGGGATCTTTCCGACTAGATTATTAAAAGAGACGTTCAGAAAAGAGAGGAAATTTAGGAATCCAAGCTGATAAGGGATCACACCGCTCAGCTTGTTTGACGACAGGTCCAACGACTCAAGCTGCGTCAAGTTACCAATGGCGGGAGGAATTTGGCCGGTGAGAGAATTATGGGACAAGTTGAGTACATAAAGGGCTTTCAATCGCCCAAGTTCCTCTGGTATTGGCCCATCAAAGTCATTGCTTGAGAAGTCAATGGAAGTGAAAACTGTCAATATTTTCGCAAAATCCATCTCCAGACCCTTGGTAGTCATTGTAATAGAATCCTGATAATTCACATCGCTGAAACTCAGCACCCTATATCGAAGGTGATTGAGCTTTGATTTTTCACCATCCTCGTCGGCCATCATGGCTTTCCAATTCATCAAGCATCGCTGAGGCAGCCAACCATTAAAATGGTTCTGACCCACATCGACGATTTGGAGACTCGACCAGGTGCCATTTATACAAGAACAGTTGATATTGCCATGAAATCCATTCGATCTCAGAACAAGGACTCTCAATGTGTGTATGTTCTTCAATGAGCATGGAAAGCCATCGTGTAAACTATTCTTTCCCACATCTAAAACCTCCAACATAGTGCAGTTGGATAGAGATTTTGGAACCTGTCCCTCAATTTGATTTTCACTCACATCCAATGTTCTTAGACTGCATCCGGATGGGAAAGTATCAGACAGAGAGCCATTCAAATTGTTCCCCCGCAGATTTAGTACCCCAAGAGAATCCGTGATCTCGTATAAGCATGTCGGGACTGAGCCATGCAACATATTATCTGACAAATCCAAGACTCGAAGGCTTGTGGCATTGCATAAAGATGCAGGGATACTGCCCGAAACACTATTATTTGAAATCGAGAAGAAGATTGTCGAGTCAAGGTATTTACCAATATCCTCTGGGATGACAGAACTGAAATTGTTGTTCGAGTAATCCAAATAGGCAGGCTGAGAAGAAGTAACAAATGGCAAGGCTCCTTGGAATTCGTTCGAACGAAGGTCGAGGAGGAGCAAATGACGAGATTGATCCTGCAATGGGCCTTCTAAGCCTACAAGAGAGTTGCTAGAAAGATTTAAGATTCTGAGATTCTCTAGTTTCCAAATCCAAGTGGGTACATTTCCCTGAAGTTGGTTGTGGGAGAGATCTAGAACATTCAATTTGGTTTGGTCTTTTAAAAATTCAGGGAAGCTTCTCAACCCGCAAGAAGCCAATTCGAATGAACTCATCTGGGGAAAGGGAGATGTAGAATTATAGGAGTGGTCGTCACTTGTTTGAACAAAAAGGCTGTTGCTCGAAAGATCGAAACTCGAAAGATTTTGCAGCTGCTGGATCATGTTTAGCTGCAGTGGGCCACTAAAATTGTTATGAGACATCAGCAGTGACTTGAGACCTTTGAGCTTGAAAAGAGACATGGGAAATGACCCTCCCAGTTGGTTGCTGCCTAAATCAAGGGTATCAAGTAGAGAAGAAGACACATTTGAAAGCTCATTCGTATCGCCATTGAATTGGTTTTGTGAAAGCTGTATCTTCTGGATTGATGGAATGCTGAACAGAGTGACTGGGATACTTCCGTGAAGTGAATTGTTCCGCAAGTCTAGATTAACTAGACCCGGAAGGCTCTCCCATTTTGTGGAAAGAATTGAACCATCCAGCTGATTATGAGCGAGGTTCAACAGAGTGAGATTTTTGGACAAAGAGAAAGATGGTATTGGTCCACTAAATCTGTTTGCTGAAAAATCCACGAACGTAAGTTGTCCGAGATTCGCAATCTCAGTTGGAATTGACCCATTAAAATTGCAACCCGCAAGGTCTAATTTGGACAATTTCTGAAGGTTTCCTATAGAAGCAGGCAATGGCCCTGAAAAAGCAGTGGCTCTAAGCGACAAGCTCTGAAGAGAACCATTGAGCGGGAAGGTGGGGAGAGAACCTTGTAGCTGCCTGTTATTTGTCAAATCAAGAATCTCTAACGTTGGTACCTGAAAGATCTTTTCTGGAAACAATCCCAACAATCTGGTCGAGCTGAGTCGAAGGGATGTCAAATTTGAGTATTCTGCAAAGAAATCTGGAACTTGTACTGATAAATTGTTGTCATCCAGGTGAATAACCGAGAGAGACTGAATCTTCATCAGCGAAGAATCAATCGGTCCTGAAAGATTACACCCGCGCAAACTCAACACTCTAAGATTAGGCAGTGAAGACGATAAGGCCTGACCCCACTCTTCCCCTCCGACTGATATATCCACACCATCAAGATATAACTCTCCCAGCAGGGTCATATTCCGTAACAGCAATTTTAAATTTGGGTTTTCAACTTTAAGGTTGGAAATTTGTACAAAGGAAAAGGTAGAAAGATCGAGAGTAATCAACTGAGTCAGGTATGAAATTTCGATAGGAATTTTCCCGGTGAAACCTGCGTTTGATGTATTGAGAGTAGTCAAATTGGCGAGATTTCGAAATCCAGTTGGAATCGTGATATTGAAGTTATTGTAACCAAGATTGAGGTTCTTCAAGTGCCGGAGACTGAAAAGGCTGCTGGAGTTATCAAAACCACCGTCGATCCCCTCACTGTTTAAGTCAAGGCCAATAACACAGCCATCGGAGCAGTTGACCCCGACCCAATGACAGTAATCGGAATTCTGATCCCAGCGGGCAAGAACTTTTGACTGAGATTCGTCATAATTGAGGCTGTTCTTCAGCTCCAGCAATAAGGACTTCTGATCTTCGGAACACAGTCCGAACACAAGAGAGATTCCGCTGCCGAGGGTCAAGAAGTGAATGGCTACCAAGAAAAGCCATGAGAAGAGCGTCGTTCTCATTGGAAGCAATTACGGGAGACACCCATACGACGAAGAAAAACAAAAAAAGAGGAGTTCTCGGGGGTGGGACATACCTTTTGCGCGGCAGATTAGGCAGGAAAGCACAAGTAAAATCGACGATTGAAGAAAATGGTAGAAGAACCTGCCAGAGAGAAGTGCGATTCAGAAAGGTCGAAAGGAAGAACGCGTCTTAGCATTTCTCGTGGACGCACAGTAGAGCCAGCCATCAGCCATGGATTTTCCTCTATTTCTGCTAATAAACAATTAACGCGTTGGGCCCTTCTCCCTTTCTCAAATATAGGTTCAACCAAGATTATGAACACTAAAATTATTAATAATAGTCAAAATTGAACCATTTTTAAAAAATAAACAAATTATTGACTTACCAGCGACACAATTAAGATCAAGTTATTGACTAACTGTTAATCTTTAAAAAAATTAAAATATTTATATTAAGAAGAGTAAATGACTATAACTTGAACCTTTAAAATTACTAATTCCGGCGTAACTAAGAATCTCAATTTGAATTTGTCTAATAATCTAATTCGGGTTTGTTTTGTTTGAATTAAATATAAGGTGATTTGTTAAGAATTTTTTAAAAAAATTTATTTATTTTTTTAAATCTGTAAAATAATAAAACAATTAATCTATGAAACACCCTTATTTTCAGTCGTGTTAATATATTTTAATACTTTAATTCGGGGATAATTCTTGAATTAACGTTAAAAGAGGGATCAAAGTCAATGAACGTTGATTCTTACGAGGATCGGGGGACAGGGATTTGGAAGAATATTATATTTCTAAGACTTTTGTATTATTTCTGCAATTAAAGTTGAATTGTATGAGAAAATTAGAATAGTTTTATGGGTGAAAACATAGACTAATGGTGTGGCATTGACCCAAGTTAAGACTTCCACATTTGAATCATTTTCATTTGTTCGGGTGTCGGTTCAAAAGCCAAATTAAAGGGTGGATCGATAACTCCTCTTAGACCACACTCAATTGAGAGAGAGAGATTTACCTCGTAATAGAGTCCCAAGTCATCTGAATACAATATTATCTGTTTTTGGTATAATCTTACACAATTTTATTTTTAGAATAATCAAATTATATTGTGCTAAATAACTAAGAGAAATCTACTTATAAATCATTCAATTTTTACTTTTTCAAACGATATTAGATTATACACCTCCACTGATTTGAGTTGAACGCTCGTGAATAATAGATTGTTGAGTCGTCATTATCTTTGCGTAGAAGACTGTCACACATACGACCCATGCTTGATTTTGTATGTATGTAATGGAATATGATTCTTAAACTATAGCAACATCACATAAATATTAGAGCGAAAGATTATACTTATAAGTGCTTCAACCTCAGTTAAAAAGTATTTGATTTATCAACAAGGCCAAAGTTTGACTCTTATAAGGTTGCTTTCATAATTCATTAGTTCATGTGTGAAACATTGACTCATAGTGCATATTGATTGGAACTCCCAAG
Source organism: Begonia peltatifolia (assembly GCA_022433055.1). Classification (NCBI taxonomy): domain Eukaryota; kingdom Viridiplantae; phylum Streptophyta; class Magnoliopsida; order Cucurbitales; family Begoniaceae; genus Begonia; species Begonia peltatifolia. Next base: position 29,448,256 of record CM039519.1, read on the forward strand.
TGGCAGGTAACAATTCAAGACGTTCACATTTGAATTAATGACCAGATGACTATGTCACATAACTTGTAAAGTCTTTCATCAAAAGGGAACAATGAGCTTGTAATTTGACAATAATCCTCAAAAGGTTGATGATTTTTAAGTGGCGCTATCGAACAACAATTAAGTGACCCAAAATCTAGATTTAGTGAGAGAATCTCGATTGATAGTTTTACGAAGTTAAGATTATCGAGCCACTTTCTATATAATGTTAATATATCTCGAGAACAAATTGCTATCATCATGTCACATGAAATTTCACGAGATAAAAGATAATTCTTCAGATATGTGATGATTCTAAGAATTGAATTTATTCAATTATGATTTTGTGCTGGAAAATTGTGTTTTAATTATATATAATTTTTAACCAATCCATGTAAGATTTCTATTGTTTTGCTGTTACAAATTGAAAATTATTTATATGAGCAATAATAATTACATTAATGTTTTTCACAGTTTATGATTTGATAATATCATAATAAACTAATTTTCTTATTGATTTAGATAATAAAGTACCAAATAGATACTTCATGTTATTATTTGTTAAATATTTATTTCAAATTGTTTATTTATAATTATTCATTAACCATTTTAATATGGATATTTTTATTCCCGCGTACTTAAATTTGATTGGAATCGGAAATCATAGTTAATTCTTAATAGTGTGTTTAAGCTTAGAGTTAGCGGATTAAAAAATTTCAGAAACGAACTATAACTGACCCGATTATTTTGATTTTGTTCTGTTTGGTTCAAATTTAGTTTCGATTTTGAATCTTTCCCGATTGAACTTGGTTTCAACTATATTTTAAATTAGTTTTGTGGATTTTAGTCAATTTTGGTTTATTTTTTAATTAATTTCGTAATTTTTATGATATAAACAAAAAATACGAATAAAATTATATTACCCAAATACAGATCATTAACTTAAAAAAAAAAAAA